>LR990951.1:627500-1181791 GCA_905163415.1 Noctua fimbriata
TTCCCTCCTACCAGATTGTTTTTATCATTTTATTAATATCTAGGTTTTCATTATCAATCACGCTACAGTATCGAAACTGGAGTAGGTAGCAATTGTAGATATTTTTCTACTGAAATATATCATTGAGACTAGAAGAGGTCTACATATATTTTTTCATTATTTATTTCACAGGCCTGCTGAGGAGCTATATAATAACAGCCGCTCGGATCAATCTTTAGGTTAAGCCGTGCTTGCCTAGGTTGGTCTGTGGATGGGTGACCACCCATTACATACCGAGTTTCCTCCGTGCCTCGGAAAGCACGTTACGCCGTTGGTCCCGACTGTCATTTGTAGATCTTTGACAGTCGTTACAGGTAGTCAGTGGGCCAAAGATTTGTATTAGTATTCAGCTGCATCCGGTTAGACTGGAAGCCGACCCTAGCATACATGGGAAAAGGCTAGGCAGGCCTGTTGGTAGAATTAATTTTGAAATAAACTGTGTTAAGGTATGACTCTAAGTTATTTCATGATATTTTCTTATGTTCTATCTTGTGTGTACATCTATATATATAAAACAAAGTCGAGTTAGTTACAACATTAATAACTCAAGAACGGCTGGGCCAATTTTAATGATCTCTGATTTTTTGGTCTCGTCTCCGTCCCGAATACTAGAATAACCATTAAAATATATGAAAAGTTCACGATTCCAGTCTAACTGGATGCAGCTGAATACCAGTATTTTTCATGGAGCGACTGCCTATCTAACCTTCACAACCCAGTTAGTACTAGGTAATACGATACCCCTTGGTAAGACTAGTTGTCAGACTTTCAGGCCACTGACTACCTGTAACGACTGTCAAACATCTACAAATGACAGCCGGGACCAACGGCTTAACGTGCTTTCCTAGGCACGGACGAAACTCGGTAAGTAAACCCAGGGTTGTGGGTAGTATATTTTAACTTATGTAATCATTCGCACGCCTTAAGGTAGACTGTAGCCGATCTCATTAATTTATGTACAACACCTAACCTGTAACTACTTTGATAGCAAATAAAATTCTAACTGATTCTGGTAATGGGTGGTTACCTATCCATAGACCAACCTAGGCAAGCGCGGCTTAACCTGAATATTGATCCGAACGGCTGTTGTTACTGAGCCACGAGCACTGGTGGATGCAAGCCGTCTCTTTGGGACAGAGTGTCATCTATAGTTATCATTAAGTCTCGCTTCTTCAAGATGCTGTCTTTCATCATTCAATTGACGATCAAGACTGCCGATGTACTTGTATTTGCAAGCACGACTTCTGAGCATGAGGTCCTGGCTTCGATCCCCAGGTCAGGCAAAGTGTTAATAGGTTTTTCCGTCAGGAATATCTCAAGTATTTGTGCCTGGTTGATAGCAAAAGGCTCGTCTATTACAAGAGACTTAAAATATAACTGGCGAAATGTGGGTGTGCTAATACGCATCTCTGCCTAACTCTTAGAGTATTACAGGCGTGATGTTATGTAGAATTAGCCCCGGAGATCACAGCTCAGTACCATGGGTGTCTGCGCTACAGAATCAGGTAGAGATATATATATATAAAGCTAGGAGTATGCGCTCGCGGAAGTGGCCGCCGGGCCGTTGACCCCGCCGTGAGCGAGGCCCGGCCCGGCGGAGTGGGGTTGTAGTGGCAGCGGGGAATGTCTGACACCGTCTGAAGGCGAAAAATCTTGAAATCATTAAACTTATACCGTCACTTACGGCATATCTTTCGTGATTGTTCATTATTTTGAGCTCCCGATCCCAATCATGGAAGATATCCCGTAAGTGACAGTATTAGTTTAGTTGTAAACCGTGAAAGCTTAAAACAGTGCTTAAATTAATTATTCAAAATGTTAATATTTCATTATTTAGTGGTTTAGGCACAGCTAACCAGTCTGTGAGGGAGAGTAGGCTGTCATCCACCAACGCCAGTTGGTAGCTTTTACTCGTCCGCCTTCAAAACAAGACTGAGCAGGCATCTTCTGGGCACGCTTGTTCCAATATACCTCATCCAACACTTTCCATAAGTCGAGTTAAAGGTAAAGAGCAGACACATAACATCACGCCTGTAATCCCCGAAGGGTTAGGCAGAGGTGTATCTAATAGTACACCCACATTTCGCCAGTTATGTTTAAGTCCCATGTAACAGGGAGCGAGCCTATTGCTATCAATGGGGCACAAATCCAGACTCCGTGGCTGCTACTGAGAAATTCATCATGGAAAAACCCAACAACACTTTTCCCGACCTGGGAATCGAACCCAGAATCTCGTGCTCAGCAGTCGCGTTTGCGACCACTAGGCAAACGAGACAGTGAAAAAAAAACCTTAAAATGAATTTTAGGGTTTTTTTCATTCTGAATAAGGCAGTAAGCCTTCCAGTATACCTCATTAACACTTACCATCAGTCGAGATAAAGTTAAAGAGCAAGCACTTTTAATAATAAAAAAAAAACTACCAAAGACGTCTTACCGAGTGACCAGACTCTATGTTAACCGATAGATATAACCAAGGAGTCTTAAAATCTCGTGTAAATTGGTTACTTCTAGGCAAGCGTTCACCAGTATCGACCGCATAACTGCTTATTATTAAAAGAAAGACTTTCATTGATAAAGCAGTCGAAAGATCAAAGTAGATTTATGAGTGAATGTGGATAAAAAATATTTTCTCATTTCTTTTTCCTGTACAAAATATGCAGTTCGAAATGGCTTTGGAAGTCAGTCTTGTGCCAAAAAATATTAAATCAAATCAAAGACATTTTTAAAAGTATTCTACACTAAAAATATGTTGTTGATTTTGAAGTCGCTATTTATTTGCATATTTTAAAGTATTTTTTTTTTCATCAATATTCAACGTAGGTACTGATATAAATTTTTAAACTGACATGCTGGTCACTAACAACGGATAAACTATACGTGATCATGGCGCTTGCAACAGTACCGAAATACCGGGTACTCAAAACAAATAGTAAACATAGTAAATATCCCGTTTTAAGTGTTAATGATAACGTAAAGATATCCCAGGAAAAGTAAGTCCTTCAGATCATCATCTATCTTTGGAAATACGAACGTACGATGTTGAGATCTAAACAAAAAATTTACAAGAAAAAACATCTACGGTTTGATACGTTTCGAATGGGAATAGTAATTTATAAGGAATGAGTGAAAATTCTTTAAAAATAAAATAAACTGCACTTACATTTCAATTAAATGAAGGCTACTCTTCCTTTGTGAGTAATCCCAAACCTGTAAAGAAGAAAATTATCGTAAGAAGAACGTTAATAAAATAAAAACATTCAGTGCCAATCTGCCATTGCAAGTTAGCTTAAATAGCTAGTCATTAGCAGTATTTGAAAGAAAAAAAGGAAAATAGAAAATATTTTCACTAAAACATGACGCATAACTTAAGAAAGCACAAAAAGTATAAGCTGGGGGTAATAAATATTTATTTATCACATCAAATTCTGTGACACCATGCGAGATAGTGGATTTTGTGTGGTTCTTTCTTCAAAGGCCATCTCTGAAACTAATCCGCAAAGCTCTCATGTGTGTTGACCAAGATTATGTCTGTACCTCAAAAAGAGACCTCTGAGTTTGTTTCGGCTGTTTCTTCTCAGAGTAGTCAGGTACGAAAAACCAGCCTCACCTAGTTTAAAAAAAATATGGCGTGAATTTTTCAAATATCCATTTGCAAAAAAAGCTGGCTTTTACCTTGGCCAGAGGAGCCTTGCCGTACAACGTCCCAACGGCGCCAGTCTCTTGGCGACATTAACAGTTGACAGCGTAGAAGACCAGTTTTTGACGCCATTTTTAGTTTATATTTAAGTAAGTTACTTCAGGTTATTTTAATTTTTAAGTGTGTTATGATTTGGCTTAATAAACTTGTAAAATAAACATCATTTCTCAGCGGCACAGCGCTGTTTTCCACCTTATGTTGTAATTAATAGAACGTAAAAGCATAAAATTTTGAGCAACTAGATGATATTCCTGATAAAATGTAATTTCTGCAGGGATCATTATTAATTGACTATGTCCTACCTCTCTCTCTCTCTAAGATTCGATTGAGCTGCTAAAAACCTTTGTTCCAATTCAGTTCTAAAAAATCAATACTTTATCTCAAAACTTTCTCGCTAACACTGGCACCACACCTAAACCCAACGCGCATACGACTGCAGACTATCCCCCTCTCTCTCACACCCACGCCCACCCATACCTCTGTCCCTGTCCCACACGAAGAGAAAGCTGCCTTGGGAATTTGGGCATCAATACGAAACACAGAAAGAGGGTGCAAGGGGTGGTTGCGGGTTGCATAAGGGGTGAAACTCACCCCTTTAAACAGTTCGATTAAAACTTATATATAGGAGATGTACTACATGTACATTAAATTGAGTTTTGTGTGCCGACTTAGTTAAAAATTTTTGTTAGAACAGATTTTGTGTCATGGGACTTAAATTGAATGACATACATTTTTGGTGCAATGCTGGGTTCTGACTTAGGTCCTGTTCGGCACAAAGGTATAATAGACTATATCTATATTACTTTTGTTTCAAAAGGGTTCGTAGTCGTGGCTAAATAATAGAGGCTGGGTCGATCGCAGGTTAAGCTATGTGAATGTGGATGGGTGACGATTTCGGCACAATGGTATAGATTATGTCTGTATAGGTTCTAATACAAGTTGGTAGTATTGAGAGGGCTCGTGGCTACATAATAACGGCTGGGTGAGGCGGGTCGATAGCAGGTAAAGCTACGGTTGTCGAGGTCGTGATGTGGATGGGTGTCGATTTCCGAAGATTGGTATAGATTATGTCTGCATAAATTTTAGACAATTGTTGATAGTATTAAGAGGGGTCCGGGCTCGATTGCAGGGTTGCCGAGGTTGGTCGGTGGATGGGTGACCATCGATGACATGCTAGGCTTAGGTTATGTCTATTTATGATATTGTCTAACAGAATTTCTGGCTTGTAAAGGGAGGGTAAGTTGCCCGTTGTCGCGGTTACATTTTAGATGGACGAATTCACGGTTTGTTTTGTCAATGTTACTTTTTGACTCAATTTCTGGCTTGTATGAGAGAGGTTAAGCTTACTTGTCCAGGTAAAATTGAATGTGTGGCTGTAACAAAATGACTAGCATTTCAATGCTATTATTTTATATTTATTTTCTTAATCTAAATATACTAGTGTTAGGTGTGATTCACGAGGAGCTCGTGGCTAAATAATAACAGCCGCTCGGGGAGATCTTTAGGTTAAGCCGTGCGTGCCTAGGATGATCTGTGGATGGGTGACCACCCATTACATACCGAGTTTCCTCCGTGCCTCGGAAAGCACGTTAAGCCGTTAGTCCCGGCGCTCATGTCATCATCGTCATCTTTGACAGTCGTTACAGGTAGTCAGTGGCCTAAAAGTCTGACAACCAGTCTTACCAAGGGGTATCTTGTTACCCAGTACTAACTGGATTGTGTTGTGGATGTCAGATAGGCAGTCGCTCCATGTAAAGTACTGGTTCGCAGCTTGGTTAACTGGATGCCGACCCAACGTAGTTGGGAAAAGGCTAGTAACACTCGATCTGAATTTAAGGCCAGTTAATGGCATTATATTCGTGACCTACTTCATAGGCCTTAAATGTAACTAGCGTAATATGTACGTACGTTATGTACACATCTGTCTACACCAGTGGCGAAGGTTCCATATAATCCGATTCCTACCGGCTTCCCTTTGAAAAATGGCAACAGTCAGTATTCTTTAGACAAATAGTAAAATCACATTAAAGATATGTACTCCGGCTTTTGTTTACGAGCCTGATGTGTCCCATTGCAGGGCAAGGGCCTCCCTTCCCTCTTTCCATTTATCTCTGTCTTTGGCTATTTGGGCCCAATCCTTTTGACAAGAGTCCAGCTCGTCACGCCACCACGTCGCCGGGTTCTGTTGTTTGGAACCCAATCTACTCCAGCTTACATCTTACAAAAAATACCCTTCGTTACTGGTCTACACCATCGGGGGATACAAGCGTAATGTTACGTTTATAGAATCTATAGTACGACAGTTATTTAGCCACGAAAATCCTCTTTAATACAGTATCAGACACTTTTAAAAGAAAATAACATACCAATACAAATTCTTGAATTGATGCCAAAATATTTATGGTTGTCAACACTGAGATTTATTTTGAATGTATCAAATATTGTATTTATTTACAGTGTGGCTAAAAAAAATACTAATTACTGACTTTTGCCTGCAGCATTTCTCGCTTTACAGCCGCATATTATACTGGCAACGTCTCAAATATAGCCTCTGACACACGGAGATAATGCAGCTTCCCATTAGTGAAAGAATTGTCGGAATCAGATCAGTAGTTCCGAAGAAAACTCCTTACATCCAAACGCTTTATGATATTAGTATACAGGGTGTAAACGGACCCTTCACGAAGCCGTCAACCAAGCATTCTGTACATCAAACTAAGTAAGTCTACGATAAAATTATTGCTGGGAAACGACTTTTTTTTTGGGGTGAAAAATCACGTTTTACGGTAGGATTCAATGTATGCACTCAAAACATTGTGCTAATGGGTTCATTGAATAGTATGAGGGTCGTGGAGGTATTTAAAGTAAAGGCATAACATTAAAATTTTGTATTTAAAACAAAACTTCTAGAAACTTTGACTTTAGAACATTGACCCCAATGTCTCCGTAACTAGAAGGTTCCAAGGTATGGCTTAACACAGTGCATTACATTGGGTCCTACCGTAAAACGTGATTTTTCACCCCAAAAAAAGTCGTTACCCAGCAGTAATTTTTGCGTAGGTAGAGTTACTTAGTTTGATGTACAGGATGAGAGAGCTTGGTTGATGGCTTCTTCAAGGGTCCGTTTACACCTTATATGTATTGTATTCTATTGTCAAAATTCATCGACCACACGGTGAATCTAATCAGACAATAGGTAAGCGTCCTTGATACAATTAGATATTATATTTGATACCTGTATGATATTACTTGTGTCTGCCCTTGCAGCTGACCGATAGCATGGAGGTCGAGATTAGAGAGCCAATTGATTAAGCATAGCATCATCATGACTTCTGTGAAGTGGTTAGCAGAAGTGTATCAGTTCACACACATGCACCAGTAATAAAAGACCATCATCATCCATCTTTTCCCCAACTATGTTGTCCTACTACCTCGTTGTCGTAAGCGCAAATCCTGAGCATGATTCTTCGATTCCCGGGTCGAGCAAAGCGTTATTAGCTTTTTTCATGACGAATTTCTCAGTAGACAGCCACGGAGCTTGGATTTATGCCTGGTTGATGACAATAGACTTGCTCCCTGTTACATAGGACTCGTTAATGATAATATTTATCCGTGGTGCTAGGCAACTGGGCTTAGACGACGCAGAGAACCAGAATGATGATGGTGATGAAATGGGGCGTTAGCAGCCACACATCAGAATTTGGTCAGATTAGATAGATCTGACCAAAGCTCTGGTGGAGGTGTCATTTATAGCTATGAGACATTCATAAACTTCTCCTTGATCGTGTAGTTAGTGCCTGACCTGGTGTCAGAGTTTTTATGCCGCCCATGGGCCTCTGACTTGGCTTTACATGCCGTCGAGAAATATCTCTCAGGCATGCTGGTTTCCTCACGACGTTTTCCTTCACCGAAAAAGATAATTATACAATACGCACATGAATCCGAAAAATCAGAGGTGCGAGCCTTGGGTTCGAACTCGAGACCAGTGACTTGGCAGTCCGACGGTCACACCACTAGACTAACACATTCTTATTCACAGTAGGGGTATCACTCACCTCAAATTTTCACTCTTCAGTATTTTCGAAGTAAGTGCTTGTATTAACACTAACTCACACACACACACACACCAGCACAAAATTAATAACCATCGCGATTACACTTCAAAAAGGTTATAAGCAGAAACATATCCAGTATATCCCAGTATTGTAACCGTCTTGGAACTTGCCAAAATGGCTCCTTTGCTTCAAAAGATTTCCTTTGTCCGATAAGAACACAGGATAAAAAAGATTCAAAAACCATTTTTAGTAACAATGATAATGTGAAATAGAAAGCTAGATAACGATAATCGATTATGGAATCGAGGAAATCGATCGAAAGAAGAATCGACTAACACAATAAGGTATATTATTACTATAATATCCATCTATAAGGTGTAAACAGACGAAGCAGTTAACCAAGCGTTTTGTACATTAAACTAAGTAACTCTACGCAAAAATTATTGCTGGGAAACGACTTTTATTTTGGGTAAAAGATTACATTTTATGGTAGGACTCAATGTAACGCACTCAAAACATTGTGCTGATGGATGGATTGAAGCGTACGGAGGTCGTGGAGGTGTTTATAATAAAAATCTTACATTTAGAACGTGTACTTTAAAAAAAACTCGTGAAAAAGTTGGAACTTTGACCCCCAATATCTCCGTAACTAGAAGGTTCCCAGGTATGGTCTAGAACAAAAAAAAAGATCGCAATGACGGGGAGAACAAGTGCCTTGAGCTTCGTTAAGGGTCTTGTAAAACAGGTCAGTATTACCATGTCAAAATATTTGTTTATAGCTTTTGTTAGTTGCCCTACACTCACACTCACATCTCCGGAGGCTTAGGCAGAGGTGTACTTTATAGTTCACCCACATTTCGCCAGTTAAGTCCCATATGTAATAGAGTGGCTGGTGGCAACTGGATGAGAATTTCTGAGAATCATGTTGAGTGGCGTGCGATTGACGAGGCCTATGTCCAGCAGTGGACTACTATAGGCTGATGATGATGTAATAAGGGGCGAATCTATTACCACCATCCACTCAAAAATCCAGACTCTGGGTAGCTACTGAGAAACTCCTGACAGAAAAACCAACCTGGGATTCGAAAGGGCCTCGGCCCAACGAGACAGTCTGCGTATTAGATGCAACCAGTCTTAGCACGGGGCAACAACGACAGCAACTGGCAACTCCAACCTAGCAACTAGGTTTTGGAGGTCAGAGAGACAGACGCTCCATGTAGCATACTGATATTCAGATCCCATCATAGTAGAGACAAGGCAGATAATGATGATGATGATTACAAGGCAGTTGCGACAATCAGACAGACCAATTCCATTGATGAAGCTAACTGATTAATTATCCAACAAGTGTATTTTCAATCAACAATAATAGATATTAAACTAGGAAACTACACTTTAAAAGAACAGGGTCAAAGGTTAGTTTTGTTTGCCTCGTATGTCTAGTGGAGCTCGTGGCTAAATAATAACAGCCGCTCGGGTCGATCTTTAGGTTAAGCCGTGCTTGCCTAGGTTGGTCTGTGGATGGGCGACTACCCATTACATACCGAGTTTCCTCGGTGCCTCGGAAAGCACGTTAAGCCGTTGGTCTCGGGTGTCATTTGTACATCTTTGACAGTCGTTAGGTAGTCAGTGGCCCAAGAAGTCTGACAACCAGTCTACCGTATTACCCAGTACTAACTGGGTTGTGGAGGTCAGATAGGCAGTCGCTCCATGTAAAATAATGGTATTCAGCTGCATCCGGTTAGACTGGAAGCCGACCCCAACATAGTTGGGAAAAGGCTAGGCAAATGATGTATGTCTAGTGGTTACAAGGTCTTCTGATGAGCATGACAACCTGGACTCCATTCACAGGTCTACCATGTTGCTGACCGTATTTACAAGGCAGATGTGAGTGGCAACGCCGGGAGGGGACGCCCTAGAAGAACAAACACTGGCCTTATTGCTGAGGTTCTTCAAAAAGATCAAGTGCGTTGTACTAGCAAACGGCGTGCGTGTATGACTAGATGTATGGACGTGGACGAGGGGAAATGAGTATGTAAGGATATTGGTGATGAATGGAGTTTCTGCCTACCCCCATGGGAAAATGGCGTGATTTTTTGTGTATGTATGTACAACAATTTAGTGAGGAAAATATTGTGTATGAATGTAGATGGCTATAAGAGTAGAGGAAGACCAAAAACGATGGATGAACTGTGTGAAGGATGATATGGCTAGAAAGGAGGTGACTGCTGAGATGACGAGTAATAGAGAAGTGTGGAAGGAGAAGAAATGCTGCGCCGAACCCGAATAAATTGGGATAAGGGCAGGAGAATGATGGTATATGTACAACTGGGACTTCAAAACATCATCATCATCTGCCTAGCCCGTTCCCATGAATGTTGGGGACAGCTTCCAGTCTCACCAGATGCAGCTGAATACCAGTATTGCACATGGAGCGACTGCCTATCTGACCCCCACAACCCAGTTAGTACTGGGTAATACGATACCACTTGGCGAGACTGATTATCAGACTTGGAGAGATTGTCAAAGATGAAATTCCTTTTCGAGGTACTTCCGTGTCTCGTTAAGTAATGGATAGTCCCCCATCCAAAGACTGACCTCGTTAACCGTAGCTTAACCTTCGATCGGTCCGTGCAGCTGTTACTATTTAACCCTGAGCCTCTAACAACAATGTAACGTGTTTGTCAATACGATGAGTTTCCATGAACGAATTTTTATTCCGTGAATGAAGTCACGCTTACACTCAGAGACTGATTCGTGTAAACAATGCAGTTAAACCGGAGAAGGTATGGGCTTCGGCAATTTACACAAACGTAACAACACACTATACAACACCTGTGATGCCCGTATGGTTAGTATAATGGGATAAACCCGCCGACTTTAGAAAAGGCTAGTCTGATGATAATGATGTTTTGAAGTCCCAGTTGTGTGAGCGTGTTGACATCAATAGGCCTCCAGATTCAAACTTATGGCTGTAAATCAGAAATCCGTTATAGAAAAACCCAATACCACTTCTCCTGACTTGGTAATCGAACCCAGAACATAACGCTCAGTAGCCGTGCTGGTGGCCACTAGACATTGTAAGGCAAGTAGGCACTACCACCAAACGCTTCAATTCGTAATTCGTCATATGTATATCTTTTTTTGGCATTACGAAAGCGAGCGACAGATAGACATACGACTTTCTGAATCGAAATCGAATCGAAGCCTTTGTGCTGATCTTGTTAATAAAATGAATGCTGTATCATCACTAACTAAGGCCACACAACACTAGGGCCATAGGGTCCGAGTGCCCTACAAGTATTTCGGGATATCGCCAAGCGGTTGGTCGACTCTTCACGTGACCAGAGGGCTGGCCTTTTTATAGGCCAAAGAATCAGCATTGCCATCCTACGTTGCAATGCTGCCAGCCTTCTGGGCACTTTTTCTATTGACAGTGACGTGGGCGATTCTTTTGACGCCGTGTAACATTTTTTCAGTATTGGTAAAATTCTATTTATTTTTTCTTATTAAATATGCAGTACCTTTGTGCTCTGCTATCTTAATGTGAAGTCCTGTTAAGTATTTTGTGTGTACATTAATAATAAAAATATGAATATGTATTTATTTTTTTTTTTTTTTAATGATATATTTAAAAATGTAAGATAAATGTATAGGTATGAACAAAGGAAATAAAATAAGAAAAAAATATTATTATTTTAAATCTATTTATAGTTTGTAAATAATGTACAATACTGAATTCAAATACACTGACACAAAGAAGAAAAAATAATAATTTGATAAAAAAGTTTTCTAACAAAAAATTCATCAGAACAATCGACTATCTACAAATAAAAACTAAATATTTTACAACACTAAAACTTATCTTCAATATTATTTAAATGATACCAACAAAGGAAATTTTTAAGAAAACTATCGAACGATAACACACAGTAAAATCAACTTACATAGACCCGTGGCCGTTTTAGGAACTAACGCTCAAAATGTATTGAATTTGACAGCTTCCTTGACAAGCAGCGCCACTTTGACAGCTCAAGATGTCTTGGTCATAGATTATAGACTTTTATGAGTGCTGATTTTTATCTTTTAGCTAAGTATGTTAGGGGAGCATAGTTAAAGATTTAATCTGATCTTTTTAGGCAGTAAGTAACCTTTCTTTGCTTCTAGCCTAAAATGTTCTATTTTAAATTCTGTTTCATATGATGTATTTATAACGTCGTTACAGGTTGTACAATTTCAGACACGGGCCTCCTAATCACCGATACAATGAACGGTCAAAGGTGAAACTGTCAAAAATTGGCCAAGTGTCAATCATAAGAAATCACTGATGGTTCCGTTCCATTTTTTATTTATTACTTTACAAAATTATCGATTGATATGTGCCGATCTTCAGGTTAAGCCGCGCTTGCCTAGGTTGGTCCGTGGATAGGTGACCACTCATTACATACCGAGTTTCCTCCGTGCATCGGAAAGCACGTTAAGCCGTTGGTCCCGGCTGTCATTTGTAGATCTTTGACACTTTAATCAAGGTAAAGTAATTGTGGCTGATTCTTCAAGGTTAAGCTGTGAATAAAGAGGTCAGTCCGTGGATGGGTGACCATCTATTGTAGAGTCCCCTCCGTGTCTCGGAAAGCTTGTTAAGCCGTTGTTCCGGCTGTCATTTGTAGATCTTTGACAGTCGCTACAGGTAGTCAGTGGCCCGAAAGTCTGACAACCATTCTTACCAAGGGGTATCGTAGTACTCAGTACTAACTGGGTTGTGGAGGTCAGATAGGCATGTCGCTCTATTTAAATACTGGTCGGTTCAGCTGCATCCAGTTAGCCTGGAAACCGACCCCAACATGACCAGGAACAGGCTAAGCAGATGATGATGATGTTGTATTTATTTATATCAATAAACAAATATAATAATTAACGAAGGTTTTTTAAGACTGCCTCGATGGTTTAGTGGTTAAAACCTCCAGTGCTGAGCGGAGGGTCAGTGTCCGATCTCCGCAAATAGATGGGCAATGGGATCGCCCCTTTTAATTGGAGATTAAACATAATTGGCAAAATACAGGTGTACTATAAACCTCTGCTGACCTTTTCTGTTTAAAGCAGGCGTAATGTTTTTTTAATTAACGGGTTATAATATTTTGTAAATTTTAAAGATAATTCTGGGTCTTATTTGTAACTTTTGATATTGAACCTCATAAAAGATTTTTCTGGTTTAACGAATCTATACAGGGTGTTAAAAAAAAGAGTAACCCAGTTACTACTGTTTAAAAATAAAAAAATAAACCAACTGTTCATTCCTCTGCATAATTTATCTTCTCTACCACAACCTACAACATATTTTTTTTTATTCGGACAGCCTGATCAATTACTTTTCTCAAACACCCTGTATAAAAAAATCAAAGAAACCAATTTCGCACACCTCTGTCTACCCCCTCATCCACAACCAGCGTACCAACCTACACCAACCGTTAGACGATCCGGCGCCCCCAATGATAAGGTCTTATCAGTACTGATAACAAGTACTTTGATATGCTAATACTGGCCTGTTTTGCTGTTAGTTTATTACGCCTCTTTACAGAAATGAGGCTGAACGTGCCCAAAATAGGCCCGCGGCACGTGTAAGTGAAAAAGAAAAAAAGAAAGACTTTTTTTTTGTCGTGTAGTTTGTGGGCGCACCTTTATGATAAAAAAAAATTGCACAGCACAGTATGACGTAATGGTTAGGTCTAGCATCTGCCTATCTTTTCCAAACTATGTTAGGGTCGGCTTCCAGTCTAACCCGATGCAGCTGAATACCAGTATCTTACATGGAGCAACTGCCTATCTGACCTCCACAACCCAGTTAGTACTGGGTGATACGGTACCCCTTGGAAAGACTGATTGTCAGATTTTCGGGCCACTGACTACCTGTAACGACTGTCAAAGATCTACAAATGACAGCCAGGACCAACGGCTTAACGTGCTTTCCGAGGCACGGAGGAAACTCGGTATGTAATGGGTGGTCATCCATCCACAGACCAACCTAGGCAAGTACGGCTTAACCTAAAGATCGATCCGAGCGGCTGTTATAATTTAGCCACAAGCTCCTCCGAAAATTTCAAATATAATTTTAAAAAATCGAAACTTTAAAAAAACACACAACCTCTATCACCAACGTAGTCGGTTAAAAGCAATTCATAGAATCTCAATAAAGATCCATAGATAACCGACAAAGTTCAAACATTTGTTTAAACAAAGTAAGTAAATAGCAAAACCTTTCACGATTGGCTGAGCAAGGTCCCTTAACGTGTTGCTACTATCCTAGACAAGGTTTCAAGTAGTCAGGGGGCCCTAATAGAAAAAAAAGGGACAGCCAATCAGAGAGCTGTATTTTTTTGGGCATATTTTTTTCTATATCTTATCTTTTTCTATGTGGTTATGGTGTTTTGGGTCTATGTAAGGATGCATTGAGAATAGTTAAAAGAGATTGGTCGATTTTTTTATGTGTGTGTGTTTGTGAGTTGTATCTATGAAATGCCGGGCCCGTTTTTATGTTTTCGTTTTTATCTAAATTATAAAAGGTGTAAATAGACCCTTAACGAAGCCGAAAGGTACTTGTTCTTCCCGTCTTTGCGATATTTTTTTGTTCTAGAACATAACTGGGAACCTTTTAGTTACGGAGATATTGGGGGTCAAAGTTACAACTTTTTCACATTTTTTTTTTTAAACTTGTTTTAACACCTCCACGACCCCGTAACTATTCAACCCATCCATCAGCACAATGCTTTGAGTACGTTCCATCAAGTCCTTCCGGAAAACGTGATTATCCACCCCAAAAAAAAAGTCGTTTCCCAGCAATAATTTTTGCGTAAAGTTACTTAGTTTGATGTACAGAATGCTTGGTTGACGGCTTCGTGAAGGGTTTGTTTACACCCTGTTTTAACAAAGATAGTTTCATTCTGTAAAAATGTATCACTCTGTAGGTACTAACGTACTGAAATTCAGGCTCGTAAACTCTTAGTCAAAATATGATGTAAATTTTATTGTAATTAAAGAAAATTAAAAAAAAAAACAATAAGATTTTTGCGTCTTCTGTCTTAAGTAATTTAGACGTTCGAAACCTGCTGATTCTCTGAATATTTTGACAAAAAACTAAATTTTATTTATTTATCTGTGTAGGTATACATGTATACAAGTAAATACAATTGAAGTGTCTGTTTGTGGGCTGCGGGACTGTTCGAAAGAGATACCGCGGCCCTGGAACACAAAGGGCAAAGAAGGAACATGGATGGATTTTAGTCAGTACAAGTCTGACACTCCCTTCCGCTCCGCCCAGAGCGGGGGGGGTCATTTGATGATTTCCCATTCTAAAAAAAAAAAAAAAAAAATGTTTGTTTGTAATATTAAAATAACAGATTTTTACTGAATGCATATGAAAGTACTCGTATACACGGTACTTATAAAAAAAAAAACATTTTTACATTTTTTGTCTGTCTCTTTGTTCCGGCTTATCTCCGAAAGGGCTAGCTGAACTGACTTTGACTGGAATTTTACTGGCAGATAGCTGATGTTATAAGGTCTAACTTAGGCGGTTTTTATTTAAAACTATAATTGGGGTTCCAAATAAAATTGTTAACAAAATCCGATTCAAAAGGGAAGTAATATTTTTTTTATAATAAGTTCAGGCGAACGAAGGCCGCCAGCACAGCTACTGATACTGTTAGCCTGTGCCATCCCACTGCTGGGCAAAGGCCTATCCCCATGACTTCCAGTTGCTTCGATCCAGGGCTAATGTGGGCCACTGGTCGTTGGTTTTGTCCAGCTCGTCCCGCCATCTTCTACGAGGTGTGCCGCGACTCTTTCTGGCTGTGTCAGGGCTCCAGGAAGTGGTTATATTGGCCCACAGCTCGTCAGGCATGCGGCAGACCCACTTCAGCTTAGCGGCTTTTTGAGCAACGTCAGTAATTTGTGTTTTGGAGCGCAGTGTGGTGTTGCGTACATGCTCGGTTAGTTTGACGCCTAGAATGCACATCTAGTTTATGAATAAAATTATCGACTGCCTCTTTGGTCTAGTAGTCGCAAGCATAACTGTTGAACATGAGGTCCTGGGTTCGATTCTCGGACCGGGCAAAGTGTTTTTGGGTTCTTCCCCCAGGAATTTCTCAGTAGCAGCTTCGGAGTCTGGATTTGTGCCCGGTTGATGGCAATAGGCTCGCCCCCTATCACATGGGAGAATATGGGTGTACTATTAGGTACACCTCTGCCTAACCCTTCGGGGATTTCAGGTGTAGTGTGATGTTGTTATGTAAAATTCATCATCTGCCTGCCTTTTTCCAACCATGTTGGGGTCGATTTCCAGTCTAACCGGATACAGCTGAATACCAGTATTTTACATGGAGCGACTGCCTATCTGACCTCCACAACCCAGTTATTACTGGGTAATACGATACCCCTTGGTAAGACTGGTTGTCAGACTTTTCGGGTCACTGACTGCCAATGACACTAAGATCTACAAATGCACCCGGGACCAACGGCTTAACGTGCTTTCCGAGGTACGGAGGAAACTCGGTATGTAATGGGTGGTCTCCCATCCACAGACCAACCTAGGCAAGCACGGTTTAACCTTTAATTATTTAGCCACGAGCTATGTAAAATTATTTAAGTAAAAAGCACTTGCGGTAGTACCTTTGATTTCTTGGCAAATTGGCACAGATATACACTTTTTTTTTCTTTGAAATCTCTTTTTTTTTCTTTCTACAGTGTTAGTGAACGAAGGAAACTGCCAAGTCGTATGTCGTAAAAAGTAATTAAACGTAGTTTGTGTTGGTAGTTCATGGCGCAGTTCCAAACTCATTCAGTCGCTATATTTGTGTGCAAAACTGAATAATTTAAACTCAAAATATTTTACATGCACTTTAGGACTGACATTTTGATGTTATGTCTTGGGGACTGGCAGTCCCCAAAACATAATATCATTCCTATTGTAGGAATAGGATGGTTAGGCAAAGGTATACAGGGTGTAAACAGACCCTTCACGAAGCCGTCAACCAAGCATTCTGTACATCAAACTAAGTAACTCTACGCAAAAATTATTGCTGGGAATTTTTTTTTTGGGATGAAATGTCACGTTTTACGGTAGGACTCGATGGAAAGCACTCAAAGCATTGTGCTGGTGGATGCATTGAATAGTACAGGGGTCGTGGAGGTGTTTAAAATAAACGTCTTCATTAAAAACATGTATTTAAAAAAATACTTGTGAAAAAGTTTGAACTTTGATCCCCAATATCTCCGTAACTAGAAGGTTCCCAGGTATGGTCTAGAACAAAAAAAATATCGCTTCGTTAAGGGTCTATTTACACCCTTTAAACCTAGCACCTAATATAACTCAGCCACGCCGGTGAATCTTCAAGATTAAGCAGTGGTTGACGAGGCCGGTCCGTGGATGGGTGACCATCTATTACACACCGAGTTCCCTCCACGTCTCGGGAACCAAGTAAAGTCGTTGGTCCCGGCTGTCATTTTTAGATCTTATACACATTACAGGTAGTCGGTATCCCGAAAGACTGACAACCAGTCTTACTAAGGGGTATCGTATTACCTAGTACTAACTGGGTTGTGGAGGCAGTCATCATCATCGTCATCATTTCAGCCGAAAGACGTCCACTGCTGAACATAGGCCTCCCGCAAGTGTCGCCACATTGACCGGTCCCGTGCGACTCGCATCCAGCGGATCCCAAAATATAACATCATGGAAGCGGTCGCTCCATGTAAAATACTGGTATTCAGCTGCGTCTGGTTAGACTGGAAGCCGACCCCAATGAATTTGGGTAAAGGCTAGGCTCAATCATTAGAATGAGAGGTCAGCGTATACTGGGTATGTTACCACCAATATGAGACCTACCTACTGCCAACTTTACTAAAAGTGCATTAAAAAAAAAGTCAAAACCTTGAATTTGGAAAATAAATAAAAACAGTTCCTTTAATAAAACCGTCAAAAATAATCACCCATCTAAAAAGAACAACCCGTAATTTTTACTATTATACCAAATGTATAATAAAAAAAAAACCACGCATCATGTCTTCTTCTTCCATACTTCTCTATTACTCGTCATCTCAGCAGTCACCTCCTTTCTTGCCATAATCATTCTTCACACAGTCCATCTATCGTTTCTTTGGTATTCCTCTACTCTTTTAGCCATCTACATTAATACTCAAAATAACCTCAGTACATTTTCCTCATTCCTCCGCATCACATACCCCTACCACGATTACCCGACACTTTCCTGTGTTAAAAAAAACTGTCAAAAATATAATATTCACACCTATCCCAACACACATCAAAAAGCACAAATTCAACATTCATACTCATTCTCCACTCGCTAATAATACCGAACACAAGCAACGCTCGCTCTACGTAGACCCGTAGTAATAATAATGCACTCCACAAATTTTCGTTAGTAGACGATTTTTTTTGCGTCTGCGACAAAAAACCAGTCTGGCAGTTTGTGACGAGCCTTATTGTTTGCTTAGCTCAGAGTTTGAGTGTACACATGGTTTTATGTGGTTGGAGAAGTCGGGAGTTGGGTTTTTGGTGAAGTTACTAGATTTTGGTGTTTTATGGCGTTCGTTTTAGCTTGTAACAGTGTAATTTGTTATTCATTCATTTATTTATTAATGTGTGTGTGCTGATAAAATGGTAATCAGTTTTTATTTTTATAGCATCTTCTTATTCCGTTTTGGAAGTTATACTAGTTTATAACTTTAGGCAAATTGTTAAAGAGTATATATCACTACATAGTATAAAACAAAGTCGCTTTCTCTGTCCCTATGTCCCTTTGTATGCTTAAATCTTTGAAACTACGCAACGGATTTTGATGCGGTTTTTTTTAATAGATAGAATGATTCAAGAGGAAGGTTTATATGTATATATTGCACCTGTGCGAAGCCGGGGCGGGTTGCTAGTTTTTATTATAAAGTAAGTTTACGAAATTAAACAAATTGAAAATCTCTTAAAAAATAGAGAATAAAATAAATAATTATTTAAAAATTTGTATGGAATACAATAAGAATTTTACATAACAAATAAACACAAAGATCTTTTTTACTTTCTTTAAATGTAAATCGTGTAAACTTTTAAAGCCATTTCCATAGACATTTTCTAAGTATTCATAGATCACTAGCCCGACATTAAACATCAATCGTATACCTATGATTGAGGTATCTTTTTCCCTAATAGATAGTTAAATGAAATGTGGTCCAAGACCGCTGCTAAAGCATCGACATTCAACACTCCATCATGTCATATGACAAAGCAAGTTAAGTGAGTGATAGATCTATCTACTGTGTATCCAGTTATAACTGTCAAACTATAAATAGTAAACAAAACAGAAACAGTTCGTAAATGTCAGACTTTGTGCTCATTAGTTACGTTTAATAAACGATAAGCCTAAAACAGCTCACAATAGACGTTATTAAGTCAAGAAGTCTTCAGTGGCAAGAAGTAATGCCTTTGTCCTGATTTTTTTCAGGATGCCTGTCACTTTTAAATTCATAGAGTGTTTCTTTGCAAATAGTTCAGCAGTTACAACATTTTTCTTTTTTATTTCTGTTTTCACAGGTTCTGCTGAAGATTTTTTTTTAAGAAATCAGCAGGACCTGCCTATGTGCTCAAAAATTATGTTATTGTTGTTGTTTTTTGTTCTGTTATTTGTTTTTTTTTGTATTTGTTTTTTATGTTTTTTGTTTTTTTGTTTGTTGTTGTTTAGTTTTTTTTTGTTTTTACTGAGTTGTCGAACATATCTACTGTGTAAAATAAAATAAATAAACGGTCCATTGTAACTATTGTTAAACACGAAAGGATAAAGCAACACACTTAAATCTCATTCTTCTACCTTTGTAATCTAAAATTGACGTCGACTTTTTATGCATTTGATGTTGTGTACAGACGCCAGCAAATCAAGATACCGGAAACTGTCAAATATTCCCAATCGACCTTGAACCTAATACTTTAGAAATTGGACAGATTTTTGTAGCTGTCAATAAATAAATCAAATTAAATAATGAACACCTTTGCTCAGCAGAGGGACATGGAAGGTTAACAAAATAACATTAACAAGTTAGCAAAACATGAGTATAATAATAATATATTTATAAAAATCCTGTCTCTGGAGGCCTAACCACGGGTAGCTTAAATCCTGCTCCCGACACCGGCGGACCACTATTTTTAATATTTTTATACGGTTTTTTTTAATAAATATTTAAAAGTTGTATGTAAAATGAATAACGGAATAATAAAAAAATATTTTCTCTTTTCCTAGACATTTACCAAAAAGTCAGAACTCACTCCGAACCGCAACACAGACGTGGTTCCAAATTCTGGTTGTTATTATTCAATCGGGTGACGCTGGAAGGGCGTGGTTATTGCGTCACCCTCCTACTCCGGACATCACGCTTTTATTGCAGGAGAGATGGGCAGCAATACATGGAGGAGCTCGTGGCTAAATAATAATAGCCGCTCGGGTCGATATTTAGGTTAAGCCGTGCTTGCCTAGGTTGAGCCACAGATGGGTGACCACCCGTTACATACTCAGTTTTCTCCGTGCCTCGGAAAGCACGTTAAACCGTGTGTCCCGGCTGTCATATATAGATCTTTGACAGTCGTTACAGGTAGTCAGTGGCTCGAAAGTCTAACAATAAGTCTTACCGAGGGACATCGTATTACCTGGGTAGTGGAGGTCGGATAGGCAGTCGCTCCATGTAAAATACTGGTATTCAGCTGCATCCAGTTAGACTGGAAGCCGACCCCAACATAGTTGCGAATAAAAATATGACCCATTTTTTATAATATTTATCGTCTTATTATTTTACTTATTTAACAATATTTATAAACGCACTGAATACAGAAAAGAAGAAAGGGACAGAAAAATAGGTACAACGGTGATGCCTATTTCTAAATATATCTCTTCCAGCATACCTTGCGAGGCTTGCGAAAGGAGATACTATAGACATTGTGTGTAAAACAAGAAGAGAAAATGGAACATACATTGACAGTAATGTTTATTACTGTCAAGATTACTAAGGATATCTTAGAACATTTAAAAACTATTAACGATTTCCAAATTCTACTGTTTTAAGAATATGTTCTGAATTGAAACAGTCCTCTAAAAACATCACATGATCACACCATTCTAGTCGCCACTAATTTGTCAGTCACAAACGACTCGTCGACCCACGCACTAATTGTGAACTCTCAGCTGTGGCTAGCTAGATATAAAGGTGCCACATCGTCTGGTCAGGTTTATAACACTATGTCGGATCCGGTCGATAGTATGGACATAAAATGAGTCGCAAGTGCGCCGGTGGTGACATCACGCGACCTACATACAAGTCTACCCATACCACAGCGTGCTTCAACAGAGCCCTGATGTTCAGTTCGAGTCGAGGACGACAGTCAATGTCTGATCAAGGCGTAGTTGAGACGTCTTGGAACTGTACCCGATTCATTGTGCCCCGTGTTATTGTGTTAAGTTGTAATCTCAAGTAATTCGTTAGTTTTTCTAGAAACAGTGTGTAGCATCTAGTGTGTTTTCATAGCGCGATACTCATCGTCTGCCCACATGATGTACGAGCCTAACGGAATAAATCCTGACGTATCCGACAAATATAATATTATAGTATATAACATGTCTCAACATGATCGTGGCTAAACATCATCATCATCAGCTGTCCTTGTCCCATGGTACTTGGGGTCACTGCAACAAGATTTCTTCTTCCATTCTCCCCTGTCAGACGTCACGACATCATCTTTTCTTTGGCCTTCCTCCATCATAACATGCGTTTCATCCCTCCTCATTACATGTCCATACCATGATAGACGACTTTTTTTCAATTTATGAAGGTGGCATAGCATGAGTCTTGAAAGACCCCACTGTTGGGACACCCAGACAGCCCTCCTCTATTTGATACGGATGGGCTGAGTAATTCAGTGTCATGCTAGTGTCAGAGATTTTTTTATTCTAGGAGATGAAGGTTTCTTCACGGATTTCTTCGTCATTTTGAGAGCAGTGCTACAGTAGCGGGTTGATCGTAGGTTAAGCAACGTTTGCCGAGGTCTGTGATGGGTGACCATTCATACATCAGGTCCTATCCGTGCCTTGGAAAGCACGTTTAACCGGCTACCGTTAAGCTGTCATTTGTAGGTTGTGAGCGGGCCGATGGACACCCGCTGATTTAAGTCTTTGTTGTAGACAGTAGTTAGCTCGTGGCTAAATAATAACAGCCGCTCGGGTCAATCTTTAGGTTAAGCCGTGCTTGCCTAGGTTGGTCTGTGGATGGGTGACCACCAACATACCGAGTTTGCCCCGTGCCTCGGAAAGCACGTTAAGTCTTTGGTCCTGGGTGTCATTTGTAGATCTTTGACAGTCGTTAGGTAGTCAGTGGCCCAAAAAGTCTGACAGCCAGTCTTACCAAGGGGTATCGTACTACTCAGTACTAACTGGGTTGTGGAGGTCAGATAGGCAGTCGCTCCATGTAAAATACTGATATTCAGCTGTATCCGGTTAGACTGGAAGCCGACCCAATATAGTTGGGAAAAGGCTAGGCTAGATGATGTAGACAGTAGATTTAACACACAGTATTATATTATGGGACATGTTACAACACATCTAGGTCCACTGACCTATCTAGTTGAGACCTTGGACAAATATAAAGAAGTATAGGTGAGTTTGTTTAGCTACTTCTTCCTAGCTAAAACGCTTGGCAGTGTATGAGTCCTTGCAGACTGAAGACTTTGTTCCGGCCGAAAGTGTAGTTGGGCGCTCTCGGCTGAACATTACTGCTAATGCGCATATTAGAACGTTTTGGTGTCAGCCGATAAATCAGTTTGATGGGCAGTGGCGTGCCTGGAAGCCAACAATACGGCAAGCCCATTAGGCAAGTATATTGTTCAGAAACCCCTAAAATCATGAAGAGAAGCGTAATAAAATGTACTGTTAATGCACATGCATAGGTATATCCTATTCTGCAAATTTCGCAATCGAAATCTGGTTTGCTGTTTAGTAAGAAAACCCAATTCTGGGTTAAGCTCGCCATTGTACATAAGCTATATTATTGCAATTTGTATGTATACAGGGTGTAAACAGACCCTTCACATAGCCGTTAACCAAGCACTCAAAGCATTGTGCTGATGGATAGATTGAATTGTACGGGGGTCGTGGAGGTATGTAAAGTAAAAATCTTACATTAAAAACATGTATTTAAAAAAAACTTGTAAAAAAGTTGTAACTTTGACCTCCAATATCTCCGTAACTAGAAGGTTCCCAGGTATGGTCTAGAACAAGGGCCTTTCGGCTATGTTAAGGGTCTATTTACACCCTTTATATTTTTTTTTTTGTGTGCAATAAAGAATAAGAATAGGGGGTAGACTCCGGAACGAATGATCCAATTCTAAAAATTCTTATACTGGCAGAGAGCTACCTTATTTGTGGGTGCTATAGTGTATAAATATGCATATTAACCGAGCTGTCATAATTTTTGTGGACGAAGCTGCGGGCGAAGTGCTATCAGGTTTTAAGGGTAAGCCGATCTTGATAAGGGTGTATGAAAGTATCAATCACCACGAGCTGCTCGAACAAATGAATTGACGAAATAGAAGGTCATTTCCAGGATGGACCAGGACAGATAAGCCAGAATCGTCACACAGTGGGTGCCTGAAGACAGTCGTCGTTACCGAGGCTCAAGAAACGCTGGCGTGACGATTTGGACTCGTTCCTGACTGATTGGCAAGAGAAGGCCAAACTCTGTGAGAGTTGGAAAGGAATGGGAGAGGCCTTTACCCAGCAGTGGGAAAGAAAAAAAACGAAGATCATGAAAAACAGACTTTGGATTTTTTTAGATAATTTGGGTTTAGATAAACGATAGTAAAACTTGGTTACGTACACGTGGAGAAACACAGACTACCTACCTACTAACTACAACTTAGGGAACTTCTAATAAATACTATTCAACACTTTGCATTTAAATATAAAGTGGGGTGAATTTAAATGAAGTCCATGTGAACTTATTTTACATTTACATATTATTTTTATTGGACTAGGGTCTAATCATGGGGTTGGTCTATTTCTATTTTATTTATTAGATAAATCATAGGTTTTATTTATAGGGGAATAGACATAGAGCATATCATTGTGTAGTACCCCTCTGTCAGTTAATAAATAATGGATTTTATATGCAACATATATCTAGAGTAACTTCTATTTTACATGGAGTGAGTACCTATCTTTAGTACTGGGCAATACCCCTTGGCAAGACTGGTTGTCAGACATTCGGGCCACTGACTACCTGTAACGACTGCCAAAGATCTAAAAATGACAGCCGGAATCAACGGCTTAACGTGCTTTTCGAGGCACAGAGGAAACTCGGTATGTAATGATGGTAACCCATCCACGGACCGACTTATCCTTGGAAATCAACCCGTGCGTACGCCTTGGTAAGACTGGTTGTCAGACTTTCAGGCACAATCTCTGTCGCAATTAATTGTTCTAGATTTACAAGATACGGTCAAGTAAAGATATTACTTTTGTTACCATGACGATAAGACCCGGTCTCCAACAAAGCGGATAGGAGCGGAGATGTGCAAAGCGGCACTCCGATCACAGCACATCGCTCACCACACGCCACTCACCGCACGCCGCTCCCATTTCTTCTCGTTTCCGCTGGCCTATACAATTACGAGACCTCTCCTCATCTCTAAGCTCAACTGTTTCCACTAAAGCTAAGCGGAGCCAAGAAGTGTAAATAACGAAATCCTAGCGGTTTACAACACATCTCCTGTCCTCTTGTCTTGTCTCCGCTTCAGGGAAGTCCGGCCCTAAAAACTGTCAACTCATCCTAGTTGGCAGTTTAACACCAAACTGTTTTGTAAAAATAACATCACCTGTAACTATTATTATTTTACATTTATTTAATTTGACCACTAGTTAGTAGAAAACAAACTTACCAACTAAGTGTTAGTATTTGCCTGCCAGGGCTGCGGGACTGTTCGAAAGAGATACCGCGGCCCTGGAACACAAAGGGCAAAGAAGGAATACGGCTGGGTTTTAGTCAGTACAAGTCTGACACTCTCTTCCGCTCCGCCCAGAGCGGGGGGCGCGGGGGGGGTGTCATTAGATGGTTTCCCATCCAAAAAAAAAAAAGTGTTAGTATTTATTAATTAAGTACACATATTTCACAACCCTCTGCACGAGCAACCGGACAGTGTCTCAATATTGGTGCATCGTTCTGTTCAGCTAGCCCTCATCATCATCATCGTCTACCTAACCTTTTCCCAACTATGTTAGGGTCGGCTTCCAGTCCAACCTGATGAAGCTGAATACCAGTATTTTACATGGAGCGACTGCCTGCCTGCTGCTAGCTCTTCGCTCCTGCCTTCTGCTTCTTAAGCATGCGGTCTTTTCCTCATAATGTCATAAAAATCATCAGTTCGTGCTACAGCAAACATGCTAGACGTGCTGCAGGGCCGGGGCAACCTCAACAGCATCCTGAAGTCATTATAAATACCCAAAAAGTTCGACAAACGTTTTCGCCATTTCGATATTTTGACAGTCATAAAGGTTGAACATGTTACCATCAACCGGGCATAAATTCATGCTCCTTGCTAATGCTAAAGAAATTCCAAATAATACATCTCCTGACCTTGGAAACGAACCGAAGGTCTCATGCTCAACAGTGCTACTTGCGACCAGTTTGGATCAACGAAGCTGCCGTATTAATAAAAGAATATTTATCTTCATTTTGTCTAACCCTTTTGAGGGTCAAAATCCAACCTTGATGACCTTAGACTACCCTAATCTTTACGAAAAGGGTTCAAACTTGACCTTCCAGGACTCCAAGGTCACTCCCATGATTAAAATAAGAACTTGTACGAGCAAACAGGTAAGATTTACATTTAAATGTAAATTGGGGTGAATTTAAATGAAGTCTATGTGAACTTTATTCTGATTTGAATATTTATTTTAAGATTTAGATTAGCGAGATCTATTACTATTTGTCTATTTTTCTAAAGATATGTTATAGGGGAAGATACATAGGGTATGTAATAAGCACCCTTTTTAGGGATAATTATATGGCTTGCCCTATTAGAAACTAGATCTTTAAAGGGTGATGTATAATTTATTTATATTTAACTATTAGATATCGGGGGGATTTTTAATTTATTTATTATACAACTATTAGATAACTACATGGGTTTTTTTTTCTATGTCATCATCTGTCATCTGCTTGCCTTTTCCCAACTTTATTGGAGTCGGCTTCCAGTCTTGCCGGATGCAGCTGAGAACGAGTATTTTACAAGGAGCGACTGCCTATCTGATTTCCACAACCCAGTAAGTACTGGGTAACACGGTACCCCATGGTACCTCGCCACAGACCGCTCGCCATTGAGTGGTGTGACACACTTCAGAAATCTGTTTCTGATTTTCAGCCTTTGAGCTTATAATCCTATAACAGTCATTTATTTAAACTTATGCTTGATGGACTCGTCATTTCCATTCTGTCTACCCCGTCACGCGTGGTGATAATTATATTCTGTTATAGATCATGCCCTATTTATCTTAATTTCAGACACGGGACTCCTAATCACCGATACAATGAACGGTCAAAGGTGAAACTGCCAAAAATTGGCCAAGTGTCAATCATAAGAAATCACTGATGGTTCCGTACCAACCATTTTATTTTATTACTTGACAAAATTATGAATCGATTATGTGTCGATCTTCAGGTTAGGCCGCGCGTGCATAGGTTGGTCCGTGGATAGGTGACCACCCATTACTCACCGAGTTTCCTCCGTGCCTCGGAAAGCACGTTCAGCCATTGGTCTCGGCTGTCATTTGTAGATCTTTGACAGTCGTTACAGGTAGTCAGTGGCCCGAAAGTCTGACAACCAGTCTTACCAAGTGGAATCGTATTACCCAGTGCTACCTGGGTTGTGGAGGTCAGATAGGCAGTCGCTCCATATAAAATACCAGTATTTAGCTGCATTCGGTTATACTGGAAGCCGACCCCAACATATTTGGGAAAAGGCAGGCAGATGATGATGACCTAAGAAGATTTTTGCTAAGGGCCAGCGTAGTGGGTTACAGTGTCCTCTGTGAAAAGCCTGTGCGTGTCTGTGTCCCAGCAGTGGGAAAGTTCTCCCCTATATTCCAATTTTGACAGGCGAGTCGATACATTACAAGAGTTCAAGGAAATAATGGATGTAAAAATACCCTTAACGAAGTCGAAAGGCAGTTGTTCTCCCCGTCATTGCGATCATTTTTTGTTATGGACGATACCTAACCTAACATAACCTTCTAGTTTTTTTTCTTAAATACATTACTTTAAATACATCCATGACCAACATGATACAACGTGCACAATTATGTCCCAGTACCCCAAAGGCTGAAAAGCCGCTTTTTTGGGTGAGTTGGTACAGCTAGTCCGGCTAATAGCAATGCCTCCATTTCATCTCAATTTTTTTTGCGTACACTCACCGTTTGATGTACAGAATGCTTGGTAGACGGCTTCATGAAGGGTCCGTTTACACAACTTTTACGAAATATAACATCATACATTCACACCTGTATTCTCCCGAGGTAAAGACAGAGTAGTCTATTACAGATACTTTAATCAGTTTTGTCTTATGGACTTCTACCACTTGCAAGGCGACTGATGAAGGTCAAGGTGACTGGTGACTGCTGACTGGCTGCGCCGACCCCAAATAAATTGGGATTAGAGCAGGAGAATGATGATGAGGATTTGTCGAATTGTGAACTGCTATTTAATATCTTTTTTGTAAGTCACTGACACCATTTAATAATAATGAAAATCCTTTCTAGATACCCTATAGATTTGGCCTACGGACCCCTAAACCCAAGCATGAATACAGATTACGATAGACACTATTTAAATTGATCTAAAAAAAATATACGGATGTTAGTGTTCAGAGAAAAAATATCTACGATTTGATGACGTCACCATGATGTCATAGACAGGGTCAACGGACTCAACTGTTACTAGAAGGTGTGTGGTGAAATAGCCTTCGTGAGTTCATAGTCGGGTTACTAGGATCCCAATACTGGGACACTGGTCACGAGACCTGGGGTGGATCACAGTCCACTCACTCTACTTCTTCATGATAATGTGTCCTATTTTAATTAAATTAAACCAGAACACAGCCAGATCGACAGCGTTGGTGGTAGCTTTGGACAGGTCCCTTAAAATGCAGGTGGAGTTGCACAAAGAGCAGGTCAGAAGGCCATGGTTTGGGATGAGACTCCACAGTCGCACTCAGCTTTATCGGAATACCTCCACCTCACCAATGTTGTACCTGCAGCGGCCCATCTGGCTTCGAAGTCGGTTTAGAGTCTTCCAGGTGCGCTATGGCAGTTGGTGACCCGCTGGGAGCTTTTCTGTTAGCTCAGCATATTGAGCCGGAGGGGGATGTCTGAGGAGACAGAACTTTTGAAAGGAAGCTGTTCCGACTCTTCAGCCTGCTTCGCGTCGTCACCGTTTTGTTAAAAGGTTGAAATCTGTCGAACTCGCCTACTCCCTCCAACTTGTGAGAGCCGTGAGAGGGAGTGGGCTGTGATCCACCACGTGGATAAGTGTGGGTTGGTAGAAGTCTTTGAATTTTTCAGGTTCTAGGACATGCCTGTTGACATGTTCAGTTTTGAAAACAGTGGTACCACGTTGCTAACTGGCTTAAATATATCCACCACGGCATGGCATATTCGATCTTCAAGGTTAAGCCGCGCTTGCCAAGGTCGGTCGGAGTTTCCTCCGTGCCTCGGAAAGCACGTTAAGCCTTTGGTTCCGGCTGTGATTTGTAGATCTTTGACAGTCGTTAGGTAATCAGTGGCCTGAAAGTCTGACAACCAGTCTTACCAAGGGGTACCGTATTATCCAGTACTTATTGGGTTGTGGAAGTCAGATAGGCAGTCGCTTCATGTAAAATACTGAAAGCCGAACCCAATAAAGTTGGGAAAAGACAGTCAGATGATGATGATGCTGGCATATTCTGAACAGGAATTAGTCAAATTAGGATAGGATGCCCTCAAGCTATTCGAGTGATATTTTTTGCAAGGTGGCTGATGCAGCAGCAGTCTGAGAGAGATCTCAAGGATCTAGTTTCAAAATAGCAAATGCTTTTATGTATGATGGCCGAATAGAATAATTTTATTCTTGTAAGTACATGGAACAGTGAGTGATAGCAATTAGCTGACCCACCTTTGCATAAATGGTTGAGATTTTTTATAAAACGAATCTATAGAACTGTATAATTCTTTAATATTTTATTTTCTTTGCTCAAATAAATAAAATACAAAAGAATTATAAAATATATTTATCTTATAAATAGGGCTGGGTGGTAGGGTTGTGAACTTACATGTTTCGCCATAGAATGGCATATAAATATTAGAACATCTTAAATGTAGAATTTTAATACAACATCAATTAGTGTAAATATTAATATTATTATATGTCTAGGTAATAAGAATAACACTTACAATTCAGGATTCGCATCTATTCGAAATCTTAGAAATAATAGACACACGTTTAGGGGTATCTTATTACCCAGTACTAACTGGGTTGTGGAGGTCAGATAGGCAGTCGCTCCATGTAAAATGCTGGTATTCAGCTGTATCCAGTTAGATTAAAAGCCGACCCCAACAAAGTTGGGAAAACAGCAGATGAATAGACACTTTTAATTAAAGAATATTTTAAAAAAATATATCAGCTTCAAATACTTTGTAGCACTCAGTAGCCATATCTATCGGTTACTTTTTTTTCAAGAAATTCTTTTACACTATAAAAACAATTGTCAATAAGCCATTTATGTAATTTGGATTTAAAATATTTTAAATGGAGTTCTCTTAATTCTTTTGGTATGTTTTTAAAAAAAAATATAGCAGTGATTAAACTATTTTTTTTCGGCATAATGTAGAAGATATTGATGATGAACAATCCGTTTTAAATTATTAAAGAACAAGGTAAAACTAATTATTGTATTCACAATTTAAAGGTTTTATTTGTGGGGGTTATGTCAAAATCGCCAATCTTTCCTGGCGGGTGTGAAATCGATCGATGACCTGATGAATGTTGCAGGAATCTACTTGTTGTGACATGCCCAAGACTGGTCCATGTGGATATCCCGAAAAGAGTCCATCTCCAACAATGAAATCAAGAAAAATTTAAAAAATAACAATGAACGTTTAGAAAAAGGCGGGACAACATTATCTATGGCATTTTTACTTCTTAAACCAGAGACAAAAATAGACAGTCATCCAAGGACTATGATAGTGAGGCATTTATGATAATTACTTCAAATATTAAATAGGTAATTAGTATAATTTTATTCGCATATTTTCGTGGTTTGAAACGGCCGCGGCACGTGCTTTTTAAGTGTAGTATAAAATTAAAACTTTATAGAATAGATAGGGATTAAATAATACAAATTTAATAAAAGGAATATTTAAAATTTTTATTTAATTTATATTAATGTATGATTATTTGATTCAATGATAATTATGTAAAGATACTTACACCCATACAGTATATTATTATTATTTTTTGGCATGGCATGGCCAGAGGCTGTGTTGCCATACAACGTGGCAACGCCGCCAGTCTCTTGGGCACATTACCAGCTGACAGCGTCGAGGAAAATATTTCGATGCCCTTTTATAGTTTGTTGTTAGTTTATTTAATCGTTTTTAATTAATAATGTATATAGTTACTTCATCATCATTATCATTTCAGCCGAAAGACGTCCACTGCTGGACATAGGCCTCCCCTAAGTGTCGCCACATTGACCGGTCCCGTGCGACTCGCATCCAGCGAATCCCTGCAACCTTCACCATAGTACCAGTAGTAGTAGAAGTGTAGTAGTAGTTCCATCATATAGTTACTTAATAAATAAATATTCATTGTGGCATGCCAAAATTATATTTGAGTATTTTACATCAAATGAAATAAAACTTATGACAAAATCCACTGCAGTGGCTTTCAATATCGTATTAATTTAATTGTTGCATCCCAACTTAATAATTAAAATAGTTACGATTTAAAATTGGCCTATTTTCCTTTTTTTCTTAACAAACGGCATTTGACTGGAATCGATAGTCGATACCAGTTACAATTAGCTATGTGGCAAAGAATTTGCTGATTGATCTCTTCAATCGACTACTACAGCACTTACAGCCATTTGACTTTTTTTTTTTTCAGAAAAGGCCCAAGTACTTTAAGACCACAGTGAAAGAGATAGAAATAGGGGTTCGTGGCTACCAGCTACACGGGTCGATGAAAGATTAAGCTATCTACGGTTTCCGAGGTCGGCACGTAGATGGGTGACCACTGACCATCATATCGAGGCCAATCTGTGCTTGAAAAAGCGTGTTCAGCCGTTGGTCCAGACTATCATTTGTAAATCTTTAATATTCATAACATAACATCACGCCTGTAATCCCCAAAGGGTTAGGCAGAGGTGTACCTAATAGTACACCCACATTTCGTCAGTTATGTTAAAGTCCCATATAGTAGAGGGCGAGCCTATTGCCATCAACCGGGCACAAATCCAGACTAGTTGCTACTGAGAAATTCCTGATGGAAAAACCCCAATAACCCTTTGCCCAACCCGGGTATCGAGCCCAGGACCTCATGTCACGCTTGCGACCACTAGACCAACGAGGCAATCTTTGATTTTCGTTACGGGTATTCAGAACCCTGAAACTCTGACAACCAGTCTTGGTCAGATAGGCAGTCCCTCCAAGTAAAATACTGGTATTCAGCTGCAACCGCTTAGACTGGAAGCCGACCACAACATAGCTGGCAAAATACTGTCAGATGATGAGTGAGAGAGACAAAAAATTACATCTACATATACCTATTGTAAAGTAGGTATATTTTGTTACCGTTAGACCATATCTTAAGCTTTTACGTCATCTTATTTACATACCTATTTCATATGCGTACATACACATATAAGCGTTCTCTTTTCAGTGACTGTTAATTTTTTCACCCGACTACGGCGAAGCCAAAAGGAAGGGTTATGATTTTAACAGTCTATGTATGTTTGCATTTAATTATGTTCCTCCATACCGCCTAAACTATTCATCCGATTTTGATGAATTAAGTGTCAATCGATTCGTTATTATAGCTCGGGTAACATAGGCTATATTTTAACTGATTTCAACAATAGGAGGAGTCGATTTTATTTTGTAAATCCCTAATTTAATTACATACAGGAAAAACAGGAAAGCATTAAAGGGCTGTCAACAGGAATAGTGCCCAGAAAGCTGTCAGCATTGCCACGTTGGATGGCAATGCCGATTCTTTGGCCAAAAAAAGGCCAGCTTTCTCTGGTCACGTGAAGAGTCAATCAACCGGTTGGCGATGTCCCGAAAGACTACAATTATTTTAGTTAGACGCTACATCGGCCTGTTATAATGACATCAAGAGTCGTATATCCCAAGAAAGCATGGCATCATAATTGAACCATCGATTGAGTGTAAGATATCACACATTTTATTATGTCATGAGTGTGATATTTCAAATGACATTTGTGTCAAAACAATATAGGGCCTAGTATCATAATTATTTGATTGTCAATGTAATTGCATTCTGAAGTTTGTGTTTTATTGATTTTGTCTATGGTATTTTATTTTCCACTGCTGAACATAGGCCTTTCCCAAGTGTCGTCACATTGACCGGTCCCGTGCGATTTGCATCCAGCGGATCCCTGCAACCTTCACGAGGTCATCGTCGTCTTTCGGCTGAAAAGATGATTTTATTTTCAACCGGTTTTTAGAGGATATTTGTGGCTTTTCAAATAAGCAGGTACTTCGATAGTTATCCAAAAATTAACTGTCTGAAAATTACTATTTTTTCAAGACCAGCTCTTATAATCATGGGTGTAAAAGTACCCTAAACGAAGCCGAAAGGCACTTGTTCTCCCCGTCATTGCGGTCATTTATTTGTTTTGGAACATACCTGGGAGCCTTCTAGTTACGGAAATTTGGGGGTCAAACTTTTTCACAAGTTTTTTTTTTAGATACAACTCCAAATATAGAGTAAAGTTAAAACATTAAAAACTTATATTATACCTCCACGACCCCCGTACTATTCAATCCATCCATCAGCACAATGTTTTGAGTGCGTTACATTGAGTCCTACCGTAAAATGAGATTTTTCACCCCAAAAACAAAATCGATTCCCAGCAATATTTTTTGCGTAAAGTTAATTAGTTTAATGTACATAATACTTGGTTGACGGCTATGTGAACGAACCGCCGTTTAGACCCTGTATAGTCACTAGGTGTATTTTTTTTTTATATTTCTGGTGCTCTGTAGACAGCTAAAGAGGTCGTGGCAGATCAAGGAATGGCGGGACACCTTGGATGGCCACCTCGAGAATTGTCAAGAAGAAGCACCAGACCGAGAATTTTTTTCCTCAGGAGTGGAATAATTCAGGCAAACAAACAAATGATCAGTCATTTGTTTGTTTTTTTGTTTGCCTAAAAATCTGCCTGTAAATTCCCAATTAGTTTGTTACACTAATGTAACAAACTGATTGGGTATTTTATTATTTGAGATTCTAATTTGTAATTCTTGATGTCCTCTTTGAGCCAATCGATAGGACTAATAATTCTATGAATCAGATTTACAAAAAAAAACTTTATTTAAAAAGATTTAGATTCTTAGTAAATTATCTAAATTATGTACAACATGTATAAATTCGTAAATTATCAATTTATTCTTATTTCACCTATCAGTCATGTTACAAAATGTGGAAAATCAAAGTGGCAAACTTACATTGTATTTGAAAAAACCACGATGCAGCTGAATACCAGTATTTTACATGGAGCGACTGCCTATCTGACCTCCACAGCCCAGTTAGTACTGGGTAATAAGATACCCCTTGGTAAGACTAGCTGTCAGACTTTCGGGGACACTGATTACCTGTAACGGCTGTCAAAGATCTACAAATGACAGCCGGGACCAATGGCTTGGCGTGCTTTCCGAGGCATGGAGAAAACTCGGTATGTAATGGGTGGTCACTCAAACATGGATGTAAATGCTGAAAAGCTTAATCTGAATCCTATTGAAAGTGGTTATAGACACATGAAACGCTTTAAAAGTAATTGACACTTCTCTACGCCCTTTGACAGGAAACTCCTTGGATTCCATTTTGTTTTTTCAGTTTTTTTAGGTCCTTAATCAGCGTCCATGTCTGTAGATTGCATCAGGACAAATGGCCCAGAGTCGTCCTGCTGTGGTTGCCAGAAGACGGTGGTCATCGCCGAGGGAGGCCTAGAAAACGTTGGCGTGACGACTTAGAGCCGTTTGTGAGAGATTGGCCGGAGAAAATTGCTAAGAGTGGAAGCCTATGAGGGAGGCCTGTGCCCAGCAGTGGGAAACTAGGGGCTAAGTAAAAGAAAACATCATTATTTTTACGCCCGTACCTTTTTAGATAATACTACTTTGCGTCCTACCTACTCACAGTGTCTAGAATCTAGCCTAGACTGAGCACGTGCTATTTATAACCCCAAAAGTCTAGATCTTAGTTTAACACGACAATCTAGCATTTGTTGGCTTCTACAATCGTATTTCTGTTAATTTTTCAAGGATTCTCGTTGATTCTTACTATTTTAAATACATTTTGAGTTCTTTTTTGTGGTAGGCTTAACATAACCTAACTTTTATGCTATGTCTACAACTAGGCTAGCTAACTGTGTTTAAAAAAGTTTATTTCCAAAAAAATGCAATGTAGATCAGTACGTATGTATATACTTAGTTATTTTTATATAAGATTTTAAACGGTCACTAACATGATCATTAACACTAAAAACGGGATATTTTCCCGATATTTTGGCACAACAACATGGTAAATATTCCTTTTCTAGTGTTAATGATAATAATATTTGTTTATGTTTAATGTCTGAACTTACAAAGAGACCTTGAATTTGTCTCATCATTTCTTCTCAAGGATAGACAATTAATCAGAGGGAAATGTCGACTCCATCTTGTTTATTTTTTCAAAACATGACGTCTTAAAGTCATTCTGATATAGGTACTATTAACAAAAATTTAAATCGATTTTTAAAGGCATTTCTTTTAGAAAATATTCAGATAAAAACTCCTTGTTTGGTGTTTTCAAATCAATCTTGACTTAAAATACATATAACAAGCACGGTTTTAACCCTTACATATAAAACTCTGATTTTTTTCTTCGTAGCCTGTTAAAAAATCCAGGGTAAATATAACCCCAAACTATTTAAAGATTCAAAAAAAAATACAGTCAGTATACCAAAGATTATTAATGTCTATTAATGTATAGTTTTACTATCAAATACCCATTTTGTTGTTTGACGCTTCTTTCCTGCCTACGGAGGTATAGCCTAATTGGTTCAGGTGTTATACACACAACCACAGTTCCAATTATTTTTATTTTTTTATTAAAACACTGTACAACGGCGGACTTAATGCCTTGGGCATTTTCTACCAGTAAAAATAAAATTTAAAATTTCAAACTGTTTATTTTCAAAAGCATTCATACAATTACTACATAAAAAAATTGTTCAATCTTTTTGTGGCAAGATTATGTGCGCTATCGATTAAGATTTAAGGTGAATGCAGAGACAATGCATAGTAGTTTATTTGCTTTTAGTTTTCAAATTATTTGAGTATTGCTATTTTTATGATTCTTAAATGGGTGTTTTCTTCCCCCTACATTCAATTTTATTTATTTCTAAACTTATTTTTAAATTCAACACGAAATTTTTAGAAAATTATATAATCCAATTATGTTGGGCCTTTTCCCAATTATGTTGGGATCGGCTTTCAGACTAAACAGTTGCAGCTAAATACCATTATTTTACATGGAGCAACTGTCTATCTAACCTCCACAACCCAGTTAGTACTGGGTAATACGGTACCCCTTGGTAGACTGTCAGACTTTCGGTCCACTGACTACCTGTAACGACTGTTAAAGATCTACAAATGACAGTCGGGACCAACGGCTTAACCAAATACAAAAATATCAATTTTTTTAAATTATATTTGGTAGTTAAATTAAAATTAAAGGCATACCATTTCATCTGTTGCCATGGCAACAGAGACAACACAATTATCATAAAATAAGTATCTACTAAATTCTTAAAATTAATTCATTCACAGACTGACAAAGGAAAATATAAGTCACTGGGTCTATGAACTTTTTTAAAATTCACCACCTAAATGGTTTAAAGACGGGGGGTGAAAATTTGTATAGAACTTTTAATTTTTTTTGATCGATTGCAAATCTTTTTGAGCACAGGCCTTGTCATAATATAGTACATTTTATTATTCGAAGACATTTCCGAATTAGATATTTTAATAAAGATAGAGCTTATTAAATTACAAGTCTTTAAATTCAGTAGGTTATTTAATTTTAATCAATAGACATCAGAGAAAGCAGTAGAAGGAATGGGGTAAGGACCTTGCCTAGAAGGGACAATACAGGCTTCATCATCATCATCATCATATCAGACACTGCTGGGAATAGGCTTCCCATTTCTTCTGCCACTTTTTTTTTACACAATACGGGCTTATAAAAAAACAATAAATATCAACTAGAATCTTCATTAATATTTCGTCTAAAAATGCATCCGAACTATCCATACATAAGAATATTAAAAATACGAATATCTATTTTACCTTTTCGCTTTATTACTTTTCGATAAAAATTTGCAAATACATGAACTACGACTTGGGTTAGGTCATAGGGTAATTTTGGTCCTAGAAGTGCTTCTCCTTGGGGATCATTTCAGACTTCCATACGGACAAAGCTGCAGGCAAGTCAATCAGGCAAGACTAATCACTAAAATAATAATACCACCTCACCCCTGGTTATTTAATATCACCTCAGATATTCATCATGTCTTCTAGAATTTCATCTTTCTTACTATTTATAAATGCGAAATTTAGTGACGATAGACGGCTGTTTGTTACTCTTTTACATCAAAACTACTGAATGGATTTAGATGAAATTTGGCACATAGATAGTTTATACCTGAATTAACCGATAGGATAGTTTTTATTTCAGTATAGTACGATCCCGTGGGTCAATTACTGAATTCTACGCGGGCGAAGCCGCAGGTACAAGCTAGTAATAAATATTAGTGCTTTCACAGACGAGCTTAGCAATAAAGACCCATTTTATTACTAATACCTACCTACATTATAGTTTTTAGAGAGCATAATTATAGTTTGAAACATGGCTTGACCTGTCTGAAATCTTTGATAGATTTCATTTTGCTAACGAAAATGTGAAACTTAAGAAATAAAACGACGAAAAATAAGAAATGATATGGGATGATTCTTCATCGTCTCTCGTATCGACACGAAATATTTGAGAATATATCATGCTGTTGTAAAAATATTATCCAGTCAGCAAGGTGGAATTTGGCTGATGGGCTGATTGTCCAAGTATATAAGATTTTAAACTATCATGATCACTAACATTATCATTAGCACTAGAAAAGGGATATTTAACATGGTTAATATCCCGTTTCTAGTGTTAATGATAATGTCCAAGTATATCTTACTACTCGCTTATATTAGGCTCTTTTAAAAGGAAAATTAAAATGACGGCCAAAAGACTCCAGCTAAAGGAACTTCTTATATATTTTTAAAATGTTTCATATTTAATAACATGACTACTTTGACAAGAGTCAAATTGAAATCTATCAAACCGTTTTGAATGAAGTCCTAGAAGTTAATCTAACTAAATAAAAACCTTTAATTCACTTTCAGACAACACACAGCTTAGCCACTGGAGCCAGAATAATAATATTTTGCGAAAGAATTCATGACGTAACAAGGATGAGCACTAAAGAAGATTTTTTACAATAAATACATTCCCCAAAGGGGTGAAATACGGGGTGAAAGTTTGTATGGACGTTCGGAATTTTCGTTAGTTGGAAATTTTATCAGACACTCGTCTTGTCTGGATAGAAAATCCTATTTTTATTCACAAATTGGGCTTCTTGACTCAACATAGTTAGTTTCAAGAATAATTCAGTTGATTTATTTAATATAACACATCAAATGAGCAAATGATAGTAATTCTTAATACAGGGTTTTAAATGACGTTTGAGCGTCAATTTTTAACCCCACACATTCCTGTATGGATCAGAAATGGAATGAGATATATATTTTAATTTTTGCTCTTATATGCTATGTTTATAACTAAATAAAATTGATATATAGAAAAGTATTTATATGATATTTGGAGATTTATCGTCTATTTACTTCTAAATGTTCAATTTATGGTTTAAAACTTTAGGCCTAAGTCTGGTAGCAAGAAATATAAAAATTTTATTCAATATATCTTTGAAACCTTTTCTTGTAGCATTTAGGGTATTTTTTTAAATAACTTTAAAGAAAAACTTGCATTTTAAAGGTTCAATTTTGGATATTTAAACTATACCATGATTTTTTGTTTGATTATGATTTTTAAAACTTGAAATAGCCTAAAGTTCTTTCCGATGTTCCTTTGCAATGCTCTAAAGCGTTATTCAAAGGCATTTACAATAATCTAAATGATTTTTTCGGGAACATAATAAGGGGTCTGTTGTAGATCACATTTTAATTGTGTTTCTTAATCTTTATTCAACATTTTTTCTTTGTTTTATACCTAAAAGACTACGGCAGAGCCGAGAATCTTAAAAAAAACAAGAATTCCCTTTGATTTGGCTATTTTAATACACTAAATTGGTATACTTCTAAATGTTAGTCTATTAGACGTAAAATTATGTATTTTTAATAACATTTAATTCTCATTCTACGAAGATTAGGGTCTTTTTTAGAAATATCAAACCTTAAAACAATGCAAGACCGCGCGGAAGTCTTTTTGATAGCCACGCGAACTTTAGGACGGATTTTAACCTTTTAAATAATAACCAAATAAATCAAATCTTTATAATTAAGGAAGAATATATACAGATTAACATATATTAAAACATTTTTAAGCGTTTAATGAAATTTTTTCACTGTTTTAACAACTTTTTCGTCAGTTCGCGCGCCGAAACGATTTTCCGCGGGAAATCGGCCAAAAACCACGTCTAAATGGATTGTTTTGATTTTAGTTTATGATAATAAAGGTAAAACAACACTAATACTCACTTTTTCAACTGGAACCACGAACAAAAATCCATTTTACAGAGTCACAGAAACTTCAAATCACTCCTCCGCGCGTGGGCACACAGTCACTTCACAAATGCGTAAAAAAAACTTAGAAACACTTCGAAATACAACAAAAATATCTTTTAATCGTAACCTTGGATAAATTTCGAGCACAAAACGCCAATTTTCCAAATAGGCCTATAAGAATCTTATTGGAAACAAACCTCGGTTATTTGTGCAAAAATTTCGCGGAATCGCGCGGTGCCCGCGAATTTAGGCCTACAGAGAACCGGGCCGGCACCCGCGCGCCCTGCCACCGATGCCAAAACACTTTGAACACTCAAATGATAATAAAACATTCGATAAATAAGGTACTCTACCTAGATAAGGGACCGAAAAATCATTCCATGTATCAAATATAGTTGTAACGAGACCGATTCGTAACACGTGGTTCTAATCTCGAAGCAGGCGAGCGAATTTACAAGAAAAATAACTTTAACAATACACGGTGTATTTTCGAATTTTAAATTTCGTAGGGTTTGATTTAAAAAAAGGGCCGATTTTTTAAATATTTTTTTTTTTTAAGTTGTGGCAGTTTTTGGGAAGGTTGGTTGGTTAGTGGGTGGTGGTTAAGGGTTGTTTGGGGATGGGGTGACGGGAGCCTATGGTTGTCGTTGGCGGGACAGGCGCGCGCGCGGCTTGCTTGGTAGAAATGGCGGGCCGACGCGGTTGCGTACGGTAACCTTGTAAACGCTGCTAGCAGCGAGTTACGCCTAAAAGAGGCATCAATATCCGTAGGTATACATATCACGGCTAACTACCTACCTTTAAACAACCATACCAAATAATTTACCTTAAATTTTTTTAAATAAAATTTATACTTACCTATCATCTATTTATTTTTAGAAAATTTAATAAAAAAATAAAAATAAAAAAAATATTTTTTTTTTAAATAAACAATAAAAATCCCATGTTCCAATTTCAAAAACCATTCCTACCATTTTTAAAATAGGTGCATGGATTTATCTATATTTGTATAGATATTTCGAATCATACCATGACTAAATACTGTGACCACACAGCCAGTCTATATCTATTTGTCTAGATCGATTGGTATCTAAGTATTTAACTTATGTCTTGCTATTTCTGTAACAATCTAGAAATTAAGATTTAGGTGTCTGATAGTCGTTTTATGGGTGTTAGAAGACTTTTGAAACAATTTGGTTCTAGGTATTATTAGCCATTATTTTGGCATTTTTTACTGGATATTAGGAGATGACCAGTAGCCCTCATTAGCCCTGGATCGGTAGAACTGGATTTCATGGGGAGAGGCTTTTGCCCAGCAGTACAGGGAATGTTTTGTAAGAATATTTTTGATTTTAAAGTGTCCATGGAGTTTCTTGCCCATTCTCCTCCATCGTCTCCGTAGAAATCAACGCTTTGAAGAGGCAACTACAGTCCACTCGCTGTTACTATGCCTTGTGGTAGACCTGTAGTTTTATCTTCAAGTTTTTGACAATTCAAAACAGCCTGTAACTGGTCTTCATGGTAGCAATGCTTTGAGTTTGAATTATGGCAGAGGCCTTTGTCCAACCGTGGGAAGATGAAGACTTGTAGTGATGATGATGATGATGACCATCTAGCCGATTTAAACCACAACGACAGCATTCGATGGCTTTCTAAGTTGGTTGTCGAGAGCTTTGGTGTGCTGCTCTTCCATGTGCTCTGAAATGACAGTAAAGAGGATGGGAAGCAAGTAGTCACCTCCTTCTGTCTGCTATTCTTTTCCTTTCCCAAGCTATTTGAGAAAAGCTCACCTAGTCATTAACAGTTTTCTAAGATTTCGGAGACAGGACGATCCCCCTCAAGTGGAGTTAGGGAGGATATCAGCTGTTTACACGCGGAGATGGCCGTTGGAGTAAAGTTTTGACCTTTGAGGGACACTCAGAACCGGAAAATGTAGCAGAAGAGTGGTGATATGATGATGATGAGCATCTAACGGCGGGGTGACTTAGGATAGACCACGCTCATTAGTATTTGGGTGAGGTTATCAAAAAGAGAGACAAATGGATGATGATGCCAAAGAATAGAAGAAGACCAACGATGGATGGACTGTATGAAGGATGTTGTGGGTATAAAGGAGGTGTGGAATGAGATGACGAGTAATAGAGAAGTGTGGAAGAAGAAGACATGCTGCGCCGACCACTATTAAATTGAGATAAGACCAGATGAATGATGAAAGACGATTGTATGTAACTGATGATGAGGATTTTAAGATGGATATGTGGAATACGGGAATGGATAAAGAAAAGGACATCAGCACATTGTAATACCTGTGGCAGAATGGAAGATGAAAACGAGGTGAGCCGACCTCAAGTGTTAAGAGACAGGGGCGGGAAGATGATCAAGTATGAGGAGTCGTATTATACAGGAGCTGAATTTTGGAGGTGCCTCCGTGCCTCGGAAACGTTAAGCCGTTGTTAGTCTGCCAGGACTGCGGGACTCTTCGAAAGAGATACCGCGGCCCTGGAACACAAAGGGCAAAGAAGGAACATGGATGGGTTTTAGTCAGTACAAGTCTGACACTCTCTTCCGCTCCGCCCAGAGCGGGGGACATTTGATGAATACCCATCCTAAAAAAAAAGGCGTTGTTAGTCCCGGCTGTCATTTGTAGATCTTTGACAGTCATTACAGGTAGTCAGTGGCCCGAAAGCCTGACAACCAGTCTTACCAAGGGGTATCGTATTACCCAGTACTGAGTTGCGGAGGTCAGATAGGCAGTCGCTCCATGAGAAATACTGGTAGCTGCATCCGGTTAGACTGGTAGCCGACCAAAATATGGTTGGGGAAAGGCAAGGCAGATGGTGGTGATGTTTATCCTAGTCATGGATGACGCTATGGAGGACCCCACAATGCTGGTTGACCTCAATTGAGCTACCAAAAGAGTGAAGCTAAACCAGATATTTTTAAGGACTGTTAACCAAGTCCCATTATTTAAAAAAATAAAAGAGATTATTAGAAATTAATTTCATAATAAAAATAGCCATATTGGGAATAAAATGTTCCAAATAATTTAATATAAAGATATGTTATTATGGCTTGTATTATAAAATATTAAAAGTTAATAGGAATATTAAGAATAAATAATTTTATGACTTATGTTATGATTATTTTGACCCTATTATTTCGACCGGCCAACAGTTTTTGTGAAATATCCCAGCTGAATTAAACGTAATGAAAAAGTATTTTTCCATGATATTTTGCTGCTTAGTATACCTATTCAAAAATGCAAACTTTTTTAAAATCGATTCAGTAGTTTTCGAGTTACGTTGAAAAATGTGCACATACGGTTTCATTAGTTCGAGATGAAACATCTCTACGAAGATTTGGATATTAAAATAAATTTAAAATTTTAATAGTTTATTGGTGATCAAATGGACATTACGTATTGTGTTCTCGGTCATTGTTTTTAAAAAATGGCTAATAGGGTGAGGTCACCAGTTAATAGTAAAATTTTTTTATTTATTTTTCTTTCTGTAACTTTTTACGATTGAATTAAGGAAAAAGGTAACTCGAATTTAAATTTAAACCAATTTGTGTGTTTTTATTATTAGTATCTTTTCATTTTACTTTTTATTGTTTTACTTTAGCCACAATTTTTAAAAGCACCTAACATAATCACGCCCGTAATCCCCGAAGGGTTAGGCACAGGTGTACCTAAGAGCACCTACACCCACATTTCTATAGTTTAAGTCTCATGTAATAGGGGGCGAGCCTATTGCCATCAACCGGGCACAAATCCAGACTCTGTGGCTGCTACTGAAATTCCTGATGGAAAACTTAATAACACTTTGCTCAACCTTGGAATCGAACCGAGGACCTCATGCTCAGCAGTCGCGCTTGCGACCACTAGACCAATGAGGCAGTCAAATTTATAATTAAAATTAAATTATGTTAATTTAATTTTCATTTACACTAAAATGATTTACGACCGAGCTATACAGGTCGTCTAGCGCCATCTTTCTGGAATAGTACTTGCTTTAAGACGTCATGATAGGCCATCAGGCCCATTTTGCAATTAAAAAAAAAAAAAAAAAAAAAGTGACGTTTCGATTTTTAGAAAAAGAGTGTTTAAATGTATTTTTTTATGGAATTACTCCTGTTTTAAGACGTCATCATAATAACCCCCCCGTCCTGCTCTTGTCCTCGATCACGCCTGATGAAAAGCGATAGATGAGGTCTATGATGGAACGAGCGTGCCCAGAAGATGGTTCACTATTGATTTGAAGTCGCTTGAAGTTCGAGTTTTCGTTTGAAGTTGCTTGCTTGTCTTTGAGTTTGCTTTTTTTATATTCTTATGTGGTCATAATTTTATATTGGCAAGTATTTAAGCTGGTATGTTAGAAACACTGGTAGAATTGAATGAAATGGAGAAAAGCTGCTCTGCTAAAAATAAATTGGATGTTACCCAATCTCCCCCCCCCCCTCCCCCGCTCTGGGTGGAGGGGAAGGGAGTGTCAGACTTGTACTGACTAAAACCCATCCATGTTCCTTCTTTACCTTTTGTGTTCCAGGGCCACGGTATCTCTTTCGAACAGTCCCGCAGCCCTGGCAGGCATCGGCGCTTGCGGACCCCTTCCTGTGTGCTGACGTCTCTTTGTTACCCTTTAGCCACTTTCTCTAAGTGCCATATATCTTAATCACTAAATACTAAATATTAAAAAGAAAAAAGTATTTTTATATTAAAGTACTTATAAGTATTATGGTGTAAGAAGACCCATCACACCCTGTATAAAAAGTTCTGAAAAAAAAAATGATTTAAAAATATCAATATATTTTAAAATTAATAAGCTAAGAATAGCTTGAAATTAATTTAGCTAAACACTACAGGTTGTAAACGGACCCTTCACGAAGCCGTCAACCAAGCATTCTGTATATCAAACTAAGTAACTCTACGCAAAAAGTATTACTGGGAAACGAATTTTTTTTTTGGGGTGAAATATCACGTTTTACGGTAGGACTCGAATGTAACGCTCTCAAAACATTGTGCTGATGGATGCATTAAATAGTAGACGAGTCATAAAGGCATAGTTATAACCTTAAAAAGTAGTATTAAAAAAAATGTGTGAAAAAGTTGGAACTTTGACCTCCAATATCTCCGTAACTAGAAGGTTCCCAGGTATAGTCTAGAATAAAAAAATGATCGCAATGACGGGGAGAACAAGTGCCTTTCGGCTTCGTTAAGGGTCTTTTTACACCCTTTAAAGGTCTAAATAAATAATTAAGTTGTGAACACTAATATTACTAAACTAATTACTTAAGCACCATTGTTACTACCACTAAAATACTAACAAAACTATGAACTGTAGACTTAAAATAAAGTTTTATTTATTTATTTATAGTTAAGTATAATGTTATATACGTTTAGACTTAATTTTTATAAAAAAACCTACTTACTAAAAATTTTAAATACACTAACAGCGTAATCCGCTATATCAGCATGAAATTTTGCCTAAAAGATCTTTTTATATACCGTAGCCTTGTAGGACTTTTGAAAATGAAAAAAATCAGGCCTCAAATGAATTAAATAAGGCCTGAGAGTTTGTCATGTTTGCTCATGGACAAATCCCATAAAGAGCAAGACTTGTGTAAAAAAAAACCGAATCTATGGAAATGGGTAATATAACCATAATGTTACCATTTCTTTTAAATGCCTATCTATAACCTCTTTCAAAATTAGATATGTACATGTAAATTGATTTAATAGATAAATAAATACACAAAATATTGTAGAAATACATTTTGTTTCTAAACTACAGTCAGTTAATAGATCATCAAACTATTTTTCGATATTATTGGCTAGACGTGAACTGTAGTCACCACGTGCTACTATTTTAAATGAAACACCCTCACAAGTAGTTTACTTAGTAGAGTTTTAAGCCTTCCGTATTATTATTATACTCTTTGGTTTTAACCTTTTGAACGCCATAGTCACATATACGTGACAAGCAAGCGCTTGCCCTGTACTCCAAACGACACAAAAATGTGACATGGTAGGTGAAATTGTGGCTTGACGTGGAGGGCATGCGCGTGCCTTTATGCTCTGGCTTTCAAGAGGTTAAGCAAGACGACCTGTTTTTCCTACTCCTCCGCTATTCTTTTCTGATTAGTTGCGGGAGCCAAGACAGTTAAATTGTTTCTCTGGGACTTCGTCGAGCTTTGTAGTCTCGGCACTTTTCTGGTGGTCGCCACTGTTGATCCTGGTGCACAGGAGTTGCAGTGGTCTAGGAATAAACCGGCGGGGTTGTCAGAAAAAACACTTGTATTGATTTCGATAAGTGCGTTATTAAAATTATAAGATAGTTAGAAGTGTACCAATAAAACAGTTAATACTTAACATCAAAAAAAACTATTTATTCGTTTTTAAAACACACTGTTTACAACTGATTTAATGAAAACTTCTCTTATATTCTTTATTTCTAGATCCCTTTTTCACCGATCAGTATCCTAACCGAAAAAATCCACCGCTTCAATATGGCCGACCGCAGTAAAAAAAGTAAGCTACGGACACAAACTATTATGCCACAAATAAGTGGCCAGTATTATATTATTTTTTATAAAACGATTAATTTAGATCTTGCTAATTAAATTATTCTAAATATTTTCAGACGAAATAAATAGCAAAAGTTTACAAAATGGTAACAAGGTGGTCCAGATCATCTTGTCTTAAAAATAGAAGACTCGAAAGTAGTATTAATGAATACTAACGCATTTAAACTCACTTAGAGTTAGTGGCGGTACCTTCATGCAAGCCTAAAAGCTTTGCTTGTCTTTATAACCTACTCCTCTTCATGATGTCAGTGTTTCTGAACAGTCTGCTTGCCTTATGGGCTTACCGTATTGTTGGCTCCTAGGCACGCCACTGCGTTGGAGTTACATACATATCTAAAATTTAGTAATAAACCAACCTTTGCCCAGTTATGGGATTACTCTTATAGTTATAATACGGGTAATTCTGTGGAATCAATTTAATAAAACTTAGTTGAAGATTTTCCAACAAAATTAATAATTTACCAAGAATTTTAAGCACAAAGTTTAATTTCCGCTTTTTTTTTCGTTAATTTCTAGTTAAACTGTTTTTATTAGTAAAAAAACATCACCTCACCATGAAGTTATATTAATTAAAACGGGCACTTTTGATAACGTGTCCTGTCTGTCCAGCTGTTAGCCCATTAAAGGAGCTGATGGACGCTACTGACAGTGCCAAATTTTGGGCTGACTCAAATTTAGATTGCCATCGATACATTAAGAAAAAAAAATTAAATAAATGATCTACCTTTTATTCTAAGCCCACCGAATAGGTGCGCCAAAACATGTAAGTCAACAATAGGCAACACTTAGATCATAGCTAGGGGCAACCATAGATAATGGAAAACAGTAAAAGAATACTTCATGCTAGATGATGAATACTTTATTATGGACGAAATAACCACATCAGCAATATAATGGTTTAAGAAGATACATAATTGATTAAACAACTAGGTAGGTATTTGTCAATAGTTAATATCAGTCTACGTAGGAATAAACGTTTTAAAACTTCTGGTGATCATTTTCTGCATCATCCTATAATACAAATACAAATTACTTTATTGCCTAAAATATCAGGAAAAGGTTTTACATTGGCCCCAAACTACAAAGCCTGTATCTTGCACCAATACAGCTCCATTGGAAAGAATTAAAACATAAATTAAAATAATTCTTGCCTAAACTACAAATAAAAGAAAAGAACATGGACGTTTACTAATCAAAATTAAAATCAAGTTAAAACATTATCAAATGATTAAAAAATGTAGAAATGAAAACAAAGGTAGGCTTTTCACTAGATACCATGGTTACCCATGGTAGAATCGAATTTAAAACTAAACAGAAGCAAACGGGACGTTTATGTAATACACCACTAGTCATCATCATCATCAGCCTATAGCAGTCCACTGCTGGACATAGGCCTCCTCAATCGCACGCCATTCAACTCGATTCTCAGCAACTCTCATCCAGTTGCTACCAGCCACCCTGCGAAGATCGTCGCTCCACCTAGCCTGAGGGCGTCCCAGCTTACGTTACCACCACTAGTATTGGGTATTATTTTATAAACCTACCTATATATTATAGGTAAGTAGGTACCTACCTAATAGTATAAAACACATTGAGGATGGATTAACCGATTAGGTATTTACTAAAAAGTCTGTAAACCAGACAGATACCTACAGCACCTATAGTTACCTACTGCTATTTTCCTCATTTCATACAAATTAATGACAATTACTTCTGGTCAAATGCTGAATTTAAGCCTGAATTCAAGAATAGAAAGTGGTTGTCACCTAAAAATTAAGAAAATGCGTACCTGACAAATATAAATTGTTTCTTTATACTATTAATCAAAGATATATGTTCTAAGATTTATTTCATTCGATAAAACCGAACTAGAAAGACGCTCTAGGCATAATTTTGTCATTAGGTACAAAATAAATCAATGAAATGAAATATTCTTCAATAAATCACGATTTTCTACTAGAATAGAGAGTTTCAACTGCGAGTTTCTTCTTTCTACAATAGCTGCAGGCATTAGAAACTTGTTAGGTCACAAAATCAGTGTGTAAAATACAGGTTCAGGTATCAAGTCCATCGCCCTTGTCTAGACTCTAAGCTAGATTTTAGTATTCCACATTTTTCACGAGTGTGCCCCATCTATTGTCGAATACTAAAAACAAAGTTACCACTACTCGCTACTAGATGGCAGCACACTACTAACTTCAGTTAGGCTGAATGTAAATTTCTGTGCTTGCTTCTCGAAAAATCAGATGACAGGTCGCTACTCGCACCTAACTTCATATCATTACAAGTAAATCTGAAAAATGGCGACAGGCGTAAAGTTTTACAACGTTGAAGTAAACGATTTTATTGCTAACAAACAGACAACTCAGCCCGAATTGTCTGCAGAATGGCTTCAATTAGAAGAGCTATACAACAAAAAGTGAGTATTTTTTCTTCTTACTGATATATTTCGTGTTTTATCAGAGTTGTAAAGTCACCGTGTCATCGTCCCTTTTTTTCGAAAACAATGTGTTTTGTTAGAAATTATTCAATTTATACCCTCTTACTTTCTTTCAACGTCCCCAGAAGCATTTATTCCTGGATGTGAAGCAATTTATTTGTCCCCTCAACCAAATTAAAAGCGTTTTGACGAGAAATGCGGCGATTCATTGTTTCTCTCTTCAAGTCTTGTTTGTCCCCGATTTTCTGTAGTAAATTTAGCTAATTAGTGCTTCATCATGCCTTATTTCTCAAGAACGATAAATAATTTACTGAATTTTTTGCAGCTGGGTTCAATATGCATTAGATTTCCCAGTAACTGTCCTCTTTGAGGGAAAGGGCTTTTGTAATCACCACCTATTATCTTGTTGATTCATCAACATGCCTCTTGATAATCAGATTCATGCCAAGACAACAAATACACACAAATTGATATAATGTGTAGTTTCCCTGCCCTTTTTACCTGATGCTTTTTAATATGTATAACTAAGTTGGCATATCGGCTATGTGGTGTTAGGTTGACTCTGCTTAATACCAATGGCTACATCTCGATAATAACTGGTCATCTTCTTAGCATGATATCAATTAAGTGTGTATAAAAGTACCCTTAACAAAGCCGAAAGGCACTTGTTCTCCCCGTCATTACAATCATTTTTTTTGTTCTAAACCACACCTCAGAACTACAATTATGAAGATATTGGGAGTCAAAGTTCCTCATAGGAAATGAATCATCATCATCTTCCTGCCATTGTCCCATGCCACTTGGGGTCGGTGCAACACATTTTTTTCTTCCATTCTTCTCTGTCAACCGTCATGCTACCATTTACTCCATTATCTTTAATATCATTCCTCACACAATCCATCCATTGTTTCTTTGGTCTTCCTCTCCCTCTCCATCTATCAACATTTATATTCATCACTGTTTTAGTCACTTGAGATTCGTCCCTTCTCATCACTTGACCAAGACAGTTGATTCCCTTTCAACTTTTCTGCAACTGGTGTAACTTTTAAACAATATATTTGTCGGATATGTCAGGCTTGTACATCATGTGGGCAGACGATGGGTTTCGTGCTATGAAAACACACTGGGTGCGATACACTGTTTCTAGCAAAAATAACAAATTACTTGAGATTACAACTTAACACAATAACATGGGGCACAATGAACCGATTCATTGTAGGAGTTGAGACGTCTTGGAACTGTACTCGGGTACAGTCTCAACCCCTCCGCGATCAGACATTCACTGTCGCTCTCGCCTCGACCTGGACTTCAGGGCTCTGTAGATGCATGCTGTGGTGTGGGTAGACTTGTTAGTAGGTCGCGTGATGTCACCAACGGCGCACTTGCGATTCATTTTATGTTCATAGTATTTATTATTTGGGACTTGAATCTATTGTTTATTTTGCTAATCAATTAACTATATTATGTTTCTAGACTATGGCACCAGCTGACACTGAAGATTCAGGAGCTGGTGGAGAAGCCAACCATGCAGGAAGGAGACCACCTCATCACACTCTACAGCAACTTCTTAAGCTTTTTTGAGAACAAGTGAGTATGAAACTACGAAAAAGCCTTCTCACTTTTTCAGTCTTAATTTTTGCTCATGCTCGTGAAGGAGCTTCTGGCTAGTTTTTAATAACAGCCACACAGGGTCATCTTGTCAGTCCGTGGATGGGTGACCGTCCATTACACACCAAGTTATCTCCTTGCCACAGAGAGCATGTTAAGCTGTCTGTCCCGGCTGTCATTAGTAGATCTTTGACAGTCGTTACAGGTAGTCAGTGGTCTGAAAGTCTGACAACCAGTCTTACCAAGAGGTATCGTAACTCGGTCATGGAGGTCAGATAGACAGTCGCTCCATGTATAATACTAGAATTCATCTGCATCCGGTTAGACTGAAAGCTGACTCCAACATAGTTGGGAAAAGGCTGGTTGATGGTGCTGTTGGTGGATCTTCAATATTTTCATCAACACATTCTTAACTTTCAGAATAAATCCCCTATCCTTGGTGGAGATAGTAGCACACATTATAAAGCAGTACTCCAACAAGAAGGAGGCTATCGCCTTCTTGGAGAAGATCGAGGTCAAGGTCAAGGCTAATGATGAAGCGCTTGCTCTTTGTAAGGTGAGATCTAAGTTTTTTTACACATAATTTAGTTTTTTAAATATTTCTATACAAATAAAAAAAATATATAAAATAAAGTGGTCCTCCTGTATCATGAGCAGGGTCCAAGCTACCGCTGGTTAGGGCCCCAGAGACAGGAACCTCCGCACAATGCGAGCTGTATCGAGGAGTACTGCCTTCTGAATCAGGCACTTGATCCAACCGCCTAAGGAGAGCCTCGAAAGATGGTCGTCGAGGCTCTTGGCTATAAGGCCATTGGCCGTCACGACAATCGGTACAATGATAGCCGAGTTCACATTCCACATGTCCACAACCTCGTGTGCCAAGTCGAGATATTTTATTTGTTTCTCTTTCTCAGCTTTCACGAGGTTCTCGTCATGGGGGATGGTAACATCGACTATCATTACGCGGCGCGCTGATCGGTCTATCACTACTATGTCAGGCTTATTGGCGACAATAGTCCTGTCAGTAATGATAGACTGATCCCAGTACAGCGTGACATTATTAAAGTTCATTGTAAGCCAGCCAAGAATCAAGCCAGAATAAACACGCCTTTTCCCCAATGGGGGGTAGGCAGAAACCACAGAACGCCACCAGCTACGATCCATACATATTCCTTCGCCTCGTTTATTTATTCAATTTCGACTACACAAAAATCCTAAACTTTCAGGTCCTCCAAGGTCAGATCTACCTAGAGCAGCTGAACGACCTGGACGCCACTGAGAAGATCATCACAGAGCTGGAAGGTACACTGGAGGATGCTGATGGAGTCACCCCTGTGCACGGCAGGTTTTATAAATTGGCTTCGGAATATTACAGGTGAGGTTTACTGAAACTAAAGTAAAATAAATAATTAAATAATGACAGGTAGTTAGTGTCCCAAAAAGTCTGACAACCAGTCTTATCAAAGCGTATTGTATTACCTAGTACTAACTGGGTTGTGGAGGTCAGATAGGCAGTCACTACATGTAACACACTGCTGCATCTGGTTAGACTGGAAGCTGACCCTAACATAGTTGGGAAAACGCTAGGCAGATGATGAATGGATGACAGAAAATCGCGGCTAAATAATAGTAGCTGCACAGCATAGGTCGATCCTCAAAGCTAAGCAACGCCTGTCGAAGTCATTCTGTAGATGCAACACCATCCCTAATATGCTGATAAACCTCCGTGTCTTGGAAAGAATTTTTAGTTGTCCTGGTTGATTTTTTTTTCGAATAATTTTTAATTGATACATCCCCATGATATGGATCATTAGGATGCATAATAAAGAACTAGTCCGCCATCTTTGGGAGTGGGTTACATTGCATTAAGAATGACGTCACTTAGCTAACCATGCATTGTCATCCAAACTAAACGTGTATGCAAAATTTCAGCGCAATTGGAAACCGGGAAGTGGGTGAAATATAACTTCTAAGATTTTTTTACATAGTAACAGAAACAGCTAATAAAACTGTGCTAAAAACAAATGTATATTGTGGTTACCTGTTCATGTCGTTAGAGTCCGCGGGCCGATGTCCCGCTACTACCGCTCGGCGCTGCGCTACGTGGGCTGCGCGGGCGGCGGCGCGGCGCTGGAGCCCGCCGAGCGCCGCGCCACGGCGTTGCGCCTGGCGCTGGCCGCCGTCATCGCGCCCAGCGTCTACGACCTAGGGGAACTGGTGAGGACAACTTGATTAACTGCATATTAACCTGAACGCACGCGCGTGCCCTCCACGCCAAGCCACAATTTCACCTGAAATACCTACAAAAAGAAGGAATTTCAAAAATATTTAATTGTTTATTTCATGAGCATTTTTAGTCACATATTTGTGTCGTTAACGTACAGAGCACACATATAAATGACAATGGCGTTTAAAAGGTTTAATAGAAAAACTGCTTCGTTGGTCTAGTGGTCGCAAACGCGACTGCCGAGCGTGGGGTCCAGCCCCCGTAGCATGACCACCGTAGACAAGGATTTCTTTAACGGAAGAATCGACAAAATGACAGATTGTGTCGACACAATGACAGATTTCTTTGCACTATCTGTCATTTTGTCGATTCTTCCGTTTAAGAAATCCTTGTCTACGGTGGTCATGCTACGGGGGCTGGGTTCAATACCCGGATCAAGCAAATTGTTATTGATCAGAAATTTCTCAGCAGCAACCACTGACTCTGGATTTGTGCCCCGTTGATGGCACTTAAACATAACTGGCGAAATGTGGGTGTATCTACTATTAGGTTACACCTCTGATTACCCTTCAGGGATTAAATGCGTGATGTTATTACCGACATCTCATCTCATACTACATCACTGATTCTGTCTCCAGCTAGCGCACCCAATCCTGGAATCCCTGCACGGCACCCCGGACGCGTGGGCCTGCGAGCTGGTCCGCGCCGTCGCCTCGGGAGACGTCGCCTTATTCGAAAAGGTGAAGGCCGCTGCCCGGCACCCAGATCTACAGAGGACTGATATAGATCTGAGGCAGAAGATTGCGATGCTGTGTCTTATGGAGGTAAGGAACTAAATATACAAGGTGTAAACAGACCCTTCAGGAAGCCGTCAACCAAGCATTAATCAAACTAAGTAACTACGCTAAAATTATTGCTGAAAAATCACGTTATACGGTAGGACTCAAAGTAACGTACTCAAAACATTATGCTGGTGGATGGATTGAATAGTACAGGGGTTGTGGAGGAGTGTAAAGTAAAAATAAAATATTAAAAACAAGTATTTAAAAAAAAAGTTGGAACTTTGACCCCAATATCTCCGTAACTAGAAGGTTCCCAGGTATGGTCTAGAACAAAAAAATGATCGCAAAGACGGGGAGAACAAGTGCCTTTCGGCTTCTTTAAGGGTCTTGTTACATCCTTTATGTTACCGTAAAACGCCGTGCTCAATCAAGATAACGCTTTGAAAAGGATATTAATGTTGAATTAGCATGTTATGTTGCCAACAAACTCTAAATCATGGTATAATGATATACTTCGCCTGGTATTCTCTTCCCGTGACAGCTGGGTCTCGTGATTGGCCCAAGAATACGTCATCAGTTGCGATGCGGTCGATGTGTTGCCACGTGTTGATTGAATTATCCGAGCAAAATGCATTTTTTAACTTAACAAAGCAATTATGAACTAATAATTCAATATGTAAATTAATTTAAAACTAAATAGATGAATCACACGAGTTACTAAATTGTTAAGCTAGTTAGTAATTTATTTTATTTTCATTCACTAAATGAAAAAGTCCCTAAATTTACTGAAAAGGACAATCAATGGTAACACTTATCGTGACGTAGTCTTAGGCAATCGTGGGAAGAGTAGAATACCAGGCAAAGTATATTATTTTAACATGCTCTACATTAAGTTAATAAGTAAATAATAATAAGAGTACTTTGAAGTAAAAAAAAATGTCGACATGTGGGATGTGGACTCAGCGATCATTGTGCCGATAGTCGTATCAGCCCATGGCTTAATTGCCAAGAGCCTCGACCAATACCTGAGGAGGCTCTCGTTAGGCAGCTGGATCAAGGGCTTGATTCAGTGCGCGGTACTCCTGGACACGGCTCGTATTGTTAGGAGGTTCCTCTCTCTGGAGCCCTGACCGCCGGTAGCTTGGACCCTGTTCCCGATACCGGTGGGCTACAATTTTATATTGTTTTTTTAAGGAATATTTAAAAATGTAAATAATTTGTAAAAATATAAATAAAGGAAATGATAAGAGTACTTTTTAGTAACATGTCATATGAATTAAATTCTTGAAATCTACAAATTAATCTTCAGACCAATAATCTTCATTTTATTGATAGAAAATTGGAACTTTTTGTTTGCGATTATTTACATTTTGTACACAACTGTTTCCAGATGGCGTTCAACCGCACATCAGCGCAGCGCAAGCTCACCTTCGCCGAGATATCTCGGGAGTCAAGAGTACCGATTGATGAAGTGGAACTTCTAGTTATGAAAGCTCTGTCTGAGAAACTCATCAGGGGGCATATTGATCAGGTATTTACAATGATTTTTCTAAACAAAAATTCAAACTCATTTTCAATTCAAGATTGTACTTTTTATTCTACATATTATAAGCAAGTCTGAAAGTGGCGCTGGTGACTGAAAAGTTGTGTGGTAATCGGTTGTCGTGGTATGGGCATGTGATGCGGAGGAATGAGGAAAATGTCGAGAGGAAAGTTTTGAATATGACTGGATGGGTGAGTAGAGGAAGACCAAAGAAACGATGGATGGACTGTGTGAAGAATGATATGGCACGAAAAGAGGTGTCTGATGAGATGACTAGTAATAGAGAAGTATGGAAGAAGAAGACATGCTGCACCAACCATAAATGAATTGGGACAAGGGCAAGAGAATGATGATGAAGCAACTCCTAAGAATTTACTTAGATAATTATGTAACTTGATTTAAAATAGTTTTCATGGTGTTTCTTACTTGTTCTTCTTCACTGAGACTACATTTTTGAATGAATGCGTGACCGTTGAGCATGACGTTCTGGGTTCGATTCTTAAGTTGGGCAAAGTGTTATTGGGTCACGGAGTTTGGATTAACGTCCGGTTGATAGCAATAGGCACATCTTCTATTACATGGTACTTATGAGCGTTAACGTCATAAGGCATTTTTTACCAACTTTCAAGTGATTTTTTTCGAAACGACTGAACTGATTTTAATGAAACTTCGTACGCATAAGCAGGATACATAAGTTTAAAAACTTGACAGAGAACATTTTCGAAAAATAGTGTTACAGCTAAATTAGACCGATTTTAGATGTTCCATAGAAACAGAAATTTTCAATTATCTTTTTTTTAAAGGTATTTCGAAATGTTCTCTGCCAAGTTTTTTAGATTTATGTATCCTGCTTATGCGTACGAAGTTTCATTCAAATCGGTTCAGTCTTTTCGAAAAACAATCATTTGAAAGTTTGTATGAAATGCCGTAAGACGTTAACGCTTTTAAACATAACTGGCGAAACCTGGGTACACCTTTGTCTAACCCTTCGGAGGTTACAGGCGTGATGTAATGTAACTAGCTTCAGCTGTCTGACTAACTGATAGACTCTTACTAGTTCAAAAGTCGTAGCATTTATATCAATTGAATCATTTTTAATGGTTAATAAATGCTTTGACTGACATTGTATCATACGGCTCACAACTCAGCAATTTATTTGACAATTCTTTCAGGACTTGATTTCAGTGTCAGTTTATTTAGATGTTTAGTAAGCGACTGTTGACTCCCCCCAGGTGAACAGCACGGCGCACATCGGCTGGGTGCGGCCGCGGGCCCTCCCGCGCGGGGGGGCGGCGGCGCTGGCGGCGCGCCTGGACGCCTGGTGCGCGGCCGTGGGCGGCGCCGCCGAGCTGCTGGCCAACGCCGCGCCCGACCTGCTCACTGCTTAGTGCTTAGTGCTACGTGGTACGTGGTGAGCATACTCACAGTATAAATATATACAGTATTGTGACTCGGCCCTGTCCTTCAAATAATTACCTACAGCCGGGCGGTACGTTCGTAATCGACAGGGCTGCCGCGCCTACAGTATTTTAATCTCATCTACTTAGTTGAGTTTCTTTTTAGTTTTGTGATTGTAAATATTATAGTGAATAAATTCGAGACTTTTTTTAACACGAGCGTAGGTACCTAAATCACTTGTGTGTCACTTTTTTCACCCTATCCACTTATTTATTAATTAATCCAGGTATTTTAGTCGGTAAAGGCGAAATACCTACCTATTAAAAATTAAACAAATTACGAAATAACAAATCCTTATTTCAATCAAATATTCACAAATCGCACGCTTACTACTTACAAAACCATCACAACGTTCGTTCGTCAGTGCGGCGCATTCGTGACTTCTTGGGTACCAAACTCGAGGCGTGTAAATATGACTCACGTTACGACCATTTGTATGAAGATACAGTACTGTAGATATTATTACTGTGGCATAGTGTACAGTGTAAGGTGAACGGAACGTAAGCGTCCACAAAGTCCTAACAATATCCCACAGGTTATTTGCTTTAAAATAACCATAATCCATTTAGGTATTACGATACTAATTGAACCAATACGTGATCAACCTTCAGAATATTACATTTAAATTGATACCTTCGCGAGGACTCGTTAAAACGGTCGGTCTATAATCACAAGTATTTAATTTTTAACAAAATTGCCCTTTCATCATTTGATTTCAATGAATATCTTAGGAGATATCACAGTCTTACACACAGTGTGACACTCATCACCTGCCTAGCCTTTTCCCAACTATGGTCGGCTTCCAGTCAAACTGGATGTAGCTGAATACCACTATTTTATATGGAGCGACTGCCTATCTGACCTCCACAACCCAGTTAGTACTAGGTACACGATACCCCTTGGTAAGACTGGTTGTCAGACTTTCAAGCCACTGACTACCTGTAAAGACTATCAAATATCTCAAAATGACAGCCGGGACCAACGGCTTAACGTTTTAGAACTAGTGTGAAATAAAATATTTTGATTTTGTAATATTTTGTTACAGGCACCAGATTCAATAGGACGTGCAGACAGGACGCAGTGCAGATACCGGAATGTAATCGTCAAATCTTCCTCTCCATACCACATATTTACTATAACAATAAATACTAATTCTTACTTCTTGTGGCTTTCATTTTTAACCGCCTACCAAAAAAGAGGGGCGTTATAAGTTTGAAGTGTGTATCTGAGTGGGTGTCAGTGGCATCATAGCTTGTGTACAGATGAACCGATTTTAATTTAGTTTTTTTTCCGCTAAGTACATAAAATAGTAGAAAATATAAAATCTTAGCGGTCTCCCAACGCAACCACACTTGGATAAAATATTCTACCTATTGACAATCTGTAGATATTATTATTTCCTTTTTATAGGAATTTTATGTTGGAGGTTACTTTAATTTTTTAATTTTATTTTTCCATCAGAAACAAATATTTATAAATCAGTTTTTTTTTAATCCCTTGCATTTTTCTAGATTATATGGGATTCATAAATGTTGCAAAAGGGATCCAAACTACCACGTGCTCGAAAGAATACACTGTAATAAAGACCATTTCAGTTTTGTTGAAAAGTGCTAAGATTAGGCTGGTCAAACAGTCATTTATTTTGAGTTTGTGCACAATCATTATACACAGACAAGATTGTGGAGAGAAATTTAAGAAAATACGTACAAAGATAATGCTTATTTCTACATATTTACATAACACAACATCACCCCTGTAATCCCCGAAGGCGTGTAGGAGAGGTGTACCTAAATTCCTAATAGTACACCCACATTTCGCTAGTTATGTTTAAGTCCCACGTAATAGGGGACGAGACTATTGCCATCAAACACATAAATGCAGACTCCGTGGCTGCTACTGAAGAATTCCTGATAGAAAAACCTATTAACACTGCCCGACCCGGGAATCGAAACGGACCTTATTCTCAGCAGTCGCGCTTGCGACCACTAGACCAAGAATTATTTTTAATGTCCTAATAATGGTAATATGCTTTGAATATTATTTTTATCTAGCATATGCCCTCGGCTTCGCCCGCGTGGAGTTTGAGAATTGTCCCACGGGATTGTACTACCGGGATAAAAAGTATCATATGTTTTTATCCAGGTTATAAACTATCTGTGTGCCAAATTTCATCCAAATCCAGTCAGTAGTTATTGCGTGAAAGTGTAACAAACATCCATCCATCCTCAAAAACTCTCGTATTTTATAATATTAGTAGAGATCTGAGATCCAGAGCAGATTGGAGAAATGGTAACAGAAGCTGGAGAATGCTGGCTTGTAAATCAACAGAAGTAAAACTGGATACATGTTCTGCGATTTCGGCGGTCTCTCCAGTTCTGCAGCAATAGCGATAGATGGCGCGCTTCTTCCTGTCTGCTCCGACTTTCGGTATCTCGGTTCACTAGTGCAAAACGTTGGCAAAATAGATCGGTAGGTCACGGGAACAATATGCGACTCTCGCATTCTCCTTAAACTCAAGAGGAAGATATATAAAACAATGGTTCAATCAGAATGTTGGGTCACAAAAGGGATGAATAAAAGGCATTTGCATTTGGCTGAGATGATAAGGCTAAGGGGGATGTGTAATGGATGAAATAATGAATGAGTACATAAGAGGAAGTTAAAGTGGCGCCGGTGACTGAAAAGTTATCGTGATATGGACATGTGATGCGGAGGAATGAGGAAAATGTTAAGTATGAATGTAGATGGCTATAAGAGTAGAGGAAGACCAAAGAAACGATGGATGAACTGTGTGAACGATGATATACCTAAAAACGAGCTAATTGTTGAAATGACGAGTAATAGAGAAGTATGGAAGAAGAAGACATGCTGCGCCGACCCCAAATGAATTGGTATAAGGGCAGGAGAATGAGGAAGTAATAAGAGTTCTTCCTTGAGAGCGGTAGTAGCCAGCGAAAGAGAGAGCTCCAATCTATTCAGACTAAAGCTCAGGCCACACCGATATCGCTAGCTAGCGGGCGAGGCCTTTTTCACATACTTCGTTTGGGTCGAGTCGTCGTTCACGGTGTGAACCAGTGTAGTATTATATTATCTGTGACCAAAGTATGATTAAAAGAAGTGAAACGATGCCTTGACCGGCTTGCTCGGTCGCTCGCTTGCAGCTGGCGGTGTGGCCTGAACGTAGTTTCTGAAATTACTAGCGCTACTACTATTCATATTTTTACGATGAAACATTTAATTAATTAGGTAAACCATTCTCTCATAGATGTCGCCTTCAATTATTTAATATTGCTAACAAAGCCATCTACTAATAATACATTACACCACATCGAAAGACTAATTACGACATTGTAGCACTAGATGGCGCTATCTTCAAACAAAGTATAATCAATACAGATTCACAATGAAGATAGCACATCATCAATGAATGAATGGCGTCTATATTATAGAAACCCAGTTATCTCTTCCCGAATACATAATCTCATAGATCATATCTACTACGCAATACATATAACGTCGATAAGACAAGACCTTGAATTTAAAAACACGTTCACTAAGCAAAAACACGAGTTTTCTACAGATTTCTATTACAAAAAACGTATTGACATTAATTGGATTCATGTCGGACTATTGTTCGAGAAGAAAAAGTCTGTCTTTACGAGGGTATGAATCAATGTTCAATTATAATACAGACTCAGTTGAATGAACATTCGTAATTTTCAATGATTACTCTGTTTCATAATGAATAACGGTGAATAGTTACACTGAAACGACATTGTATTAGTGCTTAATGATGTCAACTTATTATTTTTTTATTTAAAGTTGCACTTAACGATAAGAAAATCGATATTTGCTACTGACGTACTCCCCACACCGTCTTCTAGTTTGAAATTGCCGCGTGTGACGTCAGCCAGGCCCAATGACGTCACTAGGTCTCCCGCCTGACGGTGATCACTCTACCTTTCTCACTCACACGTTACACACATGAATCAGATAGAAAGAGCCAGCGCGAGTCGCGTAAAGGTTGTGAATCGAGTTCTTATTTTCATGAGCCTGTGTTGTTCAATTGAATCCCTACGTATTGATAAGAGAAACACTGATAAGAGCGTCTGTCAACACCTGTTTGACGTCCGTAGTAAGATCGTAATGATCGCGAATTAAAATCATCATGATTTCGTATTGAATTGTGCGCCTAAATGTGAATTTAATATAAATTAAATAGTGTTTGTTAATGAAACATCGAGGGGCGCACATGAACATCCCAAAGCGAATGACGTGAGTGACAGTAGCGCCATTGCGGCAGTCGGCGCGAACTAACGCCAGTAGACGAAATTCGCTCGGTGGGTAATGTGAGGTTGAGCGATTTATTTCAAGTTTCTCACGAAATGGCCAGCACTATGAAGCCAATTCACAAAAGCAAACATTTCCCGATAGACCAGCTCGTGTGTGTTGGCAATTACGAGCTGGAGAAAACGATTGGCACGGGAAATTTCGCTGTTGTAAAACTGGCTACACACATAATAACTAAGACTAAGGTGCGTACCCTTTTGTCGTAATGTAGCGTATCACTGTGGTTTTAGTGTTTCATTCTTGTATTACACGTTTATAAAGTGTATTTGGAGGTGTCAGTGCGATCTCAGCAGTGTAGTGAACGGTTTTCGTGTTGTGTTAAGTGGTTTTTTTCCATTCATCCGAAGGCTTCCGTCGGTAGCAGTCAGGTTTGCCAAACATTACAATATAACTCGTTTTAATCTACAACTAGCTGATGTACGAGGGGCGAGAACGTGTTTGTTAAAAAAATAACATTAAACAAACCAGTTTGGGTTGTATATTGTTTACTACAAACCGGCTAACATAGTCATCACTTTTCGAATCAGTCGGGTTATAGTTTAGAAAATTTTAGTGGAAAAAAGTTCGAACGCAGGATTTTTATTTTTCTGCCTTTGCCTTGTTCCAACTTTTTAATTCAAGTTCTATGGACGACATGGTGCGAATCAGCGAATGGGTAATTTTTATTTCAGCGACCTTTTTCATTGTTTTTTACGTCAATTATGATCAATTGATGTCTTCATCCAATGGTCACATTGATCAATTAGGTTTGTCGTGTCTTGTTACTCGTACTATTTCGTTTAAATACGTACTATGAGCGAGACGAGACATTCTCGCCTACGACATAACAAAAACTTTTATTTCGAACTCAATTTTGGAAAAACAAACCCAAAAAGTTGTAGATAACAAAAAAATTGTTAACTTTATCAATAACAAAACACTCTTGAGATAAAATCTAACTCACAAATTCTTAGAACCAAAATGCTTTCTGCTCTAATCAAAATCTGTGCAGTTGTTTCTGACATGTTCTTATCAGATGGACAAACACTATTATTCTAAAGCTATTAGAACTTCTTGTTAAGGTGTTGTTACATAACGAGGCAATTAAATAAATTAAAACTATTTTCCTATTAGAATCTTCTTTGTCATGGTCAACTTTAGTACCTACTTCTATGGAAAACATAAAAATAATACATTTTTGTGTATTGCAATAAGATTCATATGCCTCTTCAGTTTAAAAGCAACACCTAAAAGAATGCCTGGATTATTGCAGTTACAATTTCAGCTTTCAGTACTGCGCTGAGCTTTGTAAATTTAATGGTGCGTTTTTATTTAAGTATTCATTTATAGTTTGTTTAATATTTCTGAAAACAGGCATTATTGTCTTCCGGAGAGGCTTAAGAATCACCATTATTGATGCTTTGAGCGATCAGCTAATTTTAACATTTTGACTTTTCCAAACTAACAGCAAAAAGAAAAAAATATTTATATGTCACAGGGACATGACGTGTATACAAAATGTCAAAAAAATAAACATACAACACATAACAAATATTCATAACTACTACTGGATGGAACAAAAAAGTTGTAATCTTGCACGTTGTGATTGCGACTGGCAGATTACCACTCAGCATGATGCACACAGCATAGTGTTTTATTGCCTTATATCAGGGAAATATCTTTTCCCTTTGTATCGCTTAAAATTGCTTCCTAAAATGACAGGACCAATCGCACATTAAAGTGCTTCCGATGTAAATGAATGCTTGCGACCGGAGTCCTCGCTCCACCCAACGGCTTTAGGTGACAGAATGAGTTAGACATACTTAAAAACGCTGATCCGTGCGTGAAAATATGATTTTATCCTATATCCTGTTCCCGAACAGCAGTCATTGACATGACAACAAAGAAAATGGATATATTCACGCGCAGTTTACAATACAACCAGTTCTTTAATCTTGAGCTGATCACAGTGATAAGATATTTCAGGTGTCATTGACTCCGAGAAAGTCATGACTTTAGTTTATATATGTGAGTTTTATCTGTATATGTCCTGGTTAGTTTTAGAGTAGACCAGAGACATCAACCCACAATTTGCAGCTTTGCAAATTCAATGGTTGTCTAAAACTATGCAATTGACACATGTTATCTTTACACCCATTTTCCCTGAAAAGGCAGACATGGACCTACAATACACACACTGTTTGCCAGACAGGTTTAAGCCCTATGTAGTCACCAGCCTATTTCCTCCCACCGGGTACACATCAAACAGACAAATTCCTCAATAATAAATGGCCTGACATGGGAATGCAATCCAGGATCTCATGCTCAGTAGTAGCATTTGCAATTATTCTACGGACAAGGCAGTTGATGTAATACTTCATTGATGTAATATTAATTCTTAGTTGATGTAATATTTCTTGTACAAAGCATATCAATAGGAGAGACTCATCATTAATGATCGGATATTCAGATGTATTTACTTAAAGTACATATTTTCCCAGCTAACGGTATGGAAGGGTGGAAGCGGCTTATTTTAATAGATTTTTTCCTGATTTAGTGGGATTTCATAAAAAAATATATAGTGTGTATAAAATTCAATATTCCTAAGAATAATCAATATTTCTATTCTGTTTAAAACTATGCAAGTAAGTGGAAACATGTAAAAAAAAATTGCTTTAACTTTAAAATTTTGTTGAATTTCATTGAATATGCAAATAGAATAAAATGGAAAATATGACTGGGCTTATAACAATGGATTACTTTGATATTCAAACTCGCACTCCATACTAGTCAACACTCAGAATTTGGTAAATAAGCATCCGAATATGCGATCTATACTTATCAAACATTGCCATCGGAATTATCTTAATCATGAAATTGATTGATTATTGGATTTTGAATGTGTGCTCACCCTATCAATACTTTCATTAGATTCTTTGTTTTTCTTATATTGTGAAACCTTAATAATCAGAATCAGAAACATAAACAACTAATTGTTGTTTATACATTCTTACTGAGGAGCTCGTGGCTATATACAGCCGCTCGGATCGATCTTTAGGTTAAGCCGTGCTTGCCTAGGTTGGTCAGTAGATGGGTGACCCATTACATACCAAGTTTCCTCCGTGCCTCGGAAAGCACGTTAAGCCGTTAGTCCCGGCTGTCATTTGTAGATCTTTGACAGTTGTTACAGGTAGTCAGTGGCCCAAAAAGTCTGACAACCAGTCTTACCAAGGGGTATCGTATTACCTAGTACTAACTGGGTTGTGGAGGTCAGATATGCAGTTGCTCCTTGTAAAATACTGGTATTCAGCTGCATCGGGTTAGACTGGAAGCCAACCCCAACATATTTGGGAAAAAGCAGGCAGATGGTTTATGTATTCTTACTAAGAATTACTACCTCGTTGGTCTAGTAGTCGCAATCACGACTACTGAGCATGAGGTCCTCAGTTCGATTCCAAGGTCGGGCTAAGTGTTATTGGGATTTTCCATCAGGAATTTCTCAGTGGCAGCCACGGAGTCTGGTATTTTTTTTTTAATACTTGGTAGGCTTACTCTTGACCTCAATCTAGTCCTGAGGACAATAGGTTGATGGCATTAGGTTCGCCCCTATTACATGGGACTTAAAAATAACTGCGAAATGAGAGTGTACCATTAGATACGCTGAGGGTAAGGCAGATACCCTCCAGTCAATACAGGCGAGATGTTCATTCATTACTTTACTATCGTAATAGGCATGCTACATTCTTCGATCACTAGTAATAAATTTTTATGGAAATTCCTCATTAAGGTCAATTCTCATGGGTGTGCTAATTGGTTAGTTTTCTAGTATTTATTGATGTGTGACATGGTTTGCGGTTTAAAATATATTTTAGGCTATTACTGATTATTTTTTGTTGTAAGTTACACAATCATCTGACAAGCAGTCTTACCAAGGGGTATCGTATTACCCAGTACTAACTGGGTGGTAGAGGTCACATAGGCAGTCGCTCCATGCAAAATACTGGTGTGCAGCTGCATCCGTTTAGACTGGCAGCCGACCCCAATATAGTTGGGAATAGGCTAAGCAGATGATGTAAGTTACACAATCATCATTTCAGCCGAAAGACGTCACCTAGGCCTCCCCCAAGTGTCGCCACATTGACCGGTCCCGTGCGTCTCGCATCCAGCGGATCCCTGAAACCTTCACCAGGTCATCGGTCCCCTAGTCTCCAACGTAACGTTTTCCGGTTCGCGGTCGCCACTCTAGAACTTTTCGTCCCCATCCATCCGTTCTGCGAGCAATGTGCCCTGCCCACTGCCACTTAAGTTTGGCTATTCTTCGGGCTGCGTCAGAAACCTTGGCTCTCTTGCAGATGTCTTCATTTCTGATTCGATCACGCAAGGGAACTCCGAACATAGCCTTCTCCATTGCCCTTTGGGTGGCTTTAAGCGTTCTGATGAGGCCCATTGTGAGCGACCACCAAGTTACAATATGGATGCTCAACTGCACAAACTGCTATGAAACGAAGGCATTTTCTAAATCATCATTCTCCTGCCCTTATCCCAATTCATTTGTGGTCGGCGCAGCATGTCTTCTTCTTCCATACTTCTCTATTACTCGTCATCTCATCAGCCACCTCCTTTCTAGCCATATCATCCTTCACACAGTCGATCCATCGTAGTCTTCCTCTACTCTTATAGCCATCTACATTCATACTCAACATTTTCCTCATTCCTCCGCATCACATGTCGATACCACTATTACCACACAACTCTTCAGTCACCGGCGCCACTTTCAGTCTTCCTCTTATGTTTGCATTCCTTATTTTATCCATTCGCGTAACACCACACATCCCCCTTAGCATTCTCATCTCAGTCACATGCAATTGCCTTTCATTCATCTCTTTTCTCGTCGTAGGACGTTGGGCCACCCCAACTTTCTACCACGGCCACTGAGGGAATATCCTCTAGACATAATCAGCACAGAGGACTCCTTACTTTGAGAGCAAAGACCACTACCTGGGCTATAGTCCACTACACGCCCAGTGTGGGTTAGTAGATGCCACATGTCTTCGAATTTTCTGTCGCCTTTGGTGGAGACTATTTCAGTACGTTGGTACTTTATGTACTTACGACATTTTTAAGATAACATTGGCAATAATAATTATTATCAATCGAATTCGGATTTCCCCGTCACGTGTTCTCTATGTTATTCTATTACGTTACATACCTAATCATAGTAAATTGATTGGCACATAATAATGTGTATATTTATTAGCTAAATATTATAAAATATACATTTATAAATGAAAACAACCTATAGTAATAAACTTAAAAAATGGCGTCAAAAAGCTCCTCCTTAACGCTGTCAACTGGTAATGTACCCAAGAGACTGGCGGCGTTGCCACATTGTATGGCAACGCTAAGCCTTTGGCCAAGGTAGAAGCCAGCCCTTGGGTCACAGGAACTGTCAACTAAGCGTTTTGAAATGTCCTGGCTGATAGCACTCGGAGCCCACAGTCACATTAATTTCAATTGTTGAGTACTAATTCTGCCTCGTTGGGATAGTGGTCGCAAGCACGACTGTGAGCAAGAGGTCCAGGGTTCGATTTTTCCATCAGGAATTTCTCAGTAGCAGTCACGGAGTCCGGAATTGCGTCCAGTTGGTGGCAATAGGCTCGCCCCCTATTACATGGGACTTAAAAACCGATTACCACACAACTTTTCAATGCTATTATTACTGGTACATTAAGTATAAAATTAAATTGATGATACGAGGACGTCGTGGCTAAATAATAACAGACGCACGGGTCTTCAAGGCTAAACCGCGCTTGCCAATGTCGGTATATGGATGGGTGACCATACATTACATACCGAGTTTCCTCCGTGCCTCGGAAATGACGCAACGCCGCGCCTTTGGCGCCGGTTTGTCATTCTTACATCTTTGAAAGATTGAAAATCAGATTTACCAGGGCCTTACCCCAGTAGATATGTTCTGGAGATCAGATAGGCATTCATCAACTGCATCATCTGCCTAGCCTATTCCCAACTATGTTGGGGTCGGCTTCCAGTTTAACCGGATACAGCTGAATACCAGTATTTTACATGGAGCGACTGCCTCTCTGACCTCCACAACCCAGTTCATCATCATCATCATTTCAGCCGAAAGACGTCCACTGCTGGACATAGGCCTCCCCCAAGAAGGGGGGTTTTGCCATAATCGCCACGCTTGGCAGGCGGGTTGGCGATCGCAGTATGGTGTTATAAAACACAGAGAACGCTGCTGCCCATTCTCTGGTAAGTCCCTTAGTCGCCTCTTACGACACCCACGGGAAGATATGGGATGGTGCTATTCTTTACGTCCGGACACCATACAGAACAACCCAGTTAGTACTGGGTAATACGGTAGACTGGTTGTCAGACTTCTTGGGCCACTGACTACCTAACGACTGTCAAAGATGTACAAATGACAAGCGAGACCAACGGCTTAACGTGCTTTCCGAGGCACGGAGGGAACTCGGTATGTAATGGGTGGTCACCCATCCATAGGCAAGTGCGGCTTAACCTGAAGATTGCTCCGAGCGGCTGTTATTGTTTCAGATAGGCATTGGAAGCCGACTCCAAAATAGTTGGGAAAAGGCAAGCAAGATAATTTGTTATGCTTTATTGTTTTTATTTTTTAATTTCTTACAAAGCCTACTGAAAACTGTGCATGGATGGGTTACCGTCCGTTAGATAATACATAACCTGTTTTAACTAGGTGCATAATAGGCTGATGAAAACTAAGCCACGTTAAGGCATAATCAGCCTATAATGTTCCCACGGCTGGGACACAGGGCTCCTCTCTATGAGGGTGTGGCCCGTAAGCGAACACGCGGGGCCTGAGCCTAGCGTGACGTTCGAAGCCTGGTTGCTAACCTAACATTATTATCCTTTATTTAATAAATCATGAACTTGCACGTGCAAACAGATAAACAAATATATGATAGTATACGTTGAATACCTTTATTCCAGTTTGGTCTGGATTTATCCAGGAAAATGAACAGGAAGTCCTAGGTGTTTATCTAGACTGGGTCTAAATTGTCGATGACATAATTGGTAAGGATGGGTTACTAGTAAATGCTTGGAGGTAGGGTTTTCCACGTCATCATTATCATCATTCTTTTGCCCTCATACCTTATTTGGGGTCGGCGCAGCATGTCTTCTTCTTCCATACTATACTATTACTAGTCATCACAGTAGCTAGAAAGAAGTCTAGCCATATCATCCTTCACACAGTCCATCCATCGTTTCTTTGGTCTTCATCTACTCTTATACCATTCTTGAGTATGAATATGGACAATAATTTTAACTGGTTGCAGCCCGCGACCTCCCGCGTGAATAAAGAAATGTACCTACAATATAATAATAAATAATACATAATTGCTTAGTACATAGAAATATTTAAATTGCTTAGTATAGAAATATTTAAAAATAAAAATTGTATGGATAGAAAGTGAATAAAGGAATAATAATTCATAAAAAAAATATATAAATAATATAATATATTTTTTATTATAAAATATTACTTTCCTATTTGAACCAGATTTTGTTAACAATTTCAAGGGTTATTTTGTAGGGAACCCTCATCCTTTTTCTAAAATAAAAGTACTACTTATAACATCAGCTATCTGCCAGTAAAAGTCTCGTCAAAATCGGTCCAGCCGTTTTGGAGATTAACTTGAACAAATAAACAGACAAAAAAATAAAAATAAAGTTTTTTTTGTTATAAGTACCGTCATATACTTTCATATGCATTCAGTAAAAAGCTAGGGTTCATGGACGGCTCAAATCTCAAATGCGGCGTGTCTCCAAAGACAATGGCCCATCTTCCATCTTGCGCTGCATGCCCTAACACCTGCGCACTTGACGATCTTATGACTGCATCAGCGAGCGGAGTTCGCATAGCTGAATTTTGGGCCAAACATATTTAATAATTTGCCATCGACACATTGATATTAAACTCAAACTCAAAGCATTTATTTCAATTAGACCATCACAGGCACTTTTGAATGTCAAAACGAAAAAAAAAGCGAAGCTACAGTCACAGACACAAGGCATAATAACTTGAGAAAGTACTGTAGTTGCACATTCCAAAGCGTAGATCTCTATGGAGAAGAATGGGCAAGAAACTCCATGGACACTCTTTTCATTACAAACAGACACTTCAATTTTATTTATTTGAGATTGTCTATCAATCTCAAAAATATTCCCCAAAAGTTATTTAAAAGACTCCCTTTCAGACTAAACCGATATTATTAAAAACAACATCAATTAATCAATGACCGATAAAAAGCATTTTCCGGTGGCCTCTTCATTTGAATCGATACGAAAAATATTGATTTTCCAAACGATATGATAAAAACATTTTGATTGGCAGTAGTTCTGAGGAAAGTGTTTAATTTGATTACGATGAGGTGACAGGTGCGATGCACGTGCGAGGTAAACAGTCTTTGGGTAATAATTTCGGGATAATAACAAAATAGCCATTTAAAATTAAGCTGAGAAAATTTGACATCAATGAAATACAGCTCTGTCTACCACGTCGGAATACAACATTAGTTTTAGTATATGCGAAACCTGATACATGTGTCTAGTATTTTATGTTAAGAATCTATGTACAAAATTTCAAAACTGTATCATGAAAAATCACAAAGTTATAAGCTTGTTCTGTTACCTAGTTGTCCGCACAAAAACGCGGTCACCACGCAGCGCGTGCATCCAGCGTCGTCTTGAACTCATTGATAATAATAATTTGGCAGTAGGTACCTAAATTATTGCGATAGGTACTCAAAGTCGCTCAGTATCCAACTTTTAACTTTTTTAAATACTTTTGGGAAAATATATAACATGGTTTAAAAATGATTGGAATCGATTCAGTTACTTATTCTGAACAAACTATGTTCAGGTTTCGCATATACTAAAAATAATGTTGTATAATAATCGTACTTCTTACATCCTACTATACAAGGTGGAAGGTACACCGACGCGAAAACGGTTACCACGTATTCAGTACATCATCCTGAGCCCCCCTACATATAAATTTTTCATCGGTTATTAAAAAGAAACAGCTGTTTCCTACAAATCAATCAATCCAATTTGTTAGTAATAATAATAAACACACAAAAGTGCAATACCTACACGGTCAGAATGTATAGAACAGCAGATTTTTTTTTTAATTACCAATGAAACATTTCTATGTAAGGGGGGCTCAGAATGATGTACTCACAGATATAGATAGACCTAGATAACGCGAGAGCAACTACTTCGCGTGCCATATTATTATGTAGCTTACGTACAAAAATCGTAAGTGGCCAATTTCGAACTCAGTCTGTATCGGAGCATAGCGCTAGTCGGACGTCAGTGGGCGTCATGGCGGGGGGTAGGACGAGGGGGGCGCCGTCCGCGGCGGCGTCTTTGAATCGATTTGATTTTCCCATCACTAAATACGTCGTGCTTGTGACGTCATAATAGGTAGTCAAAAAATGGCACGCTTGGTTTTCATACAGATCGTGATACTTGCGTTATCTAGATCTATCTATATCTGTGGATGTACTGAATACATGGTAACAGCATATGTTCTTCCATACTTCTCTATTATCTTCCTTATCATTCTTCACACAGTCGATCCATCGCTTCTTTGGTCTTCCTCTACTCTTATACCCATCCACATTCATACTCTAAAACTTTCCTCACGACATTTTCCTCATTCCTCCACATCACATGGCCATACCAAGCCAACCGATTACCACACAACATTTCGGTCACCGGAGCCACCTCCATATTATGCGAAAAAGTTTGGAAAACATTTTAATGGCTTCTTTTTAAGAAAGTTAGTAAAGGAAAACGTGATAGAAACGGCCTGCCTTAGAACCGAATATTCAAAGCCATGTGACATCTACCAACCCGCACTGGGCCTGCGTGGATACAGCCCACTTCCTCTCATAGAGAGGAGGCCTGTGTCCCAGCAGTGGGAAAATTATAGGCTGATTAATGCTAGGTGCCGACCATTAACCACCTAGTTATTCAAATAGAGTTGTCATCTGTTCCTAATGGTTTCTATAGGGATGTAATCATGTCATAGTGTTGTTCTAAATTTTTATCGATGTTATCCGGTCATAGTGTTGTAATTTTATCGATATTTTTTTTTTTTTACTGGATTGAGGGTACTGCAGAAGTACCTCTGCATTTTAGCCTTTTTGCTAAAACCTCAAAGCCATATTTTTCTTTTAAAATTGTCTATTCTAGGTTCAAAATTAAATATATTTCTAACACCACATTTTGGCTAGACGAATAGACTATCAGCGATATTATCTGCCTAGCCTTTTCCCAACTATGTTGGGGTCGGCTTCCAGTCTTACCGGATGCGGCTGAATACCAGTATTTTACATGGAGCACCTTTTGACCGCCATAGTCACATATGACAAGCGAGCGCGTGCCCTATACGCCAAACGACACAAATATGTGACAAAATGGCAGGTGAAATCGTGGCTTGGCGTGGGGGTATGCGCGTGTGTTATGCTCTGGCGGTCAAAAGGGAGTGCCTATCTGACCTCCACAACCCAAATAGTACTGGGTAATACGATACCCCTTGGTAAGACTGGTTGTCAGACTTTCGGGCCACTGACTACCTGTAACGACTGTCAAAGATCTACAAATGACAGCCGGGATCAACAGCTTAACATGCTTTCCGAGACACGGAGAAAACTTGGTATGTAATGGGTGGTCACCCATCCACGGACCAACCTAGGCAAGCACGGCTTAACCTAAAGATCGACCCGAGCGGCTGTTATTATTTAGCCACGAGCTCCTCGGGCCACCTGCTCCTTTCCAAAAAAATAACAAAGAATTTAAGTTAAAGAAAGGCCTCTACTTCCCCCAACATAATACATCTAAACAAATGAAATTATTTCATAAAAGTTTCGTCTTTCATAACATTTACATAATAATGAAATTTTACCAAACAAATCGTAAACAAACACCAGTGGCGAAGGTACCATAGAACTCGATTCCTACCGGCTTCCCTTTCAAAAATGGCACAGTCAGTATTCTATAGACAAATAATATAATCACATTAAAGATATGTATTCCGGCTTACCTCTTACAAAAATTGACCCTTCGCTACTGACACACACAGTTCTATAGTATGTCAACTTTATCCATACTGATAATACATATGAAAAATTACTCTGTATGTCTGTTTAATTGTTAGGTTTTCACGAAATTTGACAGATAGATAGCCTTGGACCTTGAGTAAAACAAAAACTACATTTTTATTCAAAGATTGCAGACGAAGTTGCGGATAACAGCTAAATGAAAACTATGTCAACTATCTATGTCTTTATGTCTGTGTGCATGACTATGTAACTATGTTTGTTGCGTTTGCAAGCCTTAACAATTTCAATTGAATCAATCAATTTCACACCTCACTCGCGATTGTTGAAAATCCTTCCTGATCAGTCGATTCACTCTCACACACTCACACACAGATATCAAGACACACAAACACACACGCACAACTCTGAAACTCAATACAGGCTTATTTTAAGTATTTTTTTACGATTCTGTGAATCTGGAAATCTCTCAACCGTTTGCGGGCCCAGGTTGTCCGCTGTAGAAATAATTTGGCCAAATGGGGTATCATCGACCCGTCCCAAATACAATGTCAGTGTGGAGCCCCTCTGCAGGATATGCCCCACCTCCTTTCTTGCCCATCTTGCATAACCACCTGCACCTTCCAGAATTTAAACGTTGCCAACGACAGAGCTGTGCAGGTGGCAATATACTGGTCGGGTATTATATGAGTCTATCGACACGCAAAGAAGGAGAAGCCAGTGCCCTCAAGGAGGACTCCTTGAAGGCACTGGCTCTTGTAATACAGGTCTATCACCCAGCACAGGAGTCAGGGACTATTGATCCGTTGTACGGTTTTCGATGAGAGGCCTACAAGTCCACAAGATGGATGAATTGTGTGTGGAATGATATGAAAGAGAAAGGAGTAAATGGTGCCGTGACGTCTGACAGGAGAGAATGGAAGAAGAAAAAAACGTGTTGCGACGACCCCACGTAACATGGGACAAGGGCTGGAAGATGATCAGATCGACCTGTAACGGTCTTGCCAAGGGGTATCGTATTACCCAGTAACTGGTCTATCGAAATCAGCTAAGAAGTCACTACATGTAAGATACAGATGTTTTGTTACATTGGAATCCGACCTCAACATAAAATAACATAACGCCTGTAATCCCCGAAAGGTTAGGCAGAGGTGTACCTAATAGTACACCCACATTTCGCCAGTTATGTTTAAGCCCCATGTAATAGGGGGCGAGCCTTACCATCAACCGGGCACAAACCCAGGCGTACTGAGAAATTCCTGATGAAAAACCCAATAACACTTTGCCCGACCCGGGAATCGAACCCAGGACCTCATGCTCAGCAGTTGCGCTTGCGATCACTAGACCAACGAGGCAGTTCCCAAACGCAGTTGGGAAAAGGCAAGCAGATGATGATGAGTACATTCCCGTAGGATAAAATCCACGTCCACGCAGTCGAAGCCACGGGGAAATGCTAGTGATACAATAAGCCAGTTCATCATCATCATCATTTCAGCCGAAAGACGTCCACTGCTGGACATAGGCCTCCCCAAGGGGGGTTTTGCCATAATCGCCACGCTTGGCAGGCGGGTTGGCGATCGCAGTATGTTTGTTATAAAAATCACAGAGAACGCTGCTGCCCATTCTCTGGTAAGTCCCTTAGTCGCCTCTTACGACACCCACGGGAAGATATGGGATGGTGCTATTCTTTACGTCCGGACACCATACAGAACAAGCCAGTTAGTCGTATAAAAACTTGTGGCCTTAAGAGAGTTTTTGTGCCTCCAAGGTTGAAAGCAAGGAGTCGTTGACTCGCGCTTTTTAATTTCTTGTTTCGTTCGTTATTTTCCACGAGGTTCTGTGTGAAAGAGATCGTCTGGAAGACAGTATTAGGGTTCCACACTCGAATGGTACTTAACCAACGAGACCCTATTACTAAGCCTCCGCTGTCCGTCCGTTCTTCCGTCCGTCTGTCTGTCAGCGGACTGTATCTCATGATCCGTAATAGGTAGACAGTTGAAATGTTCACAGTATGTGTATTTCTGTTGCCGCTATAAAATAATAAAAAAAGTAAAGGGGCCTCCCTTACTATGATGGACCCTTCATGCACTTTTTTTCATCCAAAAAGTGTCATTGAAAGAATGTTACACCATACTCACCTGTCTTCCGCCTCTCCTTGTCATTCATTACCTTTATTTGTCACACACTAGCGTCCCGTCCACCCTTCGCTCTGGTGGACATTGATTTTCCCCCTTATTCCCTCCCACCCTATTTTTTCTCGTAATAAGAATAGCCTATGTTACTCAGGAATAATGTAGCATTCTAATGGTGAAAGAATTTTTGATATCGGTCCAGTAGTTTTTGAGTTTATTCGTTACAAACACACAAATCTTTCCTCTTTATAAGATTACTAGCTGACCCGCGCAACTTCGTCTGCGTTCGAATTTTCCCCGTTTTTGCAATCTTTTTCATAAATGCTCCGATCGTTTTGGTCGTAGTGAGATGTTGTGTAGCCTATAACCTTCCTCGATAAATGGGCTATCAAACACTAAAAGAATTTTTCAATTCGGACCAGTAGTTCCTGAGATTAGCGCGTTCAAGCAAACGAACAAACAAACTCTTCAGCTTTATAATATTAGTATAGATTACTAGCGACCCGCTCTTGCTTCGCATAGCGCCACCTATCGGGTCCAAAACTATATCTAATGTAGCCTATATTTTAAGTTAAGCATCTAGCAATAGAGCGGTGAAAACTGCGTTCAAATCCATGCAGTAGTTTTTGAATGATGCGGCTACAAACATGCAGATAGACAGACAGACAAAAATTCTAAAAACTGTTGTTTTGGCCTCCGTTTGCTCTTAAGACCCCCTATATCATTTTTTTTTTCAATATCTTCAATGTACAGACATCGGCCTGTTACAATTTTATTATATGTTTAGATTAGTGTAGAATACCGGAACGCCCCCCTCCCCCCCGCGCCAGACCCTGGGCTACTGCCTCCGCACAAGGTTCAGTACAAAATCCTTGATCTACAAGGCCTCGCGCCTCGCTACGAACCGTGCTAAGGTTAGGCAACTACGTATTTGTACACGCGATTTTCAAAAGGTATCCTATTTCGATTGTTCGTTAAGTATGGAAAAGGTTTTTAATTTCCTATTGTCATGTTATTCTGACCACCCATTATATACCGAGTTTCCTCCGTGCCTCAGAAAGCACGTTAAGTCGTTGGTCCCGGTACGGTAGTCAGTTTAAGAGACGTTACAGGTAGTTAGTGGCCCAAAAGTCTGAGAACCAGTGTTACCCAGTACTAACTGGGTTGTGGAGGTCAGATAGGCAGTCGCTCCATGTAAAATACTGGTATTCAGCTGCATCCGGTTAGACTGGAAGCCGACCCCGACATAGTTGGGAAAAGGCTAAGTCGATGATGATGTCCTGTTATTTTGTATAGCTGATCCTTGTGTCTGAAATGCGGTCCACCATAAAAGAAGCCACACTGATGCCTATTGTATACTTCTTTTTCTTAATTCATTCTCCTGCCCTTATCCCAATTAATTCGGGGTCGGCGCAGCATGTCTTCTTCTTCCATACTTCTCTATTACTCGTCATCTCATCTTAGGTTTTCTTCTAGGAAATCTGGAATAGGGGGGGACTTGTTGCTAAGCAATCTGTTCGCTGTTTTTCCCCTTTTTAAAGGTTAAGTGGAAGGGTACTGGTTGGTGTTTCGGGGGGACAACTTTTGCATACGATAAAGTTCAAAAAGTCGGCCACAAAAGGAACTCATAAAAAATCGGAGCCTTTTTCCTCGTTCATTTATTTTTCATCCTATCACGAGGAGCTCGTGGCTAAATAATAACAGCCACTCGGGTCGATCTTCAGATTAAGCCGCGCATGCCTAGGTTGGTCCTTGGATTGGTGACACCCCATTACATACCGAGTTTCCTCTGTGCCTCGGAAAGCACGTTAAGCCGTTGGTCCCGGCTGTCAATTGTAGATCTTCGACAGTCGCTATAGGTAGTCAGTGGCCCGAAAGTCCGACAACTAGTCTTACCAAGAGGTAGTATTACCTACTAACTGGGTTGTGGAGGTCAGATAGGCAGTCGCTCCATGTAAAATACTGGTATTCAGCTGCATCCGGTTAGACTGGAAGCCGACCCCGACATCTGCCTGCCAAGCTACAAGCTTCGCTTTAGTTCACCTATTGTGAATGTGAATCTCTTGGATTCTAATCCAACAGGCGATCTGCTTGCGGATGGATGGACGAAGATTTTATTGGTATGTCAGAAGTACTGTGAGAAAAATTTATGGAAGTGTTGTTAACCTTCTTTTATTTATGTTTTCACTTAAAAGGACAATGGGCGAACGTGGTCCAAGACTGATGAGACTAGTGGGGAATGAAAGTACATACTACATACATACTTGTCACATCGTTCTGACAAAAAATATCAAAATCTGTCGCAGGATTGCAACCGATGTCCATACATTTTTACCCATTGTCCTTTTCATCATCATCATCATCATCCCCTGCTGGGTATAGGCCTCTCTTTTTTCGCCGGGTCTCATCCAAGTTTTTCCCCCGATGGCAACTATGTCGTCTGCCCATCTCGCCGCCGGACGACCCACGTTTCTTTTGCCAGTTCTTGAACGCTGACAACCTTAGTCCACCTGTTATCACTGCGCCTTGCAAGGTGACCTGCCCAACTCCATTTGAGTTCCGTAACGCGATTTCCAATATCGAAAACCTTTGTGCGTTTTCGGATTTCGACGTTAGGAACTCGATCTATCAGCTTTATGCCGAGCATGGAACGCTCCATGGCTCTCTGTGCAACTCTCAGTCTGTACACAGCCTCCTGCGTGAGCGTCCATGTTTCAGCGCCGTACGTCATTGTGGGCAGAACACACTGGTTAGAGAGGCGGGACTTCAGACATAACGGAATTTTGGCTGATTCCAAAATGTCGTCCAATTTGCTAAACGCGGCCCACCCAAACTGTATTCTTCGGGATATCTCCTTTTGTTGATGTTCTTTGCCAAATGAAAGCATATGGCCAATATAGACATACTGGTCAACCATCTCTAACTCTTCATTTCCAACGTTGGCTGGATTATTCGAATAGCTGTCGATGTTTGCCATAACCTTCGTCTTGGCCATATTGTCCGTTTGCTTTACTTTATTATTTGGTATATTTTAATACGTGTTATATTTGTCCGGGACGCCAGCTTTCATAGAACCCATGTCTTGGCACATGTCGATGGAAAGAGACCAGATGGTATGAGCTTAATGCCATGGAAGTTGGGTAGGCCTTTGGTGTGGGATGCTTGCGACAACACCCTTGCGCCATCCCATCTTCCTAGCACAGTGAGCTGCGCTGGGGCGGCTGCTGCAGGTGCTGAAAACCTCAAACGGCGCAAATACAATAATTTAATTGGTAGTTAGGTTTGAGCCGTTTGGGGTTGAAACACTAGGGCCATGGGGTCCGAGTGCACACACTGCCCACCAGTGGCGAAGGTTCCATAGAATTCGGTTCCCACCGGCTTCTCTTTGAAAAATGGCACAGTCAGTATTCTATATACATATAATATAATCACATTAAAGATATGTAATCCGGCTCACCTCTTACAAAAATTGACCCTTCGCTACTGCTGCCTACGGTTGGTCGACTCTTCACGTGACCAGAGGGCGGGAATTTTTTGGCCAAAGAATCAGTATTACCATCCAACGTGGCAATGCTGCCAGCCTTCTGGGCACTTTTCCTGTAGACAGCGATGTGGACGAATTTTTGGACGCCCTGTAACCGTTTTGATACTTGTACATGTTTTTATTACTATTATAGATTTGTGGTTTGTAAATAATGTAAATATTCTTTGAAATTACATTGTCTCTTGTATTTTTATAATAGGGTAGTTGACAAACCAATCAATTGACATACTTTTAAGAGCTGTCAAAACGTGATTCCCTCTTAAGTTTTGAATGGCAATAGCACGCTATGACGTCACTATTTAATCAACTCAAAGACTCAACTTTTTATTGATTTCAAAGCAACAAAAAATCTATTTTGCAATTAATAGAAAATTAATCGGGTTTTCAGGTCTAAACTGAAGTATTTTTTAGAGAAGTTGTGTCTTGGAATTATTGTTTAATGGTGTCAACTACCCTATTTTAGTTACTGTAATTAGTTGTGAAGACAACAGTTGTAAATAAATAAATAAGCCAGTTACCAAGCCACATTATCACTGCTCTTAATAATCAGCTGTACTGATCCTTGAAAGCCTTATCTCCTCATCTCCCGGCACGTGTGTCGATATTATATTTTAATAATATTATAACAGAAGTCGCGGCACGACCTAGCGGGTCAAGGACGTCGCGACTAATGAAACTCTTTAGTATATAGTAACTTGGTAACGTGAACTTTGATAGACGTTCCATTGCCTCTAAGTTCTAAGTCTATATACTAACAGCAGCACGGGTTGATCTGCAAGGGTAAGCAACGCTTGCCGAGGTCGGTACATGGATGGGTTACCGTTAGATAATACTGTTATGTCGGCTGCTTTACGATAGCATTCTAGATTACGTTCTAGTCTAGAATTTTCGACTATGTAACTGTATAATGGGTGTGGGACCGTTAACGAAGCCGAAAGGCACTTCTTCTCCCCGTCATTGCGATCATTTTTTTTGTTCTAGACCATACCTGGGAACCTTCTAGTTACGGAGATATTGGAGGTCAAAGTTCCAACTCTTTTCTTTTTTTTTTAAATACTAGTTTTTAAGGTTATAACTTCACTTTAATTACCTCCATGACCTGATTACTATTCAATGCATCCATCAGCACAATGTATTGAGTGCGTCACACGTTGAGTTTAAACGTAAAACGTGATTTTTCACCCCAAATAACAAAGCCGTTTCCCAGCAATAATTGTTGCGTATTTTTTTTAATTTGATGTACAGAATGCTTGGTTGACGGCTTCGTGAAGGGTCCGTTTACACCCTGTTTAAGCTTTGAGAATAATCTAGAAGACCAACCTCGGCGAACGTTGCTTTATTTTGAAAATCGACCCGTGTAAGGGACAGCCCTCCACAAACTGATCGGGTGAATTCAGTATATCATACTAAGATGACCGGTACAAGAAAGTTCACGCATCGTTCGTTACAGTATTTCAACATCCATTGTGGTTGTTTTTTTTTTAAAACGTTGCCCCACACTAGGATTTTCTCCTGTATCGTGGGTACGTTTACAAACATTTAAACTCACATACACAAACAGCCAGACCCGGAACAACTACCTGTAGATCATACAAATATTTGTTCCGTGCGGGGATCGAACCCGCGACACGCAGCGCAGCAGCCGATCGCTCAGCCACTGCGCCAACCGTGCCGTCATATTATTTTAGCCGTATTATTTACATAAATGGACTAGTGCTGCGTACATACAATGTAATTTTACATTGAAAAGGAATAGTAACTGAAAAAAAACCAGTGAAATTTGATTCAAAATAAGGAGCTGAATGCACCCTGTCAGTTTGTGGAGGGCTGTCCCTTACACCCTGTATGTGTATTAAGCCACAAGCCACTGTAGTTTCAAAGTGGCTGTGTTTAGTAAAACTTCGCCGATAGAACCTCTTAAGTCTTGCATCATTACGAGTACGTAGGAATCAGAGAATTATATAGAGAACAGCCCCCGTAGCATGACCACCGTAGACAAGGATTTCTTTGACGGAAGAATCGACAAAATGACAGATAGTGCAAAGAAATCTGTCATTGTGTCGACACAATCTGTCAATTTGTCGATTCTTCCGTCAAAGAAATCCTTGTCTACGGTGGTCATGCTACGGGGGCTGGCACTCGTATTTTCAGAAATAATGGACAGAGATTATATGTCTTTAAAAACATCATACAAACAAGGGCTATTATTTTTCTAGAATATTAATCATCTATTCAGAGGAGCTCGTGGCTAAATAATAACAGCCGTTCGGGTCGATCTTTAGGTTAAGTCTTGCTTGCCTAGGTTGGTCTGTGGATAGGTGATCACCCATTACATACCGAGTTTCCTCCGTGCCTCGGAAAGCACGTTATGCCGTTGGTCCCGGCTGTCATTTGTAGATCTTTGACAGTCGTTACAGGTAGTCAGTGGCCCAAAAAGTATGACAACCAGTCTTAAGGGTATCGTATTACCCAGTACTAACTGGGTTGTGGACGTCAGATAGGCAGTCGCTCCATGTAAAATACTGGTATTCAGCTGCATCCCAACGTATTTGGGAAAAGGCTAGGATGATGGACAAACATCTAGATACAAAGAAATAAAATTGAAGTGTCTGTTTGTAATTTAAAAATGTCAGCTTTTTACTGCATGCATAATTAATAATAATTATGTTATATCATTATTTACCAAGATGATGACAGGAAATAGTATTAATAAGTAACTTGGCTGGGAGGTCAGATAGGCAGTCGCTCCATGTTACGTACTGCTTTTCAACTGCATCCAGTTAGACTGGAAGCCGAACCCAACATAGTTGGGAAACGGCAGGCAGATGATGATCAAGAACTATTGACGGCACGGTTGGCGCAGTGGCTGACCGATTGGCTGCTGCGCTTCGTGTCGCGGGTTCGATTCGAACGAAACAAATATTTGTATGGCCTTTAGGTAGTTGTTCCGGGTCTGGCTGTTCGTGTATGTGAATTTAAATGTTTGTTAACGCACCCACGATCATCATCATCATCATCATCATTTCAGCCGAAAGACGTCCACTGCTGGACATAAGCCTCCCCCAAGTGTCGCCACATTGACCGGTCCCGTGCGACTCGCATCCAGCGGATCCCTGCAACCTTCACCAGGTCATCGGTCCACCTAGTGGGAGGCCTTCCAACGCAGCGTCTTCCGGTTCGCGGTCGCCACTCCAGAACTTTTCACCCACGATACAGGAGAATATTCCTAGTGTCGGGCACCGTATAAAAAAAAAAAAAATATCACAGGGTCAATTCTTTGTTAGATGGTGTAGAACTAAAGAATAATATTTCTCTATAATATTTTCAACAATATTTCTGTTTCGTTTTCGTGAATCGGGTGGATTTTAAAATAATGAATTACCATGTCCAAGTACTAAATCACAGCATTAATTTCAAGTGGGCCAGTTCCAGGCATGGAAGACCTCTCTCCAAGAGGCCTTTGTACCACAGGACAATAACAGAATACCTCCAAATGACTTGCAAACTATGTACGGTACGCCTTTATTTAGTGATAGCACGTCCCTGATAACAAATCGGATCCACTAATCTTTTAGATAACAATTATATAACGTAAAACCATCACATTTGTATGAGTTTGTTGTAAAAAATGATGACACACAAGTTTTTTGTTCAGGAGACGGTCACAAGACTTCGGAGGTCTGATTATCGTAACCATAACACACAGACACAACACAACACGCCACAAACGTTCCTTCGTTCCATGGGTTGTGTAGTCATAGTTTTTATAGCGTCAAAGACTTCTTCACTATCACTACATAGTATAAAACAAAGTCGCTTTCTCTGTCCCTATGTCCCTTTGTATGCTTAAATCTTTGAAACTACGCAACGGATTTTGATGCGGTTTTTTTTAATAGATAGAGTGATTCAAGAGGAAGGTTTATATGTATATATTGCACCTGTGCGAAGCCGGGGCGGGTCGCTAGTTGACAATAAATGTTAAATATTCTTGTGAAAATTTTAATTACGCTTATTACTGTTAAGCAAAATCATGTATGCTCTTTCGTTTTTGTATTTTACCATCTTTTTAAGCAAATAAATATTATTCTTATTCTATTCCAAACGGCTCGAAGATATAGTTACCAATTTACGCCGCTGCAGCTGCATCAGAATTAATAATTTATTTATTTATTTAACGAGGTTACTTATAGATTATGACATTATAGAAATGATACCGGCTGGTTAGTCAACTAGAACGAGTAACAGTTACTAGTTTAAATTTTAGTATTATGAAAGCACTATATTTAATTTAGGCCTTCCGCCTTTCTAAGAATCGTTTAATACACTAAAAATTATCAACGATGCAATTTTTAAAACACATTTCTAAACGCTTAGTTGACAGTTCCCGTGACCCAAGGGCTGGCTTTTACCTTGGCCAAAAGCTTAGCGTTGCCATACAACGTGGCTACGCCGCCAGTCTCTTGAGTACATTACCAGATGACAGTGTTGAGTTTTTTGACGTTAGTTTAAGTTTATTTTTAAGTTAGTTAGGTACTTTAGGTTTTTTTAATTAATAAATGTATATAATATTGAGCTAATCAAATTTTTTACACATTCTTTTATTCTGAAACTTAGTTTTGTTTCATTTCATAAATCCATCAAACTGCGTAATAGTTTATCGGCGGGATTAGCGCTCGTGTTAATACTGATAGTGATAATGTTAGGCTGCGTTATCCCAAAGCTGGGCCTCTCCCCATGACTTCGATCCAGGGCAATAGTAGTCAACATAGTCCAATTTACCGGTGGTCAGGGCTCCAGAGAAAAGAACCTCCTAACTATGCCAGACGTGTCCAGGAGTACCGCTTTCTGAATGAAGCCCTTGATCCAGCTGCTTAAGAACAGTCTCCTCAGGTGTTGATCGAGGCTCTTGGCTATTAAGCCATTGGCTGACACGACTCGGCACAAAAAAATATCGCAATGGTGGGGAGAATAAGTGCCTTTCGACTTCGTTAAGGGTCTTTTTACACCCATTATGCGCGTCGACTTGAGAACCACCTCCTTTTAAACGTCGGTTAAATACTATACTACATAACTGAGATCGCATATCGGCCTATAACGTCTCCACTGCTGGCACACAGGCCTCCTCTCTATGAGAGGGAGTGAGCCCAGTGCGGGTTGGTAGATGTCCCATGTCTTCGAATGTTTGGTTCTAGGACATGCCGATTTCTTCACGATATTTTCAGAGGATGGCACTGTACTACGTAGCTATGTATATCTATAAAAACTAATGATTTAAAAAAGTATTTTTTTTTTCTGTTTCAGGTAGCAATAAAAATTATAGACAAATCACGATTAGATGAGGATAATTTAAAGAAAACATTCAGAGAAATAGCTATAATGAAGAAATTACGACACCCACATATAGTCAGATTATATCAGGTAAGATTCATCATATTTTTGTCCTTGTCTCATATTCCCATGTTACTTGGTGTCGGCGCAACACGTTTTTTTTCTTCCATTCTCCTCTGTCAACCGTCACGCGAGAATATTGCAATACTTATAATATAAATTCCTTTATTAAGTAAGATCAAAAAAGTGGAAACTGATTATAACTGGGTTGTGGAGGTCAGATAGGCAGTCGCTCCATGTAAAATACTGGTATTCAGCTGCATCCGGTTAGACCGGCCCAAGCATCGTTGGAAAAAAGTCAAATGATGGCGTCTGACTACAAATTGCGATAATTATGCAAAATTAATGATATTTAATTACCTTTCAGGTTATGGAAAGCAGCCACACAATATATTTAGTTACAGAATATGCTCCGAACGGAGAAATTTTCGGTAAGTGTTTCGTAATATTCTTTTGTAAAACATGTCGCCCATACCAGATGCTAAACTATCAATAACGATTGATCAGTTCAATCGATATTGATAGTCACAAAACATACACTTAGATCTTTAACTATAGTCCAGCAGTTATGTGATGATTTTGGTGATGCCATCGAGCCGATTTCGGCCACAGCGACAGCATTCGATGGCTTTCTAGGGAGGTTGTCGGAGCTTTGGTGTGCTGCTCTATCATGTGCTCTCAAGTGGCTAGCATACCCAACTTTGGCCGAAAAACTCCGAGCACAAAGCGGACATGTCAGAACACCATTGACGAAATTGTAGGGTATAGCTGCAGGTGGCCTAGCTTTAAGGTCATCACGCTTTAAGTCTAACTGCGACCTTCTTCTCTCTTCAAAGGCATTAACACAAAGAAAAAATGTAGCAGTTATGTACGTATATAGTATATAAGTTCTAGTCTCCTCCAAGTTAGCACAAGGTCCTCGAGGTCGAAAACTTAGGATAGTTCTCCTAGTGTACCACCAAACAACCTGTTAAAGTTCCATTAACTTCTGAATACTTTCCAGCTACCTCACCTCTCCTGGATTATTAAATAAAGTTCATCAAATCGGTAATTTTTCGTAATCATGAAGTGTTTTCTAATCATGGACTGCCTCAATGGTTTAGCGGTTGCATACACGGCCGCTGAGCCTTAATTCCTGGATTTGATTTCAAGGTCAGGCAAATTGGCCACTAAGAATTTCTCTTAGCTACCCGGTGTTTGGAAGTTGACTGTGTGATACCCCCGTGTCTCGTTAAGCCGTTGGTCTTACGCCTGGTCTATCTCCGGTCGTGTCAGATTGCTGGCCCATCAGAATTTGAGAATAAAGAGACACTTGGGCTCTATAATATTTCCTGCATCGATGTGTCCTGCCGAATGTGTCCGCTGAGACCGCCACGGCCGAAATTCGGCCTGGAGTGCTTTATTTATATTTCTGCCATGCATCATCATAAGCTCACAGCAGTCCACAGCTGGACATAGGCCTCCTCAATCGCACGCTCAACTCGATTCTCAGCATCTCTCATCCAGTTGCTACCAGCCACCCTGCGAAGATCGTCGCTCCACCGAGCCTGAGGGCGTCTTTCCGTTTGCCGATTCGCGGTCTCCAATCACCTCTACCCCAACGGTCATCGGTTCTACGGCAAATATGGACGGCCCATTGCCACTGACACAGCTTAATAGTGGTTCTCTGTCGGATCACCTCGTTCCGGATGCGATTCTCAGAGAGACTCCAAGCAGAGCCCGTTCCATAGCTCGCTGAGCGACCTTAAGTCTACTTACCTTTGTTTTATTCTAGTTTATAACCAATTCTTCCACAGACCACCTAGTGTCCAGAGGTCGAATGACTGAACCTGAAGCCGCGCGCGCGTTCGCACAGATGGTGGCCGCTGTTGGGTACTGCCACGCCAACGGTGTGGTACACAGGGACCTGAAGGCTGAGAACCTGCTGCTGGACAAGAATATGAATATAAAGGTATGTTGCTATGCAAGGTGTAAACGGACCCTTCACGAAGCCGTCAACCAAGCATTCTGTACATCAAACTAAGTAACTGCGCAAAAGTTATTGCTGGGATACGACTTATTTTTTTGGGGTGAAAAATCTCACGTTTTACGGTAGGATTCAATGTAACGCACTCAAAACATTGTGCTGATGGATGGATTGAATAGTATGGAGGTCGTGGAGGTGTTTTATCTCCGAAGGGTTGGGCAGAGGTGTACCTAAGAGTATAAACACATTTCATCAGTTATGTTAAAGTCCCATGTAATAGGGGGCGAGCCTATTGGCCATCAGCCGGGTACTAATCTAGACTCTGTGACTGAGAAGTTCCAAGAAAACCTAATAACTCTGCCTGATCTGATAATCGAACCCAGGACTCAGCAGAAGTCGCGCTTGCAGCCACTAGACCAACGAGACAGTATGAATCTCATAAAAATACATTATTGGTTTTTTAATTCTATCACTACATAGTATAAAACAAAGTCGTTTCTCGCTGTCTGTCCCTATGTATGCTTAGATCTTTAAAACTACACAACGGATTTTGATGCGGTTTTCAGTAATAGATAGAGTGATTCAAGAGGAAGGTTTATATATATATATATTGCACCCGTGCGAAGCCGGGGCGGGTCGCTAGTCTATACTAATATTATAAAGGGGTAAAATTTCTTTGTAAGTTTGTATGTCGGGGGTAATCTCAGAAACTAATGATCCAATTCTAAAATTTCTTTCACTGGCAGAAAGCTACATTATTCGTGGGTGCTATAGGCTATAAATTATATTTATACCATGCATATTAGCCGAGCTATCACAATTTTTGCGGACGAAGTCGTGGGCGAAGTGCTAGTCTGATATAAAACTCTCACTTCGACATTCCTTAACGCTTCAGCCATGAAAGAAATCTCAGAAATATTGTCTAGATAATAAATATGAAATATTGTTTATACAAAGAATATGCTTCTTGACTTTTTCATCGTAATTTATTTATTAATCACTTAGAGCTTACAGGAGCGAAGGGTCAGTGTTTGTAAGCCGGAGTACATTTTCTTTAATCTGATTCTATTATTTGTCTATTGAATACTGACTGTGCCATTTTTCAAAAGCAAGCCGGTAGGAATCGAGTTGTATGGAATCTTCGCCACTGCTAGCTTAGTTATTATTGTTTTCCTCAGGAATAGTACTTCTTTTTGGGATGAAAGATACCCTATATCCGTTTCTGTACACCTGACAACGTATATGCAAAATTTCAGGATGATCGGTTCAGTGGTTTAGGCGTGAAAAGGTAACAAGCAAATAAACTTACTTTCGCATTTATAATATTAGGTAGGATTAAGATTAAATAATATTTATAGGCTGCATCGGTTAAATGGTCGCAACCGCTACTGGTCCTGAGGTCTTAGGTTTGATTCCCGTGTCATATATAGTGACATTTGGTTTTTATATCAGGTTTTTTTTGTAGCAGCCATGGAATCTGGATTTGTGGCCGTTTGATGGCAATAGGCTCGCCTCCTATTACATGTGACTACTTGGTACACCTTTGCCTAACCCTTCGGGGATATATATATACCTCCACGACCCCCGTACTATTCAATCCATCCACCAGCACAATGTTTTGAGTGTCTTACCGTAAACCGTGATTTTTCACTCCAAAAAAAAAATCGTTTCCCAGTAATAATTTTTGCGTAGAGTTACTTAGTATGATGTACAGAATGCTTGGTTGACGGCTTCGTGAAGGGTCCGTTTACACTGTGATTCTGAGCGACCAAAGGCAGCATATTATACGTTTTCACTACTAACTCCCCCCTTCTCCCCCCAGTTGGCAGATTTCGGTTTTAGCAACGAGTACACAGCGGGGTCCCCCCTCGCGACGTGGTGTGGTAGTCCCCCGTACGCGGCCCCCGAGCTGTTTGAGGGCAGACAGTATGATGGACCTAAGGCTGATATTTGGGTAAGCACTGCTGGATATACTGTTTTTTTTATAACTACCGATGAAAGATTTCTACGTTGGATTGATATTGTGCTAAGAGCGTTCATCCAGAAAGTTGGCAACGTCGCAAATAGCTGTCAAATAAAGTTGGCAACGTCGCAAATAGCTGTCAAATGAAGTTGGCAATGTTGCAAATAGCTGTCAAATGAAGTTGGCAACGTTGCAAATAGCTGTCAAATAAAGTTGGCAACGTCGCAAATAGCTGTTAAATATTTACCCGTTTTAATTAATTTGGCAATGTTACTGTTTGGAAATAAGAAATATGGCTAACTAGTGAACAGGAATATTAATAATGAATTGCAATTAAAACACTGAATTTGATGTTGTAACCGTTTCAGGTGTAAAAAGGCATTTGGAAAGTTTGTAAATACTTTTTTTACGTCTTGAACTAAATATTTGGTGTTACGATATAAATTATTGCATTTCATAATCAATATTCTAGCCATATTTCTTATTACCATACAGTAATATTGCCAAATTAATCAAAACAGCGAAATATTTGACAGCTATTTGCGACGTTGCCCACTTTCTGTATAAACGCTCTTAACACAATTTGGCATTCTGACGTTCAAAAGTGCGTTTGATGGTCTCATCATCTGCCTAGCCTTTTCCCAACTATGATGGGGTCAGCTTCCAGTCTAACCTGATGCAGCTGAATACCAGTATTTTACATGGAGCGACTGCCTATTTGACCTCCACAACCCAGTTAGTACTGGGTAATACGATACCTCTTGGTAAAACTAGTTGTCAGACTTTTTGGGCCACTGACTACCTAACGACTGTCAAAGATCTACAAATGACACCCGGGACCAACGGCTTAACGTATAATGGTCTAATTGTAATAAATGCTTTGAGTTTGACTTTTAATACTAATGTTGTCTGTTTTCTTGCAGTCCCTTGGCGTAGTCCTGTACGTGCTGGTCTGCGGCGCGCTCCCATTCGACGGCAGCACGCTGCATGAGCTGAGGAGCGTTGTGTTGAGCGGCAAGTTTAGGATACCATACTTTATGTCACAAGGTGAGTTGTTGCAGTACTGTGACTTTTATTGTCGCTGTCATAAGGTGTATTTCAGGTAAAATGGCTGATCTCATTTGAATATAGGGTCTATTTGAGCTGATTGTCGATTTGCGTAACAATTAGTTTCTCTGATTGCTTAAGTTAAGGAATGGTGTGGTGATTAACAGTTGCATACTTAATAATCATATCCTTGATACGACTGCTTCCACACGGACTAACTGGATGGCACAGCTATTTGTGCAGTGGAGTATGCTATTGCTAGATCCTTTTCCACGGCACAACCAGCACCTATTTTAACCCAACCTACCTACCCTACCCTATCTATCTAGCCTACCTGCCTACCTACGCTACCTACCCTACCACCCTACCCTAGCGGTGTGAAATATAGTTTAAAACCTATTCTCATACCTACAAAATATACATAAAAAAATTCATCAAAATCCGTCAAGCCGTTTCGGAGGAGTGCGACCACTAACACCGTGACAAGAGATATTTATATACAAGATAATATTTTTTTAAAAGCTCGTAGTGCTTTTTTTTCCCTCTTGTCATTAATGCCTAAACTGGTGTCAGAGTTTCATGCCGCCTAAGGGCCTCTGACTTGGCTTTACATGCCTTCGAGAAATATCTCAGGCATGCTGGTTTCCTCGCGATATTTTCCTTCACCGAAGCAAGTGATAATTATACAATACGCACAGTTGATCTATTTTTCTCTTTCTAACCTCCCTCTCTCTTTCCCACAGACTGCGAGCACCTAATCCGTCACATGTTGGTGGTGGAGCCGGAGAAGAGACTGTCCCTCCGCAGCGTGGCGCGACATAGATGGCTCGCGGCCCACCAGCCTGGCCCAGGGCCGGGACACTATGGTAAGACACAGAAGAATACCTCATAGTATCTTAGCCATTAACTCCTCAGAAATGATTGTAATTGTTACCTAATCCTTCAGAATCAGGATCAGAATTTTATTTGCTATGAAAGTAGGTACAGGTTAGGTGTTGTACATAAATTAATGAGATCGGCTACAGTCTACCTTACAGCGTGCAAATAATTACTTAAGTTAAAATATAAATACAAACAAAATAATGTCAACAAAACAAAATAGAAATTAAAGTGAAGTCAATTAATAATATAGCCTTACATGGTCGAATTTGCAGTTAGTTATAACAATCATAATCTGGATAAATTCGTATCATTTAGAAAGTCTTTCACTGAGTAATAACATTTGTCTAAAAGTAGTGAAGTTACCTTAGATTTAAAAATGTTTATAGAATAATCCTTAACTATGAGGTATTTTATTATAAACGACAGGTCCCATTGTCATAACACTTTTTCTTAACAGTGCTGTTTTGTCATTTTCCTTATTATTGTTATTAATGTATTCTACTTTTTACTACCTACCAGTGGCGAAGGTTCCACACAACTCGATTCCTACCGGCTTCCCTTTGAAAACTGGTACAGTCAGTATTTTATAGACAAATAATAAAATTACATTAAAGATATCTACTCCGGCTACCTCTTCGCTACTGCTAGCTACCCACAATTGGACTTGTATAATGTTTATTACTGTTAACTGGAGGTATTAACGACTTCTAGACATATTTTTTTCTGAAATGCATTGTATTGTGCTTTTGATAAGTTTTGGCTCAATTTATTATATTAATTTACTATTCAAAAACACAACAGCAAACCAGCATTGTGCTTTGCAGCGCCCTGACAGGGTTCATGTACAAAAACCGACACAAAAATTGGAAAATATGTGATGTGCATGAAAGCAAATAAATAAATAAGTTTCTTTGGCTCCATCGAGCCTCAAAATTACTTAGCTACGAGCTCACAAACACACATAGCCCTCTAAACGTATGTACATAGCCATGAACACCTCCATACATAAACCTCTTTGTGTATTTACTAACCCTCCCAATGTTTTTTTGGCTTTGAAGGTTACTTAGCCACGAGGCCCCCTGAAATGACTTAGTTACGAGCCCCTAAAAATATACTTGGCCACGGACATGACAGTTGCACAAAAGCTCGACTTAGCCAGCCTTTTTCAAGCATACTTAGCCACAAACCCCACTAAATATTCGTACCCTCTATGTGCCCACAGACGCGTGGGGCGGCGCGTGCGCATGCCACGTGCCCGGCGCGGACCGGAGCGACGCGGCGCAGCGCGGGACCGTCGTGGCGCACATGCTGACGCTGCCCGGGTTGACGCACCAGCATATAGAACAGGTGACACACTACTTTTTAATAACAAAAAAAGAAACTACAACTAAAAATCGATAAAACCCTGCCGACTCGAGCTAGCTAATAAAAAAATCTTGTACAGGAGGACCTACTTACTTTGCCATCGACTGCAGACCATGTGATTCTGGCTTCGAATCCCAGATCAAGCACAGTGGAAATTATGGTCTTCCTACTCCTTCGCTATATTTTTCTGATTAATTCCGTTGCGGGATCCAAGACAGTTAAATTGTTTCTCTGACTTCGTCGAGCTTCATTGTCTCGGCGCTTTTCTGGTGGTCGCCACTCTTGATTCTGGCGCACAGGAGTGGATTGGGAATAGTGTGGCGAGCTTGTGCCAATAAAAAAAAAGATCAAGCACAGTGTTTTCAGGGAGAAAGTCCTGATGGAATAACCCAACAACACTGCCCGACTTAACTCGAAATTTCTTGCAGTTGCGCTTGTGACCACTAGACCGATAATGCAGTCACAGCGGCTCTTATACAACATTAGTTTTAGTATATGCGAAACCTGATACACGTGTATATATATATAGTTATACCTGTATATTTTATGTAAAGAATCTATGTACCAAATTTCAAAACTGTATCATGAAAAATCACAGTTATAAGCTTGCTCTGTTACCTGGTTGTCCGCACAAAAACGTGATAAGCATGCGGCGCGGCTGCGCGCGCTTCTCCAGCGTCGTCTTGAGCTCATTGATAATAATAATTTGGCAGTAGGTACCTAAATGATTGCGATAGGTACTTAGTGTCGCTCGGTGTCCAACTTGTAGCCTTTTTTAAGTATTTTTGGGGCAAAATACAATAACATGGTTTAAAAATTATTGGAATCGATTCAGTTACTTATTCTGAACAAACTATATTCTGGTTTCGTATATACTAAAAATAATGTTGTATATGACATTCGTTGTTGTTTCGCAGGCAATCCAGGAGGACCGTTTCGACCACATATCAGCCATCTACCACCTGCTAATGGACAAGCTACAACAGCGGACGAGCGCAAGAAATAGTCTGCAGCATAGAGGTAACTTTTCTTATTCGGTAGTGGTACTACAAAATGTAGTACAGCGCCATCTATGACACTAATGAAGAATTAACAGCAAAATTTTTAATCGCGATATCAAAGTTATCCGCGACTTAAGACTATAGAAGAACCCGACAGCAACTGTCAGGGAGTCCCTCCCTGACCCTTGCTCGAGCCAGCCCACGTGGCTGAGCCTGTAGTCCAAAAGCAGTCCCTAAATAATGACACCACCCAGATCCAGCCTGTCCCCTTGCTGTCCTCCCCCAAACGCCGAAGCTCGTACCCCGCAGGGGGTGCCCTTAGCGTGTAGTCGCTTAGTTTGTAAGCTTTTTGCCCTGGCTGGAGGCCTTACACTCAAGGCACCCACAGGATAGTCCGGTTGAGCAGACGACAACCTCCTAGGTTGAACTGCGAGATGCCATTTCGATAAAAAAACTGTCGGGTAGTAGCCCCACCAGACACAACACCCGTCTGGTCGGAGGATCCTCCCTTTTCTATGGGGGTGCAGAACTTTACACCCTGTTCTTGATACCTCTATAATTTAATTACAAAGGCTATAAACAAATTAAAGTCAGTTATCAAAATGTTCATGAATATCTCTTACAATACTTTTGCCAAAAAAATCTTCGTCCATCATCAGCTACAAGGAGAAAACAGACCCTTCACATAGCCGTCAACCAAGCATTCTGTACATCAAACTAAGTAACTCTACGCAAAAATTATTGCTGGGAAACGACTTTTTATTTGGTGAAATTTCACGTTTTACGGTAGGACTCAATGTAACGCATTCAAAACATTGCGCTGTCAATTGTAGAGCCGTTACAGGTAGTCAGTCAACCAGTCTTCCCAAGGGGTATTAAATTACCCAGTCCTAAGTGGGTTGTGGAGGTCAGATAGGCAGTCGCTCCATGTAAAATACTGGTATTCAGCTGACCGGAAGCCGACCCCAACATAGTTGGAAAAGGCAGGCAGATAATGATGATTATGACATTTCTTGTTTCAGATTCCCTCGACTCAACGACTGGCCAACCGCTGGACCTCACTAGCTGTAAGGTAAGATACCGACAATGTGACGATTTTCCGAACTAGTTTTGCTAGCGCCGTTCCACGATTACCTGTCGAAATTTAAATAATATTTGTTACAAGCCCGTACTCATTCGAAATGTTTAATTTCTCGCAGCTCAACTCATAATCTTCTCTCTCCTTCTAGAACGTAGAAGAAGAACAAATGGACGCAGAGGAGAGTACAGCACAAGACTGCCTCGTCACGGTGCCCTGTGAGCCTGTGGACTATCTGACGGACCAGCCTGAGAACTTGGAGAAGGTATAAATAAATTGATTGGAATCATTTATCCCATTTTCCAATTCAATTGTGGACAGTTCATCATATTCCTGCCCTTGTCCCATGTTACTAGAGGTCGCAACACGTTTTTTTCTTCCATTCTCACGCCACATTATAAACGCACGCGCGTGCCCTCCACGCCAAGCCACAATTTCACCTACCATTTCGTCACATATTTGTGTCGTTTGGCGTACAGGTCACGCGCTTCCTTACAACACTATCAATACCTAAACCATATGTTTCCTTTCTAGTTCGGCTCCACAGTAGCGCCAGTGACCGAGGAGCCACCTTCTCAACCTGCAACGACCAACTCAGCGGAGACACACGCCACCAGGAGACATACCGTGGGACCTGGAGACTGTAGACACACACAGGTAATTTTCAAACGCTTCGCCATGAGACACACAGATGTACCTTGGATCCTCATCATGTTGCTTTCCATGCCCTTGTTAACCAACTACTAAAAAAGGAGGAGGCATATTTTTTAGGGTTACCATCGGAACCCTATTACTAAGACTCCGCTGTCATCGAGTTTAAATTTAAAAAAGAAATCTTCGAAACGAATATAGGGCAGAGTTGTTAGTTCATAAAAAAAGGTTACAAAGCATTGTTGCCAACATAAAACGTTGCGGGCAACAACGTGACGTCTGAAAGTTGGCAACATCGCAAATAGCTGTCGTTTATTTCACTGTTTTGAAATATTTAGCAGCTATATTACGATGTTGCCAACTTTCAGAATACAATACCTAAACTTTCGTTCCAATGTATAAGCAGTGTTCACTGCACTGAAGTTCTTAAGAACGCGGCCTGCGAGGAATTTGAAAAATAGGTATTTGAAGAAACTATTGCCGTCGCTATTATCTGCGTCAAGCCTTCCCCTGCAGAGTGCGATAGGGGCAGCTGTAGCTCAGACCGAATATATCGTTTTTTCTCCGTGAAAACAGCCAATTCATTTTTTATTGACATTCAAATTTTAAGAAACAGTTTATCTATGTTCCTATCAATTTCTTTTATAAACTTGTACTGTCACTTACGGGATATCTTCCGTGATTGTTCATTGTTTTGAGCTCCCGATATTTCGACGGTGTTGCAAGCGCCATGATCGCGGGTTGACTGGAGAATGCGGGTGGATGGAAAATAAATTGTTAAGAGCAGACAAATCTATCTACCCTCTTTCTTTGTCTTTTGCTACGCGCACTATTGGAACTCGACGCTAAGTCACGGCAAAAGACACTCACAGTATCACCAGGTTTTTTGGAGAAACAAAATAATGAACAATCACGGAAGATATCCCGTAAGTGACAGTACAAGTTTAGTTGTAAACCGTGAAAGCTTAAAACAGTGTTTCTTTTATGTTAAAAACTTCTCGAAATTGTCAGTTAGTCCCTCTAATCACGGGCGTAAAAATGGGGCATTTTTTGTCAGTTATGGAGGGTCATATTTTCTTTACTTATTACTTGCTGAAAAAAAGGAAACGAAAAAATTGCTCTAGAGGCATTATTCAGGAAGAAAAAAGAGAAATTAGTGGAGAATCGTAGCCCCTGTTCCCCTCTTAACAGAACCAGTAAATCTATACTTAATATTATAAAGCTGAAGAGTTTGTTTGTTTGTTTGTTTGAACGCGCTAATCTCAGGAACTACTGGTCCGAATTGAAAAATTCTTTTAGTGTTTGATAGCCCATTTATCGACGAAGGCTATAGGCTATATAACATCACGCTACGACCAATACGAGCGGAGCATTCATGAAAAATGTTGCAAAAACGGGGAAAAATCCAAACGCAGGCGAAGTTGCGCGGGTCAGCTAGTATAAGATATTATTTATTGCAGGGTGGTGAGCTAGGAGTATGCGGGGCTGCCTCGGCTGACTTGAGGCCGTCGCCGCTATACGTGTCCGCGCACTTTAACGTAAGTAGATTATGTACGCACGACAGCCAATCAAGCTATACAAAACCAGTTTATGCGGATCTCTCATTGTATAGGAAATCAATACAAAGCAAGGCCAAGTTATACTGGAAATGTACAGCTTCATGTGCGCCGTATGTACATGGACCAAGATCCCAGGGCCGCCAGACATTACTGATTTTCTCATTAACAAAACGTGTGGCGTTGAGTAGTGTTAGTATGTACTGTGAACGTATGCATACCTGCTAACTTGTGCCGACGGCCAATTTTTCAATATCGGGTGCTGAAGTTGCGTTAAAATAATAGTATTTTTTCTTAAAGCCTTGAGTGCTGATTTTTTTATATGTTATAGAAAAATAATTAACACTGCCTGAGCTGTCTTTTTAAGTAAAAATTACGGGTCCATATTGGCTCACCTAAAGTTCTTTACCCGAAATTGTTCTTCCTAATGATTTGTAATCCGAATGATCACTCTTCCTAAAACTTTTCATCCTACCGGCGATGTTCATAACACTCATGTTTCCGAAAATTGTAATTAATAATATCATTAATGTAAATATATTTAAACTCCTACTGTTTTTTATCATAACGCTTTAATCCCTAAACATAATTACCATAATATTTTAGTTTAGAATGATTAAAGGTCGTTTCACTGATTTTTGTCTTAAATGAATGAAATTCAGGTCAGAGTGTCGTCTTTGGGGCACTATGAAAAAAATACTTAGAAAAATTTCGCGACCAATTTCGAGGTAGCGCTCGCCGGCCGCTGCCGCGGCACCGCTCGCTTCGCTCGCTCGGCTCGCGCGTAGTTGGTCACAATTCTAACCTAACCTAACCTATGGATCCCTACCACGTCGTTTTGACGACAAACGGCTAGTCGGAGACAAAAACACCAAGACACTTTTAGCCTTATATTTAGGTGTTTTATACGATAGAATCGAGAAAATAAACGATGTGCAAAAATAACACTTTTTTGGAAAATAAAGTTACGCATAATTAATGTATATAATACTGATTATTATGAATAAAAAGAAATCTAAACAAAAAAGATATGACATAGAATAATAGTGTAAAAGATGGTTATGTTGAGAAAATATAGGAAAACAAATAAAAGTATAATAGATGTTTATTGCTACTGACATTATGAAGTTTAATGCTTCGGAATTATGAACATTAGAGACAGAGTAGTTAGGAATTGTGATTGTTAGGATGAAAAATGTTAGGAAGAACATTTTCGGATTTCCAATTATCGGAGTTGAAAATTTAGGTGAACTTTGGCGCACCCAAAAATTACACAATGTTCATCTTAGAGACTAGAATGCCAAAATGAATATCGTTCAGTCTGTTATTTGTCCGTCTTTCTTTATTATTACCCAAAAGCAAATCTGACAAATATGCGATAATTCTCTGACAAATATCCGATAATAATCTGACAAATATCTGATAATAATCCGATAATAATCTGACAATGTTATCCGATAATTATCTGACAAATATCCAATAATTATCTAACAAATATCCGATAATTATTTGACAAATATCCGATATTATCTGACAAATATCCTATAATTTATAGAGTAGTTTCATCTTAGTGCTATTAAGAAAAATCGTTATTTACTCTCATTCTTTTGTCCTTCACAGCAACAAGCATCTCCAAACGTGTCCATGCTCCCGAACACGAACCTCGCAGCCAAGCTGCCTGCAGTACAGCACCAGCCGCCTCGGTACTTCAGCGTAAAGGACCAGCACCTGCTGAAGCCGCCGCACGCTATGCAGACGCAAGGTAACTCAAGAAAATTCACAAAATAAAGTCCCATCCAAAAACGGACCTTGGGAAGCTCTGCTTAACCTATTCATAATATTTTAATCGCCCACCTACACACTGGTTTTGACGATTCAGCTAAACCTTGTAGATTCAATTTAGTTATCTCATGACCCACGCTATAGTCCCGACACACATTTTTGTGTCGATTAACATTGCGGTTTCGACCCACACTGCCCTTGATGCATCCTGCTTGCGACCCACACTGGTTTCGACGCACTCTGCTCTCGGCTGACACTGTGGCTTCGACGCAGCCTGCTGTCGACCGACACTGTGGACTCGATGTAACTGATCCACGCTGCGCGCTGTGGATGGCATCGACCCACGCTATTGTTTCGACCCAACCTGACGCCACAGACTGGACGCCAACCAAAACGCAATAACATAGTTAGAAAAGTGTAGACAGAAGATGTCATAGTCGTGTTACCTTGTCAGCTAGTAACAGTGTATATCGTCCGCAGCGTCCACGTTCGGGCGGCGCGCGTCGGACGGCGGCGCGCACGTGCCGCGCGGGCGTGAGCGTGCGCAGTGCTGCCACTCGGCGCCCACGCACCATGTGAGTATACACGCATCGTTAACTTGTACTGGCACTTACGGGATATCTTCCGTCATTGTTCATTTTGAGCTCCCGATATATCGGCGCTGTTGCAAGCGCCATGATCGCGGGTTGACTGGAGAATGCGGGTGGATGGAAAATAAATTGTTAAGAGCAGACAAATCTGTCTACCCTCTTTCTTTGTCTGTTGCTACGCGTACTACTTTAACTCGACACTAAGTCACGGCAAAACACACTCACAGTATCACCAGATTTTGTGGAGTCCTTATTACGAGGCCGGCTGTTACTTTTGAGCATACACAAAACTGGATTCCACGTACTTGATAAAACAAGCTTAAAACAGTGTTTTATGCATCATAACATATGCTTGCACCACTAATAACTAAATGCATTTAGAATTAAAAGAGTTTAAAACATCGTTCTACTTCTGCCAATCGTTTGAAGATGACAGAGGCAGGTGGTGTTTTAAATACGTTAAGCGTTAAATGTTAAATGAATTTATTGATTTTAATACAAAGTAGACAGTCCTTAAATAGTTAATTTACAATCGTTACAATGCTACAAAAATCTTTTGGCGCTTGAAATACTGACAAGAGATCATTGATGAATACACATTTTCTAAAACGTTTTATTAAATTAGTGAAGACTAGTTTATGCCCACGACTTCGCCCGCGTGGAGTTCGGTAATGTCCAACAGGATCGTACTACCGGGATTAAAAGTATCCTATGTGTTAATCCAGATTATAAATTATCTGTGTGCCAAATTTCATCCAAATCCGGTCAGTAGTTTTTACGTGAAAGAGTAACAAACATCCATCCATCCAACAATATCAATAATCAACAATAAATCAAAAAAATAATTTCATTATCGGGAACTCAAATCAATCAGTAAACATGGTAAATATGCAGTTTCTAGTGTTAATGATAATCCGTCCATCCATCCATTCTCACAAACTTTCGCATTTGTAATATTAGTACGATTTATACACTCAGAAGAAATATTTAACGCGTACCTCGCACACAACTTTAAACTTTACAACGTTGACCATAACATTCGTTTTGAACCCCACAGGTATCAGACAGCGGCACACCAGCGCGCGCCGAAGACACGGAGCAATCTGAGGAACAGAACACCGACTCTGCTTACAACACTAATTTATGCAGGTGAGATAGTACCTACATGTTATAATCATCATCTGCCTAGCCTTTTCCCAACTATGTTGGGTTCGGCTTCCAGTCTAACCGGATGCAGCTGAATACCAGTATTTTACATGGAGCGACTGCCTATCTGACCTCCACAACCCAGTTAGTACTGGGTAATACGATACCGCTTGGTAAGGCGCGATTTATACAGAAGCGGCGTAAGGCGAAGGCGCGGCGCAGGCATGATGCCTAAAAAACGTTTTTAAATGTACGTAGGCGACGTGTCGTGAATAGGGTAGTTGACACCATTAAACAATAATTCCAAGAAACAACTTCACTAAAAAATACAAAATTAGATTTTTAGTTGCTTTGAAATCAATAAATAGTTGAGTCTTTGAGTTGATTAAATAGTGACGTCATAGCGTGCTATTGCCATTAAAAACTTAAGAGGGAATCACGTTTTGACAGCTCTTAAAAATTATGTCAATTGATTGGTTTGTCAACTACCCAATTACAATCAAGCGGCGCGGCGCAGGCACGCCGTTCTTTTATTTCGTTATAAATTCGACGCCTGCGCTGCGCCTTCACCTTACGCCGTTTCTGTATAATTCGCGCCTAAGACTGGTTGTCAGACTTACGGGCTACTGATTACTTGTAACGGGTTCAAAATATTCGAATCCGTTACTTTCTAAGTTTTTCTTGGACATTTCTGACATTGGTGAAGGAAAACATCGTGAGGAAATCTGAACTTATAATGAATACAAGGTGTAAGGGACAGCCCTCCACAGACTGATGGAGTGGATTCAGTATATCATACTAAGATGACCGGTACAAGAAATTATTTCAGGAATGTTATGGGAATCTAAATTTGATTTGTTTTATTTCCTCATAGGCAATGTATCGTTACCGTGGCAAAACGCACGTAGCGAACGGCAAGCGCGACGACGAGTTCAGCTAGAAAGGAAGTGAACAGCTGATTTCACGCGTCGTTCCTTAGAGTATTCCAACATCCATTGTTGTTTTATTTTTATTTTAGCCGTATTATTTACATAAATGGAGTGCTGCGTACAGATAATGTAATATTACATTGAAATAAAGAAATAGTAACTGAAAAAAACCAGTGAAATTTGATTCAAGATAAGGAGCATCCTGTCAATTTGCGGAGGGCTGTCCCTTACACCCTGTATAAGTCTGAAATCGCCAAACCCATCTTGAGCAGGCGTGGTGATCAATGCTCCTGCCTTCTCTGTATGAGAAGAAGCCTTAGCCCAGCAGTGGGAAGCGTGATGGTGATGGTGATTCGATTGCCTCGTTAATTTATCACAACTTATACGACTTTGATTCAATCCCCAGATCGTGCAATGTTGAGGAATTCACTAGCAGTCTGGACACGTTCCCACTTAATGGGACTCTGCCTACGTCCTTGGGGAATACGGGCGCGATGGTATGTTGTAAACATGTTGTTAATTGTCTATAGGTACATGATGAACCGGGGCAGCACTAAACGGCATACGATGGCTACAACTGAGGACGCGGCTAATGTGGTTACTTCTAGTACTGGGTCTATGGTAAGTTGTCTTTGACACTATTTACTTTCACCCCTTCTTAAAGTGTCAATGATAGCCTATGAAGCAGTGATAGCCTAGTGGTGTGACCGTCGGACTGCCAAGTCATAGGTCTCGAGTTCGAACCCAAGACACCAGTGGCGAAGGCTCCATACAACTCGATTCCTACCGTTGAAAAATGACACAGTCAGTGTTCTATAGACAAATAATATAATCACATTAAAGATGTACTCCGGCTCACCTCTTACAAAAACCCTTCGCTACTGCAAGACACGAACCTCTGATTTTTCGGATTCATGTGCGTATTGTATTATTATCACTTGCTTCGGTGAAGGAAAATATCGTGAGGAAACCAGCATGCCTTAGAGATATTTCTCGACGGCATGTAAAGCCAAGTCAGAGGCCCATGGGCGGCATATAAACTCTGACACCAGGTTAGGCACTAACTGAACAAATCAAATCAAAATCAAAATCATATATTTCAAATAGGCCAATTACAGGCACTTTTGAATTGTCGAAACAAAGACAACAATGAAAAATAGCTACAGTCCCAGTCACAAGGCATAAAAACTGTGAAAGTACTGTAGTTGCCCATTCCCTAACGTAGATCTCTATGGAGAAGAACGGGCAAGAAACTCCATGGACACTCTTTTAAATCAGAATACTTTACAAAAACTTGGTTACATCATTTATGTTGAGATGGAACATTATGTGAGAACGATGTAGCAAGAAGTGTACTTTAAAAGTGTCCATAGTAAAAAATAAAATAAATAATTCAAACAAACCGTGGCAACCAAGAGATGACCAGTCACAACTGACAGCGCCCGTTCACGAACATGACGCATGTATCGGCACCATTCAACTCAACCATTTTGAAGGGAACTAAATGATCCGACACACGCGCCACCAACAGCGAGACATCTGAGTGAGCATGACATACTCCTAACCGCCAGGGCACATTCAAGTCAAGAAAATACGTAGGTTTCTAGCGAATGACAGCTTTCTAGTACAGAGTGCTCACACAATATGGGCTATGCGGTTATATAATACAAAAGAGATTGAATTTATACATTGCAAAGATAGTTCTACAATCTTCAGCAGCTCCAACATACTGTTTAATGCTATCCATTTATGCGCCCCTGTCCTTGTGGAGCAGGACCAGCATTGAGCCAAGCATTTTTATCAGCGATATAATCGTTCAACTTGTAATATGCTTGCTTACATAGTGTGCGTTTAAAAACGAACGATACAGAAAGAACAATCGAAGTGGCCCAGAATTAGGCAATAAGTATGGCGCCTTCAGTAGCGTCCATCAGTTCCTGTAATGAACAAACAATAGGACAAGCAGGACACGATATCAAGTGTCCCATCGTTTGTGGAACAACACCACATTACGCTTCAGGGCAGAGTCGTGTATTATACGGGGTGGAAGGCACGTATTCAGTACATCAATCTGAACCAAAAAATCAGCTGTTTCCTACTAAAGTGCAATACCTACATGATCAAAATGTGTCGAATAGCTGTTTTTTTTTTAAATTACCGATATGGGTGAGTTCGGAATGATGTACTGAGTACTTGGTAACCGTTTTCGCGTCCGTGTCAGTTCCACCGTGTATAGTCATTGAAGCAGTGTCATGTCAGTAACAAATTGAAGAAGTTTAAGTATTTAATAACCAATTATTCATTCTACATACAAAAACATGTCTTAATCAAATGTCCAATCAGTTGAAATACCACCATCTTCTCGCTACGTTAACCGTCAAAACAAGATTTTCAATCATTCTTTCTCCACAGCAAAGCACATCCCCCTCCTCGACGACCAGCATACGAGTCAGAAGAACCGGTCTATTGACTGTCACGGAGAGGCCTCCTGGTGAGTAGTCCACTATATACTATGCTATGTAATGATATACACAGTACTCGGGTGTTAATATGATATATTGAGCCTTAGAAAGAGATAGACGCCGCTCAGCATGCAACATGCAACTTTTGCTTCGCACCATTTTAGTGATCATACTTATCGATGTGGAGACAGCTTGAGCTGATCATCGTCCTTTTTAGGGGTCCGTACCAGAAGCGTACCAACGGGACCCTATTACTAAGCCTCCCCTTTCCCAAGGAACCCCCTTTAAGGGAAGGTAGGGAACCCAACTCATGGTGATGTTGTATAGAGTGGGTATTAAGTGTAATTTTCCCGACTTTCATACTATTGGCAATCGTTTTTCTCAAAACTCGATTTATCATATTCACAATGGAGTACTGTATACACGGCGACATATCAAGCAAACATTTCCAGTAAAACATGGCCACGCTTTGTATAGATTTCCCGTTCAATGCCAGATCCGCTTACACTGGTTTTGCATTGCTTGATTGGCCGCCATGCGTACTTGCAATGTTACTGTTTTGATGTTGTTATTTGAAAGCTTTTGAGGAATGTTGAGTTTTTTTTTTCTAGTAAGACTTTTTGTTGTAAAAGAATTGGTATACAAAGTGGAAGGGACTGTCGCTAAAATATCCACGTATTTAGTACATCGTTTGAACCTTAACTTCCAATTGCAATACCTACACGGACAAAACGTATACAACATTAGTTTTAGTATATGCGAAACCTGAAACACGTGTCGAGTATTTTTATGTAAAGAATCTATGTACAAAATTTCAAAACTGTATCATGAAAAATCACATAGTTACAAGCTTGTTCTGTTACCTGGTTGTCCGCACAAAAACGTGGTCACCTCGCAACGCGCTCGCTAACGGGCCTCCAGTGTCGTCTTGAGCTCATTGATAAACATAATACGGCAGTAGGTACCTAAATTATTGCGATAGGTACTTAATGTCACTCGGTGTTCAACTTGTAACTTTTTTTAAATATTTTTGTAACAAAATATAACATGGTTTAAAAATGATTGGAATCGATTCAGTTACTTATTCTGAACAAACTATATTCAGGTTTCGCATATACTAAAAATAATGTTGTAGAAGAGCTGTATTTTTTTTTATTACCGACGAAAAATTCCTTTGGGGGGGGGGGGGGGATCAGAATGATGTACTGAATGGTAACCGTTTTCGCGTCGGTGTGCCATCCACCTGTATACATGATAGATACAATAACTAGGAAAGGCTGGTCAGAGCTGATTGTAGGTGGCGTATCTATAACTTAGTCCCAATCTGACCAATGAGGTCAAGCTATTTTGAAATATAAAATGACATTAACAGAATTTCAACCAATGACAATGGTTGGTACAAGCTATGCTAGCGCCATTAGTTTTACACTTGCCCGCTGCATAAATATCAAGTTATTTGGAGCGAAAAGACAAGATTTTGGAATGATTAAAAAAAAATCTCAGCAGTTCCATATTTAAACAAATTTAAAGTTTGATCAAAGTAGTGAATGTAAGCATGTCGCTAGTAAATTGCATCAATTTTTCGCTACAATTTTATTTTTGCTATTTATGTTATTATTTTTTTACTTTATTTTTCTTTTTATTATTTTATTTTAGTAATTAGCCCAGAATTAGTAATGGAGGTCGAAGCAAGAATGAAGAGGAATTATTTACCACCTTCTATGCAGTATCAAAGTGGATATCAAAGCCCCCCAACTCCCACTGGACCCCCGAATCCGGTACCCCAATCCCCGACTCAGGGGTCAATTACTGCCGGGACCCCTAATTACTCCCAGACCACTGGCAATCAGAAATCAATGAAGCCTTCCCTGCAGACCATACCCCAAGGCAGTATCATGGGGATAAAGGGGTCTATGGTACCCGGGACACCGAACAGCCAAGCCGTGTCACCATTTACCCCAACTATGGGACAATTCTCCCCAAACCATGGGAGTGTGGTACAAAATACTGGTTCAATAACCAGCGGTACACCTCTGAACCAAGGTTCTATCATGTCTGGTACACCAACTTATGATACAACGACGGCTTTTACGTTTGGTCCTAATAATATCTTCGGGGGTATGCCTAATAGTTCCTATAATGCATCAAATGTGAACACTTTTGGTTCTATCACAACTGGTACGCCGATGAACCAGGCTGGTTATCAGAACGCCCCTATGACCCAAGGATCAATATCTGGTGGCACAGCTATGAATCAGGGGTCTTATCAGTCTACCCCTGTGAATCAGGGGTCATATCAATCTATGGATCAGTATGATTCCTCATTTTCTAGTACTCCTATCAAAAAGGGGTCTATAACGGACGGCACCCCCATTAATCAGAATCCATTTCAAGCTAATCAAGGTTCGTATCAAAACGCCCCTATGGCTCAAACTCCATTTTCTAGTACCTCTATCAAAAAGGGGTCTATAACTGATGGTACCCCTATCACGACCCCCTTTCAAAATCCTCCTATGAATCAAGGACCATTCCAAAATCCACCAAATCAAACTACTATGACTGGGTCCTTCTCAAATCCTGCTATAAATCAACCTTTTGAAAGTACACCAATATACCAAAATAATTTCACTTCAGATTCTTTTATTGCACCCCCAATCAAAAAGGGGTCAATTACGGAAGGCACCCCTATTCAGGGGCAAGCGTTTTTCACTAACCAAGACACTTCAATGAACCAAAATCCATACCAGAACACGCCGATGGGTACTACCCCATTAAACCAGCCCCCTATCAGCATCACCCCGCTGAACCAGCCCTACCAAACACCCCCACCGAACCAAGGGTCTTTAATGAACCAATCATCTTTCCCAAATCCCACTGGCCATCCAATTACTGCAAATGCCGCCTTTTCACAACCAAATCAGGGGTCAATCTCGAGTGGTACACCCATGAACCAGGGGTCACAAATGAACCAATCTTATCAGAATACCCCAGGGGGTATAACTGGGGGTGTACCGATGCAAACCGGTTCTATAACAGCCGGTACGCCTCTACCGGTAAATACCGGGACTTATAACCCTAATTATAACTCGAAGCAAAGGAAATACTCCGGACCACAGAGGGTTAAGTTGCAAATGTTAGCTACTGTGCAAGAAATGGGTAATATGTTTTTTTTTGTTTTTTTTTTTCAGGTGAAGGGTAGTTTTTAAAAAGTAATTTAGGGTTTTCAGAGTTCCTCCTTGGTATAAAACTGGAAACTTTTTAAATTGTAGTGGAGCTACAAAAGTTTTTAGCATTCATTGTAAAATAGTGTCATATTTTTCGCAACTAAGGTTCGATCATATCGATATGGACAAATTGCGGATACGGATATGAACACCTCCATAAAAATAGTGTTGATGGTGATGCTATCTAACCGATTTCAGCCACAGCAACTGCATTCGATGGTTTTCTAGGGAGGTTGTTGAAAGTTATGGTGTGCTGCTCTATCATGTGCTCTCAAATGGCTAGCATACCCAACTTTGGCCGAAAAACTCCGAGCACAAAGCGGATATGTCAGAACACCATTGACGAAATTGTAGGTTATAGCTGCAGGTGGCCTAGTTTAAAAATAGTACTGAAGTAGTGTCCGGTGTGGAAGCCGGTTAGCAAATTCGCCCTTACCTATATCCGTGTCCAGCAGACACTGACAGATGCTTCAGGAGCGGATCAGCCGTTAACCGCGTCCGCAACTTGTCCATACTGGTGTGGCCGATCCTGTGCTACATCTTTTGTTTTACTAAAAATCAGATATTGCAAAGATAGAACACTCGCGTGCCAAAAAAACTGTGCACACACAGTTTGTATGCGATTTTACTAAGAGGAAACAGGGGCTGCGATTCTCCATACAATTTTATTCCTTTTTTTCTTCTTGAATAATGCCTCTAGAGCATTCATTTTTTTCATAAAATCAAGGTCTCCTGTAGACACGTCCCTGTCATTTCCTTTTTTTCAGGAACTAATAAGTATAGAAAATATGACGCTTCAAAACTGACAAAAATGCTCCATTATGACTAGAGGACTACCAGACAAATTCGAAAGTTTTTAACATAAAAGAAATTGATAGGAACCGACTCAGTTTTCGAGGAGAAAAAACGTTGATTTCGTTAAAATTTTTGTGATATAATCTGCTGTCCCTATCGCACTCTACGGGGGCAGGCTTGATGCAACGCGACAGCAATAGTTTCTTCAAATACCTACCCCGCAGGACCTGTTCCCTCTTATGGGCATTACATTGCTCGATGACCTTGATGATTTAATCCCTGTACTGGTTTTTGTTGACTTGCCCCGCACATTTCGCAAAATTTCGGTTTTTATTTATTATGTAAAAATATTAAAAGAAATAACAGAAAAAAAAACAATACAGATTGTTAAGTATATCATTACGTATTTGTTGTTACAAAATTCATGCCGATCTATTCAGCCGTTACAGAGATAATTTACAATGAAGGTTGAAAAAGGACCTATTTTCTACGATTAACCAAAAAAAATTGAGAAGGTTTATTAAAATTTTAAACAATACAATTTATTTGTGATGAACTTAACTATAACATACTTTTTTTATACGGAAAACGCACGAAGGGATTCATCAACAAATTTCTTTGAACATACGCTGTTTTTGGGATTTGAGCCATGTAATGCCCTTAAGAGTCCGATGTCCAATGCTCAGTTGATCCGTACCGGTTACACCAAATCTTTACTTCTAGACACACATAACAAAGATATTCAAATCGAACAATAATATTTATGTTTAGTAAAATTTACGTTCTTACTCACGTGTTTAAAACGTGATAGCCCATTAATTTGTAACGGCGTTCTTTTATTCATGAGCGAACCACGAGACAAGGTCACGTTACCTAAACGTGAGCAAAACCGGTAAAAAAACTAACAACATTAATCTATTACTTGTCCGTGTTACCACGTGGTATCGGTGTTTCATACTAATTAAGTTGTGGAGGTCAGACAGGCAGTCGCTCCATGTAAAATACTGGTATTCAGCTGCATACAGTTAGATTGGAAGCCGGCCACGACAAAGCTGGAACAAGGCAGGGCTAGATAATGATGAAAAAATGTATTTCGCCAAAATATGCGGATATAAGATCTTGCACCAACACCGACAATAAAAACAAACAAATAGTCTATACAAGGTGTAAACGGACCCTTCACGAAGCCGTCAATCAAGCATTCTGTACATCAAACTAAGTAACTCTACGTAAAAAATATGGCTGGGAAACAACTTTTTTTTTTTGAGGTGAAAATTCACGTTTTGCGGTAGGAATCAATGTAACGCACTCAGAACATTGTGCTTATGGATGCGTTGAATAGTACGGGGGTCGTGGAGGTATTTTAAGTATAGTTATAACAATAAAAACTAGTAGGTATTTTTTTATAAGTTAGTACTTTGACCTTCAATATCTCCGTAACTAGAAGGTTCCCCCCAGGTATGGTCTAGAATAAAAAAAATATCGCGATGAAGGGGTGAACAAGTGACTTTCGGCTTCGTTAATGGTCTTTTTACACCCTTTATTTTAGAGGTTTTCTTTTGAGATATAAACATTGTTATAATAACTAACACTGGGAAGGTTTTTTAAGACATTTTAAATTGAATTATATTGTTTTCAGTACAATATCGACGAAGGTAATTTTTTCAATATTTTTTGTTGTAGTGTGTGTACAGTTTTTTGCATGCGAGTGTTATTTCTGTTTATTTTGTAGTATGTGTGTGTGTTTTTTTATGTAGTTGTGTGCACTGTTGTGTGTGTGTGTTTGTAGTTGATGTTACTTTTGACTAACTTAAGACTTTTTTTATATTCGGAATAACAGTTACGTCATAAAGAAACTGATTTGTTTTAAAAAATAATAGTTTTAGAATTTAAAAAAATCTGATGTTTTGGGTTCAACTCCCACTTACAAATGTCTGGAAAACAATATGACTGTATTAAAGTATTTTTTCTTCTATTTTACATCAATTTAAATGTATAATCACTACAATTGCAAGTTCACTTCCAGCCCGCGAACATGCAGAACGTTACTCTCCGGTCCGTCGAGCTGAATGCTCTCCTCCAAGAGTGGCACATGACATCGCATCTGCCAGGCTTGAATATCAGCAATTACAGGTAAAACCTTACCTAACTTCTGACGCGTCATAAGTACCCTTATACAGTTAACCCAGAAAATATATGCGCTTCGGTAATCTTCGTGTAAAAATGTCGATGACATCACCTCCGGTTGAATATCACCAGTTACAGGTATGTTCATAATTCCAAGCTGTTACTGTCCCACTGCTGGGTAAAAGGCCTCTTCTTTTACGGAGAACACATGAGCATTGATCACCACGAAAGGTGGATTGGCGATATCTTCACCAATGCCAGAACTGTTCAACATATCAGCAGTTACAGGTATGTTAGTGCGCCTTACTACTGACGTTAAATAAGTGACTATGTGCAGTTAGCCCAGAAAAGCTTTGAGCTTCGGTAAACTTCGTGTATGAACGTTGATGATATCGCGTCTGCCAGGCTTGAATATCAGCAGTTACAGGTAAGTGAAACAGCAGGCAGGTGGCAGGTAGTAACTTTCAGTACGCCACACACATTTTTCTATTTCATTATAATTTCAAACCGTAATGAAAAAAAAACTGGAGCTAATTTCCGAAAACTGTTAATTTTTCAGTATTCTTGGGTAAAAGGCCAGCCTAATATCTCAAATAAATAAAAAATCAAATAATCTCATATCAAGAGCAAAAAAACCTAATCCCTCTTATTTCTTTTATAAACTTACACCTATTGTATTTTTTTTTTTTTTTTTTTTTTTTTTATATTTTTTGTTTGTCATTATTTACAGCGTGGCTTGGAACGACGTGGCGGAGGCCCGGGTGCTTCGCCCCCGCACGCTGAAGTCAGATTACACACGCCTGGGACTTCTATGCCTGGTAAGAACCCGTGTTATAAAATCTACTGAAAGAGTATTTCTACAATATGTTAAAAAAAAAACCTGTCCGCTCCGAAAGGGGCATACATATGTATACCAGTGACATTACCAAATAAAAACTGGAAGAGTCTCTGAACCAATATCATTAATCACCGTCTCCCCACCAGGCTCCCCCATCCACCAGCACGGCGCGACCCCCCTGGACCTGAACACGGTGTCTCCCGAGGCGGCGCGCGCGGTACTGCTGGCCGTCCGGAACATCATCACCGACCCCGCAGCGTTGCAGTTGCATTCTACACTTGTACTCACACAGGTAACACTAGTTGATTTGATGATGATAGGATGATGTACTGAATACGTGGTAATCGTTCTAGCGTCGGTGTCCCTTCCACCCCGTATTTACTTCGCCATGGGATCTGGAGGCGATAGTCGGGGAGATGTCAGCAACCACGTAGGGGTCCGCATGGGCCGATGCCTGCCAGGGCTGCGGGACTGTTCAAAAGAGATACCGCGGCCCTGGTGCACAAACGGCAAAGAAGGAACATGGATGGGTTTTAGTCAGTACAAGTCTGACACTCCCTTCTGCTCCGCCCAGAGCGGGGGGGGGGTCATTTGATGATTTCCCATACTAACAAAAACAAAAAAAAAACCCGTATTTACTTACAACGTAATGTAAACCCTATCGCATAGCTATGAGCCTCCAAAATCCCATCACAAAACTAACTCTTTAATTTCTTCTTCAACAGGACATAGCGCTCAAGATCGGCATCAACCTCCACGCCTTATATTCCCCACACGTCAACATATCTCAGGAAATAATCAAATCCATACACTCCTACAACAGCTTCGCTCTTTTATCCGGGCACACCTCACCGGCAAGTCCCGGATCACCTCTCCACCAAATAACTGAAGGTCTAAGCTACCTCCATACAGGATCAATTACAAGAGGGACCCCCCAAGCATCTGCTACACCCCTAGATCTAAGAAGTAATATAGATATGGATACAGGGCAATACGCACAGCTTCATCCCTTAGTACATTCTCAAATACATATGGTAACACATCGGTCTTTAAATAACTCCCCAATATCAAACCCTGGATCCCCTTTAGACATGATACAGGAGGAAATCGGGAATGGGACACACCTGGATAAGGTTTTTCAAGAAAACATGAGGTTTATACCGTCTTTTGCTCCGACACATCCCCAAATAAGTTTAACAGACTGTCTAGGCTCTGAAATAACCTTAGTAGCTTCGTCTTCCGAAGATAGTATGGACAGCTTAGAAAATACGAAATATTCGCTACCGCAATTCGTGATTTCTGAACCCTCAGACTTAGATGACAGGCCTTCTATCACGAAAGGTATCGGACGAAAAGTCAGTCAGGAGACGGAACCACCAGAGCCGAAAGAAGAAGTAATCCCGGATAAGGATGCCGAAATGCAATCGCCGAAGGAAAGCATTGACGAAACGGCAAAATTTCTGACTGAGGAAATCAAGTACCCAAGAAGAGGAAGCGATAAGTCTCTAGGTTTCAGCGATGATTCTTTAAGCAATGATTCCGCTAATGTGTCCCCAAATTGTGAACAAAACATACAGTCCATCTACTCCAATATTGTGTCCGTAAGTTCGGGGTTTAGCGAGAATCGAGGCAGTTTTTCCGAGCATAGAGAATCATTCTCTTTTTCTGACAGAGGGAGTTTTTCCGAGAGAGGAGACTTTGGAAGATCCTCGTTCTCTGAAAAAAGTGACTTCGGCAGAGGTAGCTTTTCAGAAAAAGGCGAAACTCCCAGATCTTCATTCTCCGCTCAAGGGACGCTTGGAGAAGTAAAAGAATATTACGAAGATGTGTATATGTCTAGGGATAGCAGTAGACAATGTTTAGAAAAATGCGACGAGGAGGGCCCGCCACCTAGCGCAGAAATAGAGAAACTACAGCGATCTACAATGGATCTAAGATTAACAGAAATATGCAGGCCTGAAGAGAGTCAGAAAATTCCTATACTTCTTAGTCCTCAAAAAGTTTCTTGTGTCCAAGAATATTACGAAGTTACTTTGTCAACGGTATGCTCGAAACTAGATTCTCAAAGAATCGTGGAGTTATTAAAAGAAGCCATAAATACTAGAGTACCACCACAGAGTATATTTGTAGAAACCGACCAAAAAGATGGCGATGGAACTTTGACAGGCTACCTCAATTTGGAATATTCGGGAGGCATACAAATTGAGCTGGTTTTGTGTGAGAATAAAGCGATGGAGAAGAAAGGATTGAAGATGAGAAGAATATCGGGAGATCAGAGGGAGTATGGGAAACTGTGCGAGCAATTAATAACCAGTTTGACTGTCTAATTATAATTCTTAAAAATACCCTTCGGTATTACCACAAATCTCAACTAACGTCAAAAATGACGTTTAAGACTTTTTCCTAACCTGTAATGTCACCTGTCCAAATGACAGATGTCATTTGTCAAAGTGACGTTTTCAAAGTACAATTTTGACAGCTGTCAAATTCATTATTATTGTTTTTGTTGTGTATGTAACGGGTTTTTGCCGTTTCTAAATGCATTTAATGTTTGTCTTTTCATTCCTGAAGTGTGGATTTCTGATGTTATAAGTATGTCAAAAGTTGTTGTAAAATATGCTTCGCTCGCCCTAGGACTGACGATTGTTAAATTCTTTATTAAATTCAACTTGAATTCAGTTTTTTAATCTTTTGAACGCCAGAGCATAAACGCACGCGCGTGGCCTCTACGCCAAACCACAATTTCACCTACCATTTTGTCACATATTTGTGTCGTTTGGTGTACAGGGCACGCACTTGCTTGTCACGTATATGTGACTATGGCGTTCAAAAAGTTAAAGGTTCGGTCAAAACAGTGCGGTAAGATTGCGGACAGCGGACACTGACAGATAAAAGATGGATATTCTGTAAATTGATTCTTACAAACACTTTTACCCATCAAAAATTTAATTATTTCAAAATCTAGATGAAGTCGGTACTATACCTGTCCGAGTCCAGTGTCCGCAGTTTGTCCGTACGCGTTTGTCTTTTCAATTTAACCGACTTCAAAAAAGAAAGAGGTTATGCATTTGACACGAGGTTTTGTTAAGTTTTTGGACACGAGCGAAGCTAAGCGATAAAATAAGTGATACTTGTGCAATATTAGATATGAAACAATTTGAGTACAGTTAGCGAGGATCCGCGTGTTTTTATATGTTCAATATCTTCTTAAAAAAGCTATAAGGGATAGACGGAAGCCAGTAAGTCAGTTTTTGTGCTTAACAAAATATTTTCAGAACAACACAAATTGTTGACACAAAAACTCAATCAAATCAATGTAAATATCGTACAAATTGCTTTTTAGTAATAATCTATAAATATATCAATATCTCCCTCTCCTTACATGAAACTAACAATAATTTGCCTTCATACTCCAATGAAATTCGCTGACTGTACCAAAAAAAAACTATTCGATATTTAAATAATAATTCTTCCTATTTCTCGGGACATTCCGTCTAAACTTTTCTCTATTAAAAGGCTCACTCATTCGACAAACTGTCATGGCGGCCATTCTTATGTCAAAGTGACAGTTCGACGCCATTTTGAATGTCAATTCAATGTTTTTTTTTTAAAGCATTCTACAATGGTGTAGTATGCTATATTATTGATAAAATAGAACAAAAAGCTCGTTTATATAATCCTTCAAATACAGCGTACGTACTCAGCGATACATCAAGGTTAGTACCAGTGTAGCATGGCTTTGCTTTGTATAGATTTCCCGTGAAATGAGAGGTCCGCTGTCCCGTTTTGATTGATCGCCGTGCGTCGCGGATTTTAGGCATTCATTTTGGTCGCTTAGTGTCTGTAATGCGGGTCATTGCCATCCTCTGGTTGAAAGCCTAATTAAGACTTATAATATCGTTGTGGATAGTGCAAATCCGCGAATCTACCATACGTAAAGTGTGCGTATCTGCACTACGTGTAGGTTTACAGGGGAAGGTTATAAGTTTATATTTCAACGATTTTATACCTCATTTGTACATGAATAGTAACAATTCATGTGTTCTATGTATTTTTAACAGTAGGAATCTATTAAATTCATTAATTTAGTCGCTACGACAATGCGTAATTGAAATTGGCTACATTTGTCAGATACACGGTATTATCCAATGCTAGTTCCGTGGATTTTTGCACTATCACCGACGATATCTCATATTACGATTGGTAAAAGATTTAATTTTTTTATATATTGGGGGTTATTCAATGTTACAAATCAATGGCATTTACTGAAATTCATGAATTAATTAACTAGTAAAAAAGATTATGAACACTGGAATTACGCATAATACACAATGTACATACTAGAATAAGTTGCGGTTTATTTAAAATAAGTTACGGTTTTTTCGTTAAATTACGGTTTTCATTATAAATCGTAATTTTCGTAAAATTTGTTGGTTGATTTTAAATAAACCTGTATTATATCCAAAAAATGAGAAAATTTTGCACATATTTGTATATTACGTAAAGTTTATTTATTATTCCATAAAATTAATTAATATAATTATAACAAAAACTCCTTTTTCTCTTAGAATTAAAAATTCCATTTTGAGAAAATAATACAATTGTTGCTTTGAATTGAAAAATGTGTGTTTACACAGTATGACCACTAGGTGGCGCTACTTGTCAAGAAAATATGCATCCATATGTCAACCAACTTATATATAACACATAACAGGCGGGTAAACCGATCGCTGTAATGAGTCCTTCGCCTTGCCCCATCAAAGGCACATTAAGCGTCCACAAAGTCCTAACAATATCCCACAGATTATTTGCTTTAAAACAACCATAATCCACGTAGGTATTACGATACTAATTGAACTAATACGTGATCAACCTTCAGAATATTCCATTTAAATTGAAATCTTTGCGAGGACTCATTAAAGCGGTCGATCTATAAAATAAAGGTACCAAGAGGGATATATTGATGCATTTTTTCTTGAACTGCGAGCTTAAAGTGGTCATATTGTAAGACAAGCTGGTTACTAGGTTGTGGAGGTCAGATAGGCAGTCGCTCCATGTAACATACTGGTATTCAGCTGCATCCGGCTAGACTGGAAGCCGACCTCAACACAGTTGGGAAAAGGCTTAGGTATACATCGACATTAAATACACATTTTTCAATACAAATCAACAATTACTTTTAAATACATAAGTTTGTAAATAGTACTAGAGTTTTAAGTTTAAAATTAATTGAAAATGTGTTTAATTTTGTGATTTGAAAACTTTTTACCTAGTAGCGCAGTAGTTAAAAGATCGGGTTTTGCGCTACTGGTTGCAAATTCGAAAGGAAGAAATATTTGTATGGCCCACAGATAGTTTTTCTGATGTAAATTTTTCATGAAATATTTAAAGGTTTTCATAATTACAAATGCCAGATACATTTTCGAAAATCAGTGAATTTTCTATTATATTGAATGATAGATGTATTATATAAGAGAAACGGCACTTAGATGAGAATTTTAGTTTATTTTTTTCTAAACAAAATGCGTACCTGGGCCAGTATGATCCATTTTGTAAACAGCCATGCAGTAAACAATGTCTGTATAAATTCCATCTTTTAAAATCATCTACCAAGCGATAATAGTCCTAATATTTATTAGTTTTAAGTGTCATATTGCCATAAGTAATAAAAACTAGTATTAAGTTAAAATCAAAATGTAAATATTACTTTAATAAATTCTGATTCCATAATGTTTTTGTGATGGTTTTATTTATACATCATGACGCTTATTATCCCCGGAGGTTAGGCAGAGGTGTACTTAATAGTACACACACATTTCACCAGTTATGTTCAAGTGACAAATAATAGGGGGCAAGCCTATTGCCATCAACCGGGCACAAATGCAGACTCCGTGGCTGCTGCCTAGAAACTACATAAACAACATCACGCCTGTTATCCCCGAAAGGTTAACCAGAGCTGTACCTAATAGTACACCAACATTTCGACAATTATATTTTAAGTCCTATGTAATAGGGGCGCAAGCCTATTGCCATCAATTGGGCACAAATCCAGACTGTGCTACTGAGGAGGAAAAACCCAATTAAACATTGTCCGACCTGGGAATCGAACCCATGACCGTATGTTCAGTAGTAGCGCTTGCAACCACTGGATCAACGAGGCAGACAGGATCCTGTATATTTTCGACTTGTACTCTGCTCGTGCCGGTCGAATAAACTCCGGATCGGTGCAAGCTCCAACACAGAATCATTTTTGAATCGAACCGGGCTCATTTGAGTGACTTCCTTTTTATATGTGTGTAGTTTAAACCCTCTTTTAATACACCCGTATAAATCCTACATCAACTATACAACAAACTAAATACATTTTAATTAAGAACTATTAAATAACCTAAAATAAATAAACTAACAACAAACTATGAAAGGGCATCGATAAACTCATCCTCAACGCTGTCAGCTGGTAATGTGCCCAAGAGACTGGCGGCGTTGCCACGTTGTATGGCAACACTTAGCCTCTGGCCAAAGTAAAAGCAGCCCTTGGGTCACGGGAAGCGTCAACTAGGCGTTTCGAAATTTCCTTAAACAGGCTATGAGCACTCAGACCCCAGGCCCCAGAGTTACAACCCCAAACGGCTCGAAAATATAGTTACCACAAAGGTTTCTATATTTACGCCGCTTGAGGTTCTCTGCAGCCGCAGCGGCAGCGCCAGCACAGCACGACGAGCTTGGAAGATGTGATGGCGCAAGAGTATCGACGCATGTTGCGTCCCACACTAAAGGCCTACCCATCTTCTAAGGAAACAACGACATGCCGTCCGGTCTCTTGCCGTCGTCGCGACAGCTGCAACGCCGACGGTGACAAGAGCTCGTCGGATGATGTCGTTTATATTCGCGTGCCGTGCAAACCGGCCCGAATGTGTACATAATCGGCACCTATAGTTAAAAAACGGAACAGTAATGCGATACAGCAATGGCGGCATAAATAGTAACCTAAAAATACAAGGTGTAAACAGACCCTTCACGAAGCCGTCAACCAAGCATTCTGTACATCAAACTAAGTAACTTTACGCAAAAAACATTGCTGGCAAATGTTTTTTTTTGATGATGAAAATTCACTTTTTTATCGTAAAAAGTGATTTTTCATCCAAAAAAAAGGACTCAACATAACGCACTCAAAACTTGGTGCTGATGGATGCTTTGAATAGTAAACGGGTCATGGAGGTAAGTGAAATAAAGTTAAAACCTTAAAAAGTAGAGAGAGAGAGTAAACTTGTGAAAAAATTGGAACTTTGACCTCCAATATCTCCGTAACAACTACGAGAGAACAAGTGCCTTTCAGCTTCGTTAAGGGTCTTTTTACACCCTTTATAGGGTGTAAACCGACCCTTCACGAAGAAGCCGTCACCCAAGCATTCTGTACATCAAACTAAGTAACACTGCGCAAATGCTGGGAAATGATAATTATCATTTATTATGCGCACAGCCAAGGAGTGGAATTCCCTGCCTGCGTCGGTGTTTCCAAGTTCATATGACCCCAATCTATTTAAATCGCGAGTTAATAGGCTTCTTTTGGGTTAGCTCGTTCCATCGTCGACCTCATCTCTGTCTTCAGGACTAGATTGAGGTCAAGAGTAAGCCCACATAGAATTTAAAAAAAAATTTTTTTTTTGGGTGAAATATCACTTTTTCAATAGGTCTCAATGTAACGCACTCAAAACATTGTGCTGTTGGATGTATTGAATAGTACGGGGCTCATGGAGGTGTTTAAAGTAAAGTTATAACATTAAAAACTTGTATATCTAAAAACAAAAACCCCTAACCCTTCTTTGACCCGCAATTTCACTCAGTTATAATTTGATCAAGATAGATACATTATGAGTATAACTCAACTCAAACTCAAAGCATTTATTTCAATTAGACCATCACAGGCACTTTTGAATGTCAAATAAAACAAAAAAAAAAAGCGAAGCTACAGTCACAGTCACAAGGCATAATAACTTGAGAAAGTACTGTAGTTGCACATTCCAAAGCGTAGATCTCTATGGAGAAGAATGGGCAAGAAACTCCATGGACACTCTTTTAAATCAAAATATTCTTACATATATATCAGCGAATAGAACAGTTAATAACTAATGTCGAACTCCTATTTAAAAATCAGAGCCAAAAAAGTATATCCTACTTATGTACCTATAAGCAGAGTCATGCATTGCCAATGTCAAATTTTTTTCGGCAACTCTGAACGGGAAATGACGTCACACAAGCACTTTCTTCATCCCACATACGGGAAATGGGGCAAACACGCTTATAATGGGATATCCTTTTTATTGTTCAGAGGAATCGGAAGTGCATGGCGGCAACCGGCGGAGGATATTATACCATGTTTTGCATACACTTCCCGTCAATTGAGTGACTGTTAATTTATTTGTTTAATTTCTCGGTTAATTGTTATTGTGATCTTGAGGTTGGAAGGAATCATCACTACGTATTATAAAACAAAGTACTGCGCCGCGTCTGTCTGTCTGTTCCCGATAAACTCAAAAACTACTGAACGGATTTTCATACGGTTTCCACCAATAGATAGAGTGATTCATGAACATCAGGGCTCTGTAGAAGCACGCTGTGGTATGGGTAGACTTGTAAGTAGGTCGCTTGATGTCACCACCGGCGTACCTGCGATTCATTTTATGTCCAAACTAACGACCGTATCCGACATACATATAATTTGTCAAGGTTTTGTGTAAATTGGTTGAAATATGACGATAATTGCTGGAAATGTCGGAAAAAGTCAAGCCTTCTGGGAGGTTTAAAACTGCATAATCCCTTGGAGATATAACAAAATAAGGGTGGGATATTCCTATTTTATAGATCTACAAAAAAGTCCGCGATGGTATATATCTATCTTTAAAGGATAGCTTACTAACTACGACAGACAAAACAAGTAAGCATAATATGCTCGACTACCCGTCCGAAGCCGGGGCGGGACGCTAGTTTTAAATATTACGTTTGAATGCTTTTGCTAGTTTAGTAACTTGTGTAACTATCAAGTAACTGCAGGCTATACGGCATTGTTGAGTTTTTGAGGTGAGCTACACGATAACTGACAAATGCTTGCACTGACTGGACAGGTCCACTCAAATCTTTGTTGTTCTTTCTTCAAAAGATCATCTTAGTTGCCACGGCAATTTTAATAATTTATTTTATTTTTGTTTTTACTATGGACACTTTTAACGTGCACATTTTGCTACATCATAGCATAGCATAATCAGCCTATAATGTTCCCCTTGCTGGGACACAGGTCTCCTCTCTATAAGAGGGAATGGGCTATAATCCACCACGCGGGCCCAGTGCGGTTTGGTAGATGGTTCTAGGACATGCCGGTTTCCTCACGATGTTTTCCTTCACCGTTTTGAGAGCAGTGGTGATGAAATAAATTAAACAAAGTAATGCGCCTGCCTGGGTTCGAACCCACGACTTACTGCTTGTAAGTCGGGACCGCCACCACTGGGCCACCGCTGCTTTCAACACCGCTGCTGTCTTGCTACATTGTTCTCACATAATGTACCATCTCAACATGAATGATGTAACCGAGGTTTTGTAACAATATTATGATTTAAAAGAGTGTCCATGGAGTTTCTTGCCCGTTCTTCTGCACAGAGATCTACGCTAGGGAATGGACAACTACAGTACTTTCACAGTTTTTGTGCCTTGTGACTGGGACTGTAGCTACATTTCATTGTTGTCTTTGTTTCGACAATTCAAAAGTGCCTGTAACTGGCCTACTTGCAAGATTGATTTTGATTGATTTGATTTTACCATCTCAGATTCTTATTTGCATAGTCCTCATGTGAGTTAACCAAGACTATGTCTGAACCTAAAAGAAACAACAGCCGCATCTAGTTGAAAAAAAAAAGACGACGTGTAAAAGTGTTTATAAAAACCTATTTGCAAAATAAACATCATTTACCTGCTTATCATTTAAAATCTTTGAGCCGAGACAATTAAAACCGCTTTAAAAGTAATTTTCCTCCTGGTATCTGGATTTATGCATCTTTTTTTTTGTGATAACCTCGCCACACCATTCCCAAACCACTGTAACTCCTGAAAGCTAGAATCAACAGTGCCGAGCACCAGAAAAGCGCCACGAAGCCACGAGCTCCTAGAAGGACGTCCTCTAGAAGGACATACCTCATTGGTGAGGTTCTTCAGAAAGCTCAGTTGCATGCGTAGTACTCGCATACGGCGTGCGTGTATGACCAGATGTATGAACATGGACGAGGCGGAGGGAGTATGTAAGCAGGCCTGTGAGTTATGGGCTAGCTCACCGTCCGGCCGTCTTATGACGACAGGCCGTGTCGACGGCGCGGTCGTGTTCCACGCGCGCCTCAAAGAGATGTCAGCAACCACGTAGGGGTCCGCACGGGCCGATGCCTGCCAGGGCTGCGGGACTGTTCGAAAGAGATACCGCGGCCCTGGAACACAAAGGGCAAAGAAGGAACATGAATGGGATGATAATAATGATTTTCCATCCTAAAAAAAAAAGGGGGATGTAAGGATCGTAGCAGGTGGCGTACTGTAGTTTCTGCTTACCCCGAAAGGACCAAGGCGTGAGTTAATGTCTAGTTATTTCCTGCCTAAGGTATTGTCACAAATAATGCGTTGTTTCCGCTTTTTTATTTGATTGGAATCTTAAGACGGAAAGCGTTTTCCTGTCGTTGCATTTTATAATCTTTGTCGGAAATGATAAGGTTTATGTATTTTGTTATCGCATTTCATAAAGCTTATTATTTTGATTGTCGTAAGTACATGGATTATTGGTTTTATTGCTCTGATAGTACATTAAATAATCGTCTTAAGAACCTATCTACAGGGTGTAAACAGACCCTTCACAAAGCCAGCAACCAAGCATTCTGTACATCAAACTAAGTAACTTTACGCAAAAATTATTGCTGGGGAACGACTTTTTTTTTGGGGTGAAAAATCACGTTTTACGGTAAGACTCGATGAGACGCACTCAAAGCATTGTGCTGAGGGATGGATTGAATAGTACGGGGGTCGTGGAGGTGTGTAAAGTAAAAATCTTACATTAAAAACAAGTATTTAAAAAAAACTTTAGAAAAAATTGGAACTTTGACCTCAAATATCTCCGTAACTAGAAGGTTCCCAGGTATGGTCTAGAACAAAAAAATGATCGCAAAGACGGGGAGAACAAGTGCCTTTCGGCTTCGTTAAGGGTTTATTCACACCCTTTATAGATTATATAAATTTGAGCCTGCACTTCCTGACGTGTAGGCAATGTATAGCCGACCCCAACTACGTTGGGGTCGGCTTCCAGTCTAACCGGATGCAGCTGAATACCAGTATTTTACATGGAGCGACTGCCTATCTGACCTCCACAACCCAGTTAGTACTGGGTACCTACCTAGGTAATACGATACCCCTTGATAAGACTGGTTGTCAGACTTTTGGGCTCTGACTACCTGTAACTACTGTCAAAGATCTACAAATGACAGCCGGGACCAACGGCTTAACGTGCTTTCCGAGGCACAGAGGAAACTCGGTATGTAATGAGTGGTCACCCATCCACGGACCAACCTAGGTAAGCACAGCTTAATCTCAAGATCGACCCGAGCGGCTGTTATTATTTAGCCACGAGCTCCTCTGTATGGTAAAATTAAGTTACATCTGTTGTAGCAGACTTGTTAATGTGTTTGATTATTTGACTTAATGTGTGACTGTTCGTTTTTGTCTGTGCTTGTAGCTGTCTGTATCTGTCTGTATACGAGTCTGTTACTTGTATTAAACTTATTTTATTTTTATTAAAGGACTGTAATTACATCTACTACTGAACTACCTGTACACTTTTTTGTAAACATAATGTTTTTTTTTTTTTATCTCAGTCAACACCAGCTATCTTTCTAGGTATATTTTTTATCAACTTGGCTGATCTTGGCAGGTGATTAGTACAGCTACATTTCACTAGTTATGTTTAAGTCCCGCGAGGTCCCGTGTAATAGAGACTAGCCTATTGCCAGTGCCAACAACCGGGACTTATTTAGACTGTGGGCTCGTCATCTTTTGCTCAGATTTATTACTTCTGACCACTAACCACAAAAGAAGCAGTCGCTCTGCTCACGGCAGATAACACTCATATGAGCTGTAGCTTGTCTTAAGAATGACGGCGAATTCTCCGTCGTAGATGGAAAGGTCTGCAATTAAAAGAGTTATAAGTTTATCGTCGTGTCGGTGAAACATTTTGTAGCTGGAAAGGGCTGTCGTCGAAAGTGATGTATATGAAAGGTTCTGTCGGCTAAATGTCCGTAGGTGAAACTGTGAAAGACTCCGCCGGGGAAATGGAAATAAATGAATCATCCTGCCCCCGTAGCATGACCACCGTAGACAAGGATTTCTTTGACGGAAGAATCGACAAAATGACAGATAGTGCAAAGAAATCTGTCATTGTGTCGACACAATCTGTCATTTTGTCGATTCTTCCGTCAAAGAAATCCTTATCTAAGGTTGTCATGCTACGGGGGCAGTCGACGAACAGTCCGATGGCGAATCGGCCTTAAGAGAACGGTTGCGGAATAGTCGAAACCAAGAAATGTTTTTGTATTTGACAATACAAAATACAGGAAATAACAAATAATTTTAAACTCGATAAATCTTTAAGTTAATCTTGCATCAATATAAAAACACATCATTAGTGTAGAAACAAAAGTATTTATCGAAAAGACTTTATTTTAAAAGCGTTAAGATGTAAAATGCATAACTAGGCGGAAGATTCGAAATGCACAGATAAAAAAAGGCCGTTTTATAAATGGCCGCCACGTGTAGGCTGCACGCCACACGCCTGTGCCTCCTGCGTAGAAAAAAAGAGGATGTTCAGGGGTGTGTAACCTTTTGTTGGTATTCTATTTTTTATTCATGTAGAGATTTTATATTCATTAAGCATGCGTTTTGGAACAGGGGAATCTAATGATGGTGATTACGCTTTGTGCATCCCTTAATTCATTCATTCATTTGAATATTGCAGGGCAGGAAGGAAGCTTTAGCGTAAAGAAGATCTTCCGCTCAACGGTGGGTGTTGTAAAGGCGCCTAAAAGAACCTTTAACAGAATAGGGAAGTATAGCATTCTTCAGTTCGTTAATCTAATAACAAACTCCCAATTCCTTGACACGAGTTTTCATCAGCAACTTATGATTAACTAGCTGTTTCCCGTGACCTACCCTCCTGAAATTATTATAAAAATATTACTTCTCTATATGAATCCGATTCTAATAACAACTTCAAGAGTTTTTTTTGCAAGGAACCCTAATCCTTTTTCTAGAATAAAAGTAGCTTTATAACATCAGCTAATATCCAGGCAAGCATAATTAATTAATTGACAGAAAATGTTGACGACACCCAATTTTTTTGCACGACCGACAACCTGTCAAACTTTGACAGCCAACCTCGAACGGATGCGTGCAATTTCTCATTTATCACCCCGAAAATAAGCTGTTGTCCCCAAATCCGGCTTTACGCAAGATTTGTGACGAAAATAAGATCCTATTTAAGGCTTATTGTCGCTATAATAAAAGATTTTTTCATTATATATTTTTTTCCATCTGTCATTCTATACTTTCCCGCCGTTTCCGTTACGAGATTCTTGTTGTTTTTTTTTGATGGACGTGTGTCGGCAATGATCATGGTTATTATGCCTTTTTTTGAAAACCGGAAGTGATTTTACGGTCATCTGGTGTATGTTAACGCTTTTTAGAAACGGAGTAGGTAGTCGTAATGTGAAGGAGCAAATATTCTACTAATTATTTTTTTAAAGTTGGTGTTAATGTTGGTTGGTTGAAATGCAGCCTATACTATGCAAGTACCTATCTCAGTAACATACAACATAGTAACGTATAGAATATGCTATCAGAGAGATAACTAGACAACTAGATACTAGCTAATAACTAAGTAACATTTTTTACTATCGAATCTTGCCAGGAAGCCTAAAAAAACAGCCTAGTAATATGACAACGGGGCTTCGCGGCATTCGTGACCGATTCAACACCACTTAGACCTCTACCTACCCCAAACCGGAACAAACGATTACAAAATAAAAATAACTTTATTTAAAATCTTTCAAACCGCCTGCAGCCACAGACTACAAATCATTCACTCACACGTGAGGTCCTAAAACCGAATTTATTCGACAAAAAAAAACCGGTAAAGTTGTTTGTGGACGTCGTCCGGTCCGGACATCCGGCTGGACAATGGTGGCATTATGTTGTCAAATATTATAGTAAAATAGTAGTAGGAGTAGCTATTGTTATGGCACGTCTTGATTTTGGTTAGTTTTACTATTTATTTAGGACTGGGTTCAGAAATTACAGGATGAATCGACAGGTATGGTATGTTTTGTTATTTTTTAGGGTTCCGCACCTCAGTCGGAAAAAAACGGAACACTTATAGGATCACTTTGTTGTCCGTCTGTCTATTTGTCCGTCCGTCAAGACTCTTTTTCTCAGGAAGGCGTGGAGGTATGAACCTGAAATTAATATCAAATACTCAGGTCTGCTACTCCTTGAAGCAGTAAAAATATATTTTTTTTAAGTCAACGCGATCAAAAGATATGACCGTTTATGTTGTATGATTTCACAACTGTATCAAAAACATGAAATTTGGCAAGAAGCAATGTCTTACAGCACATGTTAGCAAAAATCTGAAAACATAAATATGTAGTTTAATAACAAAATACCTACAAGTTTATACGGAACCTTTTCCGGTTTTTTTTTGTTTGTGATCACGTATTCTTCATAACAAGGGACGGTCGAATTCTTTGTGATAATTAAGGTTACTTTATTTCGTTTAGAAGTCACGTAGATGACTGTATTTTTTCTAATATCCTTGTTTTTATATCGTGTGAAATTACACTAAAAAGTTTGAAACAGTGAGCTGTATGATTGCAGTTCTGATATTTAGCAGCATTTTGTTGAAGTTTAATAACTGGACAGAGGTTCGGAACGGTCGGAAAGGAATAGGTACTAAACAGTCAATTCATAAGAAGTTTTGCTTACATATCCACTGAGGTCAATCTCCGTAGGTACCAAGTTTGTAACTTTACAATAGTTTTTACAAGCTAGAAGCTCAATTCCAAATACCTACACAGAGAACCTTTCCAAAATCCTTTTCGACCTTTGCCGGAGCTCTTGACTAAATAATAACAGCCGCTCGGGTCGATCTTTATGTTAAGCCGCGCTTGCCTAGATTGGTCCGTGGATGGGTGACCACCCATTGCATAGGTAGGTACCGAGTTTCCTCCGTGCCTCGGAAAGCACGTTAAGCCTTTGGTCGCGGCTGTCATTTGTAGATCTTTAACAGTCGTTACAGGTAGTCAACCAGTCTTATCAAGCGGTATCGTATTACCCAGTAGGTACTAAGTGGGTTGTGGAGGTCAGATAGGCAGTCACTCCATGTAAAATACTGGTATTCAGAAGTATCCATTTAGACTGGAAGCCGACCCCAACATAGTTGGGAAAAGCCAGGCAGATGATGATTTTTCGACCTTCGGTTTTTATCTTGGTCTACCTTTTAAGTAAGACTGAGGATTTATAAAACATCCTGCGATATCCACCAAAAACCTTTCTTATTCCAAAACAATAAAACGACATTTACATATATTCAAATAGAAATACCTAAAACTCGTCCTCACACAAAAAAACCGTAAACATCTTTAACAGACGAACGGACGCCGCCATTATAAAAGTTAAACCATTTTATTATAAGATCGTCTGTCTGTCTGCCCGGAAACCGTTTGAGAGACGGATGTCCACTGTAAACAATGCTGGGCCATATTTGTTAAGACTTTTGTTATATAATAAGCGTTATAAAAGGGATTTTTTATAGCTTCCTGACGGATTCTTCCTTCCTTGTTTTTGTTTAATTTGTTTTTATTTTAGATGGTTTCGAGAAATGGGTTGTGTGACAAATTGAGTTCTTCTGTGTTAGTATTGAAATGGTTTACGACTTGATGTTTTTCCGTCGGCTAAGTTCATCATCTGCCTAGCCTTTTCCCACTATGTTGGGGTCGCCTTCCAGCCTAACCAGATGCAGCTGAATACCAGTATTTTACATGGAGCGACTGCCTATCTCATCTCCACTACCCAGTTAGTACTGGATAATACGATACCCCTTGGAATTGGCCAAGACTGTTTGTCAGACTTTCGGGCCACAGACTACCTGTAACGACTGTCAAAGATCTACAAATGACAGCCGGGACCAACGGCTTAACGTGCTTTCCGAGGCACAGAGGAAACTAGGTATGTAATGGGTGGTCGTTCATCCACAGACCAGCCTAGGCAAGCATGGCTTAACCTGAAGATCTACCCGAGCGGCTGTTATTATTTAGCCACGAGCTCCTCCGTCCGTAACAGACAGAATTATATTAGTATTGTCACATTTATAAAATACTAGCACAAACAGTTCAGCATTATTTTTGAGACTAGCACTATGGCCGCGACTTCGTCCGCAAAAAAATGTGATAGCTCGTTCAATAAGCATGATATTAATATAATTTATAGCCTATAGCACCCACGAATAAAGTAGCTTTCTGCCAGTAAAGATTTTTTAGAATTGGATCATTAGTTTCGGAGATTGCCTCCTACATACAAACTTACAAATTTTACCTATTTCTAATATTAGTACCTATGGATTACATGTCATTTTACTTTCAATTTATCTTAATACCACCATTTCTTCTAACAGAACTCCGTAGAAAGTGCCGTTGTTTAAAACATCTTGTATATTTTGTAATTTGATCGCTTGGTTCTATCTACATATTATAGGTACGTCTACGCATGTGTGAGTATCAAAAGGTGTGCATTTTTTACAATTAAAAGGCAGGTGCTATCTCGACATATTGTGGGCTGACACGAGCGGGACCAGCTTGAGGTTGAACGAGCTTAAAGAAGAAGTGTGACTAAAAACGGTGACGGAAAACATCTTGAAGAAAACAGCCTAGACATGACGGTTTCGGAACTCAGTACTCAATTATTTATTTAAATTTTCTATACCTTGGTAATTTTCTGTACAAACGTAACTATCAAATACTGGAAGTATTTAAATCCTTACACAGCATCACATTTTGAAAAAAACATTCGTCAAACTGCATATAATCATCCCTAATTAGGGCTCTATCAAAAAAACAGCAACACAATTAGCATAAAGTATCATGAAAAAGGTCGTCCCAAATTGTGGCCGCCATCCGGTGTTCAACGAAACATATTTGCGCGGGAAAACTAAAATAGCAACCGCGTCGGAAACGCGCGTCCCTAATTACGTTATCTTAATCTTTTTAGATATATTTTGCTAAAAGCTTACAAGCTAATATCAAACTTAGTGTCAAGGAATAAAGTGTAATTTCAGTTTTATTTTGTGTGGAGTTAAGTTATTATCGAACACGTCAATTATGCGGAAACGATTAGTTTCAGAGGCACATGCTGACAGGCAGGATGCGAGGAATTCATTATCGATTTTTAAAAGTAAAACCTTTTATCTCTTTTACGCTAACACCTATGACAGTAAGTGCGAGTGAGAAAGAGTATTGTATTAAGCCGCAGTGGCGCATGCTTGCGAATACCTTTCGAAATTCGAAACGGCGAAAGTACCCATCCTCTTCAATCAATTTCTAACCTTAAACTGACGAGTTAGAGTTTACAATCGTGTGAATACAACTGAACGAAAGACCGTCTTTTGTCTGGTGTTTGCCTCAGACATCTGCATTCATTCAAAGGTTGAGGAACGAATGACCGTACCACATTCGACGTTCGGCGCTGGTTGCGAATAGTTGTGTTCGTTGAGAAAAACCGTAAACATTTACGATATATTTTTATTGACGATATTACTGTGTTTGGGATAGTGACAAACTGTATTGAGAGTGTGAATTTGTGATTGAAAACGATTTTTTTTTGTGAAAAAAGGATTGCTACTGTTTTTTTACGTGTCTGCAGTGTGGTGAGTGTTCTTTTTCTTTTATTAATCTTCTATTCAAAAATACTTTTGGAAAGATAGCCAATTTTATTAAAAAAAAAACATGTTTTTTTTTTAAACTTTAGATTTATATTTCAAAAAATAATCTGAGATTATTTATTTGGAAATATACTTAGGAACTGAAATCCCTGATTATTTAATACTCATACTAACCTTTTAATTTGCTTTCGATAATGTTTAACAAGATCTTACAAGATTAAATATTATTACAAAAAAAAACTGCTGCCATATTAAAAATAGAACAAAAAAAACTAAACTAACTACTTAATTCAAAAGTTTTTTTATTAACTAGAAAAAAAACCGTAAATAAAACCCGAACTATTCAAAAAAACGTCAATTTTGTGTCAAAATAAATAAATTACAACATCATTTTATGTGAAAATGCTCTTTAAAAAATAACAGAAGTAGTATTAACCTCGAGGTCAAGCGTGAACTTTTTAAAACAGATGTCATTTTGTTTCGCGAATCGACATAGCGGGAACTGACGTACATAGGTGATGGTCATGATTCCTTTCATCATCTAGCTGTCTACCTTTCCAACATCTATAAAAAACTTTTACCAACAATCTAGATTATTCAGAGCGTGACATTTCACTAAATTCGTTACCGCAATCAAATCTGCAAAGATTTGTCAATTTCAGCGACAGTCGACCGATGCAGAAACTATGTCAGTGAAGTCTTTGTCAACTTTTCCAAAGATGAAGTCGCAATTTTTATTGAAGTAATTATTTCTTAAGTATTTAGCCTCGAAAAGTGTTGCAGAATAGTTTCTTGGAGCTGTGATATGTTGCAAAGAATTAACCAATGAAAACATACCAAAACATCACACCTTTTTCGCGGGTTGGTACCTACTTGGTAGAAGCCTAATGTCTATACTGTATCAATTCATCCAAATTATCTGCCCGCCTTTTCCCAACTATGTTGGGGTTGGCTTTCAGCATAACTGGATGAAGCTGAATACCAGTATTGTACATGGAGCATGGAGCGACTGCCTTTCTGAGCTGCCTCTGTCTGTATATTTAATTTAGTATAAATTATTAACCTACGTTAATATTTTGATAATCATCAAGCCTATATTAACAGGGTTAGACACAGGTGTTGCTAGCCTAAACCCACAATCCGCCAGTTACGGTTAAGTCCCATGTAATAGGGCTCACTATCACCACGTACGGAAAACTTAATAGTTATTAACCGTAAATAATATCCTTAAACTAATCATAACTCCAATCTTTTCAAGCTTCATAAAAACTAATCATAAAATAGACACAATAAATTGACAGATCACGTTGATAAAAAATGGCGGATGATATTCTCGAATTCTCATCGTCCTCAAACAATTCCTTGTCAAATTAAAACATCTACAGGAAACACACCATCCGATCCGTTACGCCACAAAGTTTAAAAAAACAGACAGAACTATCATTAAACTACTTTCTAATCTGCAATCTTACGAAAATGGCTACAATTTCAAGTAATTACCCCATTGTTGCTTCGTCTTCCCGCCATTATGTCGCTTTCCCGCGCTTTCCGACTTCCTGTGTGAATATGTGTCAAAAACAATGGCGGGAATTGTTGATTTTTTTTCGTAAATAATGAGGCAAAGGTAATGTGTGTGTCTGGGTATTTGTTTTTAATCGGTTTAATTGTTTCGTGATACATTTTGTAGATCTATACCTAATGTTGTAAATTCGATTCGCTTTGCGCTTTGTGCCTGCGTTGTTATTCCTAACTTCGCAACAGGCTTATGAGGTTTCCAGTTCCACCACCATTTAAAGAATTTATTACGGAAGCGTGTTTATATGAGAAAGCTGTTGCCCGCGACCTACGTCCGCGTGACATTATTAAAAAAAAAATGACATACGACTATTTCATGAAAAAGTCATTCAATGGGATTATATGAACTTAGAGGGTTGTATTGATGAGTTTAATGATTATAACTCTGTAATTACATATTTGTTAGGGTTGCGAATCATTTTAAGCAACATACAACCTGACACGGACCTGTTAATTGCAAAAAACGTAAGAAAATTTAAAATTCGCGGGCTACCCTGGCGCTTCCACATTAAACCGCTAGTTTTATGAGGGAAATGGGTAATTAAGCCATAATAATACCAAGCTAGCCCAGAAGTGAACACGGACGGTAATGGCGTGTTCTAGAATGTGTCCATTACGTGGAGCATTGTGCGAAAAGCGTGAACGCGCTGTAAATAAGAAAGTTGGAATGAGAAATTGTGTTGAATGTGTAATTTTGGGCCGATAATGAGTTTTTTTACGTAATAAGGCGATGAATTTTGGGTCGCCATTGTGTTTTTGGTTACATATTTATAGTTATAACTAGTTGGTTCGTAACAACATTACATTTCAACATAACATGGTACTTAAAATGATCCTGAAAACAAAACTTTGGAATTAACAATACATATTTTTTTATTCGAGCTGTGGGCCAAAGTAACCACGATGTGGAGCCCTGACACAGCCAGAAGGCGACGCGGTAGACCTCACAAAAGATGGCGGGACGAGGTGTACAGAACCAACGACCAGTGGTCCACATTAGCCCTGGATCGATGGATTTGGAAGTCATGGGGAGAGGCTTTTGCCCAGCAGTGGGATGACGCAGGCTAGCAGTAAAAGTAATTCTCTTATTTTAGTAAATTTTGGGAGCCATTTTCTGTTCAGAGGTCCTCTTTATCTTTTTCATTCAAATGCATTGGGAACAAAAGCTCTATGAAACCCGGATTGACTGACTTCAAGGAATTCAAAAGATTTCTAATCGAAATTGAGGAGGTCCTCTTAGGACCCTAATTTCCGAATCTGAATCCGTTTTGGGAATCAGACTGGACTCTATCTTTAATTGGGGTTAAAAAATTAATACATCAACGAATTTAAGCTACTTATAGAGTAATTAAAACTAAATATTTACAACAAAAAAAAGGACTAATTTATATAAATAAACAACTGGACGCTTAGGCGTCTAAGTACTCCTCCACATCTCTGTCCTCCGAAAACGTGTCCAGAAAACTGGCAGCATGGCCACGTTGAATGGCAATGCTAATTCTTAGACAAAAGAAAGAGCCAGCCCTCTGGTCTCGCGGAGTTTCAAGCTATCTTTTAAATGCCTTCAACATTTCTCATTCGTCCAAATTCCCCATATCATCTCATATAACCCGGAAGTGCTCTCCATACTCCTATAAAACCGCACAATGCACATTACAACTTAAGCAGCTTAACGCCATGCCCATACCACGTGCTACACACGTATGTGTACAGTAACTGGATCCTAAGTGACAGCTGACGGTAGCAGCTGATACCTGGCTTCCGATGTCCAGAGGATGTTGACGTGTAGGTCGGAAATATCCTTTGGCTTTGTAAGATGATCACCCAAACGTAATGACGTAAGCAATTTTTTAATCGGAATAACCTTGCTTTTGCAATAATATCTACTATTTAGAAATATCCATTGTTAGCTCGCGTTATGGTTGCATATTATCGTACTGGAGTGTTTGAAGTATAGCCTATGACACTCTGGGATAATGTAGCTCTCCAATTAGTAAAAGAATTTTTGGAATCAGATCAGTAGTTCTGAAGATTACCTCCCTACATCCAAACTTGCAAATTACATTTTAGTAGATAGATTTGGAGGTGATCCAACAGAGAACCAGAGTTGTCGACATAGCTTACAGAATAAGTAAGATGAAGAGGCAATGGGCCGGCCATAACATCCGTAGAACCGATGACCGTTGGGGTAGAGGTATTCTTGAGTGGAGACCGCGAATCGGCAAGCGTAAGGTGGGACGCCCTCAGACTCGGCGTAGCGGGATCTTTGCAGTGTGACTGGTAGCAACTGGATGAGAATTGCCGAGAAATGTCCAGCAGTGGACTGATGTAGGCTGCAGATCTTCTTCTTAGCGTGTCGATGGCAATCTAAATTGTGTCAGCCCAGAACTGAGCTACTAGTTTGGCGCTTTCGGTAGCGTCCATCAGTTCCTGCAGTGAAAAAACAACAGGACACCCAGGGCACGATATTATGTGCGCCATCGTTTGTAGAGCAGATGATAGATTTTCACCAACGAACCACTAGACTAGAAATTGTCAGTTTCAAAGTTTCGGAACAGTTTTATTTTTTTGAAGCCTAAAGACGCAATAATCATGGTGTTCAATGTTGGTTTCTTCACTCTGCGAGAAGAGATCTTAGTCTTTCTGTCATTTGTAGATCTTTGGCAGTCGTTGCAGGTAGTCAGAACTCTTACCAGGGAGTATCGTGTCATCTAGTAACTACTACGCTTTCAGATAGGCTTGTAACATGGTATTAAGCAGCTCCCAGTTAGACTGAACGCCGATCACTATATAATGGCTGTAAAACTACCCTGAACGAAGCCGAAAGGCGCTTGTTCTCCCCGTCATTGCGCTCATTTTTTGTTCTAGACCATACCTGGGAACCTTCTAGATACGGAGATATTGGGGGTCAAAGGTTCAACTTTTTCACAAGTATTTTTTTAATACAAGTTTTTTCAAAGCATTAATGAGCACAATGTTTTGAGTGCGTTACATTGAAATCTATCCCAAAACAAGAAGTCATTTCCCAGCAATCATTTTTGCGTAAAGTTACTTAGTTTGATGTACAGCATGCTTGGTTGACAGCTTCATGAAGGGTCTGTTTACACCCTGTAGTTGGCAAAGGCAGGCAGTTAGACGAGAAACACTAGTTATGAATGACGAATCAATGAGTCATGGTAAAACATTCTAGTGACTAATCAATGCTCTGATTACGTATTAATTGCAATTGTTGATAAAACAAACTCCTTGTTTTGCGTCTGGTATTAAATAGTATAAGCTGGTCGTCATCCGTGACTGTTTGAGAGATTAGTCAGGACTTGCAAGAGACGGTAGACGGTAACATCATCATTATCTGCCTAGCCTTTTTCCCCAACTATGTTAGGGTTGGCTTCCAGTCTAACCAGCTGAATACCAGTACTTTACATGGAGCGACTGCCTATCTCACCTCCACAACCCAGTTAGTACTAGGTAATACGATACTCTTTGGTAAGACTGGTTGTCACCTGTAACGACTGTCAAAGATCTACAAATGACAGCCGGGACCAACGGCTTAACGTGCTTTCCGAGGCACGGAGGAAACTCGGTATGTAATGGGTGGTCACCCATCCTCAGACCAACCTAGGCAAGCACGGCTTAACCTAAAGATCGATCCGAGCGGCTGTTATTATTTAGCCACGAGCTCCAGTAACAAGCAGACTTTGTGTTAACCGATGATAGTACCTACATAAGAAAAATGTTGTCGAAACGACAATTTCAATATAATCGTTGAAACCTTTGCGGATTAGCCAATCGCCGAGATGGGTGAACTAAACTATTTATTCCGGAAAAATGGCCTACAGCTTGCTTCCTAATCAGTAAAAAAATACCAACAGACGACCCACAGCGAGTCAAAACATCTGTCAAATAAATAAATAATTAAGGGCTTTAATAAATAATTGTTTTTACATAAAAAAGTAGTTCTATTGAACGGAAGTGCGCGCGCCACCGTCTTCCCGCCAAACGCGGACGGACGCGCCATAATCGAAATCGACACTTCCGCCCGTTTCAAAAAAGGAACGCATTGTCGGTTTTTTTTTATTATCCGTTGGCAAAGATATTACGTTTGTCTGCCTTGTTGCATCCTCTTTTTGAATGGGCCCTTTATTTTATTAATGGGGTGACCAATTATGTAATTGTTTGTGTTGTTATCTCTTAAAATGGTGGACAAATTTGGATGTTTTATTGCTTGATTATTTGGCGGTAAATTTGGCGTGTGATTTGTGTGTTAATATATATGTTATGGCGAATTTTTAACCAGTATTATCATACTAATAATTTTATAAATACGACAGTTTGTGAGGATGGATGGATGGATGTTTGTTACTCATTCACGCGAAAACTACTGAACGGATTTGGATAACATTTGGCACAGAGATAGTTTATACCTCGATTAACACATAGGATACTTTTTGACCCGGTAGTATGATCCCGTTCGAAAATAACCGAATTCCACGCGACGAAGCCGGGGGCATAAGCTAGTAAATTATATTAATCTATCAGATGCGTAGTAGATACTGGCAACTTGTGTGCGTGTATGACTTGCCCCTGTAGCATGACCACCGTAGACAAGGATTTCTTTGACGGAAGAATCGACAAAATGACAGATTGTGTCGACACAATGACAGATTTCTTTGCACTAGCGTCAAAGAAATCCTTGTCTACGGTGGTCATGCTACGGGGGCAGATGTATGGACGTGGACGAGGCGAAAGTAGTATGTAAGGATCGCAGCAGGTGGCGTTGTGTGGTTTCTGCCTACCCATGGGAAAAAGCGTGAGTTTATGTATGTAATCTATCAATGAAATACATGATTAAAGGAACTCCGAATGAATCATAAAATATATCAATAGGAAACAGGACACTGCGACTTAGGTACTGTCTGATTATTTAGATTTCCTGAATCTGATAGACAATGCTCAAACCACTGAAGAAAGAAAGAAAAAAAGATTTATTTGTCGCAGGGACATGACGTGCATCATACAAAATAACAAAAAAAACATAAACAATAAACTATAAATTCAACAGGACGGAACAAAAAAAGAAAAAGGTAACAGCTTGCACGTCGTGACTGCGACAAGCAGGTTACCAGCGGGTGAAGCTGAATGGAAATGTAATCTATGGAAAAGACTATATATTATAGATTTTTCTATGACACTCAAACTCATAAGCCATCAGCGAGGAACTCGTTGCTCAATAATAACAGCCACTCGGGTCGATCTTTAGGTTAAGCTGGCTTGCCTTGGTTGCTCCGTGAACGGGACCACCCATAACATATTTCCCCTGTGCCTCGGAACGCACGTCCCGGCTGTCATTTGTAGATCTTTGATAGTCGTTACAGGTAGTCAGTGGCCCGAAAGTCTGACAACCAGTCTTACCAAGGGGTATCGTATTACCCAGTACTAACTGGGTTGTGGAGGTTAGATAGGCACTCGCTCCATGCAAAATATTAGTATTCAGCTGCATCCAGTTAGATTGGAAGCCGTCCCCAACAGATGATGACTCAAATCCCGTCGGAACCCGTTATTTGACTTGTACGTCGAGGGTTCGAATCCACAAAGGCGCATCACCTTGTGTGATTCATTTCATCACGACTGCTCTCAAAACGGCGAAGGAAAACATTTGAGGAAACCGGCATGTCCTAGAACCAAAAATTCGAAGATTTGTGACATCTACCAACCCGCACTGGGCCCGCGTGGTGAATTACAGCCCACTCTTCGTAGAGAGGGCTGTGTCCCAGCTGTGGGGACGTTATAAGCTTGTTAAACGACCCCCGTACAGTTAGACCCTCAGAGATTTAAATAACACAAAGGCATTACTAGTAACAACAACTAATATTCGTCATCGCCTTCCGATCCTTGTCCCATTCTACTTGGGGTCGGCGCAACACGTTTTCTTCTTCCATTCTCCCCTGTCAGACGTCACGGCATCATATACTCCTCTCTCTTTCATATCAGTCTTCACACAATCCATCCATGTTTTCTTTGGCCTTCCTCTCCCTCTCCATCCATCATCATTCATGTCCATGCGTTTCACAACTAAAATTATATGTATTTAAATCACACAATTGGTCAAATTCACCAAATAAAAGCCGATCCCTGGCGGATATAGGACAAAAATCGGGAAATACCCCACAATAGGCTGAACATAACAAAACCTATTCAAGATGGCGGATATGGCGGCCGTTTTGCTACCGGAAACGGATGCGGCGAACGCTAATAGTAGTAAATGGCGACAATTTTGTGTGTTGTTACATAATCATATAGGATGCGGGTTATTGTAACGAATGTACGTTAAATAAATAAAAGAACGGATGGATCGATTGTGGTTTGTGAGTCAAGCTGCGGTTGATGAGGTTAATTGTTGGATGGGTACTTTAGATCGTAATGTACACCCACATTTCGCCAGTCAAGTTTAAGTCCCATGTAATAGAGGACGAGCCTATTGCCATCAACCGGGCACAAATCCAGACTCCGTGGCTGCTACTGAGAAATTCCTAACGGAAAAACACAATAACACTTTGCCCGACCCTGGAATCGAACCCGGGACCTCATGCTCGGCAGTCGTGCTTGCGACTACTAGACCAATGAGGCAGTCAGTGTACTTTAGATTTCCCTGCTTAATTATATTTTTATTGTGCCTCGGCTCACCGTGTGGTATAGTATTACCCAGTACTAACTGGGTTGTGGAGGTCAGATAGGCAGTCGCTCCATATAACATACTGGTATTCAGCTGAACCCGACATAGTTGGGAATAGGCTAGGCAGATGATGAGTTCGGCTGTCTCGTTACTAGTCTTTTTATTATTACTTTTCTTTGTTTATTTATGCGGGCTTTTTCGCATAGCGTGTCAGCTGAACAATTGTACTTTTCACCAGACGTGGGCCATGAATTTAAACAAATCTTTCGCATCGTCGCCATTTCTTTGGGATAAAACTGTATGGAACATGCCTACATCAGTTCTGTTCAAACTTAGGGACCTTACTAAATTATTTCTACTAGAGTCATATTGGACACATTCCATCATAATTCCATAAATGTTAGTCCTCGACAACTCCACATTCCTCACAATTGGGTGAAGCGATTCTCTTCATCAACCGTCACTAGTCTTGTCGTAACCACGTCCTAGGGTCGATCTCCGAGTCGGGTAAAGTGTTTGTTCTTCACTATCCCTACATAGTATAAAACAAAGTCGCTTCCCGCTGTCTGTCCCTATGTATGCTTAGATCTTTAATTAAAACTACACAACGGATTTTGGTGCGGTTTTTTTTAATAGATAGAGTGATTTAAGAGGAAGGTTTATATGTATATATTGCACCAGTGCGAAACCGGGGCGGGTCGTTAGTTAGAATTAAAACTAAACCATCTTTTTATCTTATTTTCAGATCTTCAACTGTAACCATGCCTACTCAAGCACGTTGCGACAGAGTGCCACCTCCGCACGCCAAGTGGGATGCCCTAGACCTCAGGGTGCTGCAAGAAGACGACCTTCCTCTTGGTAAGTATTTTCGACACTATCTTTACATAATAGTTTCGATCCGTAGTCTCAACCTAACCACAAATCTTTTTTTTTTAAGTTACCCCACTCTATGAATTTCTCCTGTATCGTGGGTGCGGTTACAAACATTTAAAACTCACATACACAAACAGCCAGACACGGAACCCGCCACCTCGTCATATTTAAGTCCCATGTTATAGGGGGAGACCCCATCGCTATCATATTGCTGTCACTGCTCAAAATCAGACTCAGGATTGTTACTAACCAATACTGTCTCTCCCTCCCACAGATCCTCGATCCTGGGGCCGCGCAGAGGTGGGTACTTGGGTGGCGCGACGAGGAGGCCTCCCTGAAAGGTTCCCAATGAACGGGAAAGCGCTGTGCCTCATGTCCAAAGACATGTTCGACTCCCGAGTGCCTCATAGCGGCTATGCGCTATATCAGGTTTGTAGAATATCTGACTAGAACTTAACATAACATCACACCTACAATCCCTGAAGACTTAGGCAGAGGTGTACCTAATAATACTCCCACAGTTCGCCAGTCAATCATACAAAAGGTGTTTTTGCTCCTTAGATTTATTGAGGACCACACTTTTCAACGTATGTTTATAAATATGAGGCTTGTATTGCCAAAGAGGTAGGCGGTAGAGATACTACGCCACATGTAATTTGAAGATGTAATGTGATGTGATGTGTGTGTGTGTGTGTGATGTGTGTGTGTGATGTGTGTGTGTGTGTGTGATGTGTGAGTGATGTGATGATGTGTGTGTGTTATGTGATGATGTGTGTGTTATGTGATGTTGTGTGTGTAGATGTATGTGATGTGTGATGTGATTGAGTTTCCCCTTGTAAAAAATGGTTTTTCTATTATGAAAAGGTGTTTTCCAATTAGAGGAGGGTTTTTCCTATCTACGGTGAAGCCAAAAGGAAGGGTTATGATTTTAGCAGTCTATGTATATATGTATGTATTTACGTATGTTCCTCCGTAGCGCCTAAACTAATCACCGATTTTGATAAATAAAGTGTCCATCGATTCGTTATTATAGCCCGGGTAACATAGGCTACATTTTAACCGACTTCAACAATAGGAGGAGTCGATTTTACCTTGTAAACCCCGAATTTAATTAGAGCGTGATGTTTCAGTAGTCGTGATTTTTAGTTGTAGTATACCATACATATTCTTGTTTCCATTATGCAATGAAAAGGTTTATTTTCATTAAGTAGAAGGACTTTCTACTAAGAAGAGAATATTTGTTGCCTTCATTGGTGTCTGTAACCTATTAAATATATCTGCCTTATCTATCTGTCATATCTGTATATAATTCAATAATTTGTATTTAATCAAACGAAATTAAAATAAGTTTAATTGAATTATGTCGGAATAGATTAACTGAATTAATTAAAAAATAAAAACAAATAAAAACAAACAAAAATAAATACAAAAACAAAAAAATACAATTAGACAATACATAAAGTAGTAGTAGAGAGAGAGGAGGAGGGGGGGGGTGGAGTAGTAGTGGAGTTGTAGTAGTAGTACAGCTATCACAAAACACTGTGTATTCTGTAAAATCTACCATAGTCTGTTATTCTTTTGTTAAGACGTGTATATTGGTGTGGGTTACATGTTTGTGATCTAGCTTTTAAGATTTTTTTTTGTATTTTCCGCAGCATGTAACTGTTTTATGTCCCTAATTAAATAAATAAATATCGTCACTGAATATCACATATTGTCGGGGATAGTGCAAATCCGCGGAACTAGCATTGGATAATTCCGCGTATCTGACAAATGTAGCCAATTTCAATTACGCATTGTCGTAGCGACTAAATTAATGAATTTAATAGATTTCTACTGTGTACAAAAACACATACATAACATAACATAATCAGCCTATAATGTACCCACTGCTGGGACACAGGCCTCCTCTCTATGAGAGGCAAAAACACATGAATTGTTACTATTCATGTAAAAATGAGGTCAAAAATCGTTGAAATAAAAAAAATTATGACCTTCCTCTGTAAACCTACATGTAGTGCAAATACGCGCACTTTACGTAAGTAGATTCGCGGATATGCAATATCCCTGACGACATCCATCCCCAAGATTAATCATTTTCTTAAATAATTCTAACAAATCCTCTCATTTTGTTACAGGATTTCAGAAGAAGACTATCAAAAGCGCTAGCACTACAAGAACTGATCGAGAAGATGTCTCACTGACTCAAAGACTTAATCAAACCTATTAGAGGCTCATTAATATAATAAAAAATGCTAATTAGTGCATTAAAACAACCTCCGCAAGTTGAAACAGCCTATAAAGCCCCACTGCTGGGACACAGGACTCCTCTCTATGGGAGGGAGTGGGCTGGAATCCCAACTGGTTGGGTTACTTGGATATACGTGGGGTGTACCCTGGACTGTCAACCCTGCTGTCTGGATAATATTTTTACTACGGCAAGAGAAATTCTCATCATCATTTCTGCTTTTCCTCAACTATGTTGGGGTCGGCTTCCAGTCTAACCAGACGCAACTGAATACCAGCATTTTACATGGAGCTACTGCCTATCTGAGATACACAACCCAGTTAGTCCTGGATAATACGATAACCCTTGGTAAGACTGGTTGTCAGACTTTCGGGCCACTGACTACCTGTAACGACTGTCAAAGATCTACAATTGACATCCGGAACCAAGGGATTCTCAAGTAGTGCATAATAATATGAGAAAAGGGGATTATATTACTGCTTCGGGCAAAAAATTTACAGAGTGTGATGTTTTTTCAATCGTTTATGGGACTCCAAAGTAATCATCATCAGCAGCCTACAGCAGTCCACTACTGGACATTCTCGGTAACTCGAATGTCGAGAATTCTCATCCAGAAGCTACCAGCCACCGTACAAAAATCACGAAGTAATCTTGGATAACGCGTATATCTAGCCCTACTAAAAACTTCTCCGCATATTTTGCCGCCAAATTTTTCAAAATGGCTGCCAAAAAGTGAATCTTGACATAACTTATCATTTTGCTGCATTTTTCCCACAACCAACTATGCTGGGTCGGCTTCCAGTCTACACGGATGCAACTGAATACCAGTACCACATGGAGCTGCCAATCTGACCTCCAAAACACAGTTCCTAGCTTTACCTCTGGGTAAGACTTAAATAGCCTTGACCTACAATGGAGTTAGTTACTATGGAGTTAGCCTTGACCTACTATGGAGGACCACGTGGCTAAATAATAACAGCCGCTCGGATCGATCTTTAGGTTAAGCCATGCTTGCCTAGGTTGGTCTGTGGATGGGTGACCACCCATTACATACCGAGTTTCCTCCATGCCTCGGAAAGCACGTTAAGCCGTTAGTCCCGGCTGTCATTTGTGGATCTTTGACAGTCGTTACAGGTAGTCAGTGGCCCAAAAAGTCTGACAACCAGTCTTACCAAGGGTCGTATACCTAGTACTAACTGGGTTGTGGAGGTCAGACAAGCAGTCGCTCCATGTAAAATACTAGTATTCAGCTGCGTCCGGTTAGACTGGAGGCCGACCTCAACATAGTTGGGAAAAGGCTAGGCAGGTGATGACCTACTATGGAGTTACATATTAAATTCTTTAACAGTTTGCAAAAACATGTTTTTAATTTTGCAACAGTTGCTATGTCATCTCATTGGAATGATCTGGCATTGCATACAAGGTTGAATTGCAAAATACGAAAAGTGTTTGGGGAAAAATATGCGCAAATGTCGTTGCGATGCAAATAAGTTGGTGTGATTTTAAATTCTCTCTCAATACCGAAGTATATAAAGTGTAAACGGACCCTTCACGAAGCCGTCAACCAAGCATTCTGTACATCAAACTAGGTGACAAAAAATATTGCTGGCAAATGAGTTTTTTTTTTGGGTGATAAATCACGTTTTACGGTAAAACTCAAAGTAACATACTCAAAACATTGTGCTGATGGATGCATTGAATAGTATGGGGGTCGTGGAGGTGTTTAAAGTAAAGCATTATAACCTTTAAAAAAATGTATTTATTTAAATACATTTTTGAAGTTGAAACTTTGACCTCCAATATCTCCGTAACTAGAAGGTTCCCAGGTATGGTCTAGAACAAAAACATGATCGCAATGACGGAGAGAACAAGTGCCTTTCGGCTTCATTAAGGGTCTTTTTACACCCTTTAGTTTCTTGTTTTTTTACAAAATCTTAACAAAGCATCAAACTTGAATTTTCGGCAGGGTAAGGCAGTTAAGAGTATATTGTATGAATGTACATATATCGCCAGTTAAGTTGTACATGGCGCTAAAACATGGCCCCACGTAAAAAGGAGTGCGAACTTAAAAGATAAGATACTATAATTGGTAATTACATTCAACAATTAAGCAATAATTTGTCAACAATAAGTAGTGTGAAGGCTGCGTATTCTGAAAGTTGACATCATTGTAAATATCTGTCAAATTAAGCGCTCTTTTGATTAATTACTGCCAAAATTAAAAAAAAAACGTGTTGAAATAAAATATCGATAATGAATTGCAAATAAAGGTGTTGTAAAAGCAGCAGAAGATTTCAAATTTTTAACCGACGATAAAAAAGAAGGAGGTTTCATTTCATTTATTTCATAAACACTACACGGCTTTTAAGGTTTACAACTTAAAAATAAAAAAAAATCAATTATACAATGAAAATTCGGTAAATTAGCAAAAAAAACATATTAATAAAAAATGAATCATGTCAATAAAAAAAATAAACCATGTTAATAAAGAATAAAGGGTCTCAATTCGACGCGTATATTTTTTATACCCTAGTTACCTAATATTTGGCAACTATTTGCGACGTTGCCAAACTTCAGGATGCACCCTTTTAAAGTTTTTGTTAAAATACCTACTATAACTATTGCACTCATGTTCCTATATCTATGTTAGTTCATTTTGTATATATTTTTAGTCAATTTACTTTAAAATCTTGTTGATAATAATTGGAATTCTGCTGAACAGCCTGTGGCGATCTCATCACGCTACTCTTTCTTATAAGGCGTAAGCAGAGTTTGAAGTGCATTATCACAAAATTACATGTTAAAAATATGGTTACATACATTTGAAAAACCTTTTTGTAACCGGTTGGGTCATCATCTGCCTGCCTTTCCCCAACTATCTTGCGATCGGCTTCCAGTCTAACCGGATGCAGCTGAATACCAGTATTTTACATGGAGCGATGTTGTTTTTCAAATGTATGTTACTCGAAAATAATGTTAAATAATATCAGTATTAATAAACCAATTGTTATTAAATAAATAGTTAGTGAATATTATTTGTGTTTGTATATTAGCATTGTACTTCTAGTCAAGTATGTAAATATAGTTATTATGGACATTTTAAAAGGTTTTTTTTATTTGACGCATAACCCCCCCCCCCCCCCCACCACCCCTCATCCTCAATGTTGATGAATTGATAGGGAGAGGGAGACTAGCGGCTCTACATAAAGTATTACAGCAACATAGTGCAAAAAGTGCCACAGCAACATATTATAAAAAGGACCACAGCAACATAGTAGAAAAAGTACCACAGCAATATAGTACAAAAAGTACCACAGCAACATAGTACAAAAACATAGAAACATTGTACCACACACAAACATACACTCTCGTGTGAACAGTGCCCTACGTTGGCGCGTGGCGTGAGGACTTATGTTGCACTCACGGACACCCAACACTCTCCAAAAGACACACATACCACATGACTTTATGTTTTATATTTTATTCTCCTCATGGGCGTACCTACCCAGGGTGGGGCACCCTGCTCTCTGGCTCGAAGCTAAGAATTTTTAGGCAAAGTTAATATAATGACAAAATTAAATATTCATTTGGGTACTCAAACATTTTTCACATTAAAATAAAAACTTGGTTAAGATTAACAATGACAGAAAACCGCCTGTCAGCCTCTGTATAATGAGTGTGCATAGAAAGAGGGTTCTGGAAGCAAAACATTCATTTGAAAACGCAATTTTAGCTAGATTTCGCCAGAACCCTCGCAGGTTATTATTGAAATAAGGGGTAGTGCAGTCAATAAAGCGTAATTTCCTACTACTTAGTTTATTTACTTCTGCCCCACGCCTTAAAAATGCTGGGTACGCCCATGTCTCCTCTCATTACTTGAAGCTTTTCTATGTTGTAGTACGTAAGTGCAATTTAATATTGTAATTTTAAGGGTGTGAGCCTGGAGATCTGTCATACAGGTCTCGAACCCGGTATAGACTCCAGCTCTCACAAAGGTTTGAATCTGCCTATAACCTAAACACCATTACAAAAATTGTACCTTTTGAGAGAAAATAAATTACTTACAGCGCCATCTATGCCACAAATGAAGAACTAACATCAAATTCCTAAATGGCGATCTTAAAGTTCTCAGTGACTGAAGGTTATATAGAAAAACCCGACGACTGTCGGATAGTACTCCACCAGACAACACCTGTCTGGTCGGGGGATCCTCTCTTTTCTATGGGGGATGCAGAACTTTACACCCTGTTCTCCATACCCTTATAAGACCAAGAGAAAGGTGGACGAATTGTGTGAGGAATGATATTGTGACTGAAAAGTTGTGTGATAATCGGTTGGCTTGATATGGGCTTATGATACGGAGGAATGAGGGAAATGTCGTGAGGAAAATTTTGAGTATGAATGGGTGTAAGAGTAAAGGAAGACTAAAGAAACAATGGCTGCACTGTGTGAAGGATGTAATGGCAAGAAAGGATGATGAGATAACGAGTAATAGAGAAGTACCTATGGAAGAAGAAATGCTGTGCCGTCCCCAAATAAATTGGGATAGAACGATGAGTACCTCACCGGCTTGGAAAAAGGAAAAAAAGAAAAACTCAAATAGTGCCAGAAATATTTATTGATGAAAGATGTTCAGGAAAGGATGTGTTTACATTTTAGGAACAAGATCTTTCATGAAACCTGTCACAGTAGTAGTGGCTTCACCTAAGACGCTTTGCAGCAACTTCGGACCTTGCTCTGCCAACTTTTTCGTTACCCCTTCGAGACTCGTTTTGAACTCCTCAACTATCTTATTGATGACTTCTTTAAACTTTTCCAGGGTCACATTCTTCTTGTCGACAACATCGCTGAAGTAGCCGCGAACCTTCTCTTCTTGTTCCTTTGTTGAGTTTATTACTTTTGCTGTAACAGAAGAATAGAAGACTTAAATGCCATCATTTGTTTAGTGTCGTTACATTTTTTTTTTTTTTAAGCTCTTCCGAGTTTTTTTTTCAAGCTTTTCCGAGTTATTTTTTCGGATGGGAAATCATCAAATGACCCCCCCCCCACTCTGGGTGGAGCGGAAGGGAGTGTCAGACTTGTACTGACTAAAACCCATCCATGTTCCTTCTTTGCCCTTTGTATTCCAGGACCGCGGTATCTCTTTCGAACAGTCCCGCAGCCCTGTAGCTTGAGTTTGGCCGCATCTCGCCTAATATGAAGCGATGACGCGGCCTAGGGTGAAGCACGCTTGCCTAAGACCCCCGAGTCACTCGAACTCTGAATAGATCCAGATTATAATGATCAGGGAACAGAGGAAGCCGGCAGTGAATTCCATAGACTAGCGGTTCGCAAATAAATGTGGAATCATAGCATTTTGTTCGGGTCCGTGCAACTTCAATCATATAACGGTGACGCTTCGTCGAATCTCTGCTAGTCCGATGATAGAATGGGGATGGGAGCTTCAAGTCTAAACGGATGCAGCTAAACATGGAGCGACTGCCTATCTGACTTCCAAAACCCAGTCACTGGCTTTGGACTGGGTTACAAGCAAAAGTAAAATTTAAAAGGTCAAAGTTTCAGAAATATTTCTGAAACGATGACTTGACTTCGGCCTTCAAAAGTTAGTTGGATTTTTTTCCCTTCAAACGTTATGTCACATTATCAATTGAAAATTTAAAACAAAAAAATAAAAAATTAAATGAAATGAATAAGAAGATGATGATATATGAATTAATGTTAATGTTAAATCATTAACTAGTATTATTTATTAAAAATTCTAGTTTCCAACTATACTTTAATAAGGTTTTTACTGAATACAATTTTTTCTCGGCTGAAATGACGGACAGACAGACAGACATGACGAATCTATAAGGGTTCCGTTTATTGCCTGGCTACGGAACACTAAAAAATAAACAAAAACACTCACTTCTTAAATTATTTGTTAGATGCAGTAGGTAAGGTAAGCTATTCATTTCATTATTATTCACTAATCTGCATTAGGCCCGCGTGGACAGTTCTCTTGCTCTTCCAGCCTGTCCCAGTAGTGGGAACATTACAAGGTGGAAGGGACACCACGTATTCAATACATCATTCACATAGAAATTTTTCATCGATTATTTAAAAAAAATCAGTTGTTCCACACATGTTGACCGTGTAGGTATTGCACTTTTTTATGGAGCAGCTTTTGTTTTTTTTTAATAAGCGATGAAATTTTTTTATGTTTTTCAGAATGATGTACTGAATACGTGGTCCCTTCCACCCCATATAGGCTGATATCGGGAAGTATTCATCCTCCCATTTTCAAGACGCCAGTTATAGCATTGCCAGCGCCGCTTATCGCGTCTTTGAGCATGTCGGGACCATTCTCAGCCAGCTTTTTGGCTATTCCCTCGAAATTGGATTTAAATTCGGTAGAAAACTGCATGACAACTTGTTTAAACTGGTCGAAGGTAACGTTCTTTATGTCTGGTAAATCGTTGAAGAAGCTGCGGGCCTTCTCTTCTTGTTCCTTAGATCCGTCTGTTACTTTCGCTGTAAAAAAAAAAAGAAAACAAAATGTCTCCACAAAAAATAAAGAAAATAAATTAATCCATTAATTGTTTTCTTCCTGTTGAGGTACTGATACTGTTAGCCTGCGTCATGTCACTGGCTGGGCAAAGGTCTCCCCCCCCTTACTTCCAGTTGTTTCGATCCAGGGCTAATGTGGACCACTCATCGTTGATTTTGTCCATCTCGTCCCACCATCTTCTACGAGGTCTGCCGCGACGCCTTCTGGCTGTGTCAGGGCTCCAGAAAGTGGTTATTTTGGCCCACAGCTCATTGGGCATGCGGCAGACGTGGCCAGTCCAGTCCCACTACAGCTTAACCGCTTTTTGAGCAACGCCAGTGATTTGTGTTGAGGTACAGAACCTCAAATATGATGGATCAATCAAGGTAACGGTTGTCGAGGTCGCTTCGTAGTTGCATCACCATCCAATACATTGGTCTTTAAACCCGCACACGGCCGGTGCGGCGTCGTGACGTTGCTACGATGAATAGAGGTTTTGCTACATAACTCGTCTCGTGGGTAGCATGACGTGCGTGCGGCGCGGCGCTGAAGCGGTGTCGCGGTGACTGCCTGCATATAAAAATCCAGGGTATATCACACGATGCTCAACGATGTCGGTGATGTCCAAGATAAACTTCAGAAAGTACATGTTAATAGAAAAAGTCACATTGGTACTTGCCCGTATTTGAACCCACAACCTCGTGCATGAGAGCGAGGCTTTAACCTCTTCTTCTTAGCGTGGCGATGACAATTTAACGTTCATCAGTTCCTGATATGCAAGCAACAGGACAGGCAGGACAGGATATCAAGTGTCCAATCGTTTGTAGGGTAACCTCTGGGCCATCATACCAAGAATTAAAAGGCACTTACAATCTTTCATCCACTTGACCAAGTTGTCCACATCATTCTTCCCATCCTTCTGCAGCTTTTCGAAAGCTTGCTCCATGATGATCTGCTATTTCTTGCCTTTTTGTTTTTTACTAAAGAACATTTCTAGTAAAAAACGAAAAGACAATCTTAGTTGGCATATTATTCCAAATTGCTATGACATCTGTAGGGCCATGGATTTGACAGGTAAAACTTATTTAAAACTACTGCGCCATGGGATTGACCAAAGAGATTTTTTGCGAATGAAACAGCCAGTTTCTTAATCGACAACTAAAGTTATCAGTAAAAGTATTAAATTTTACTTAACCATTGCTGATAAAACAGCAAATGTGTTTCTTCATCCAAGTAACAGTATAGTAGTCTATGCAAGTAACAGCCAAACTAAAAGTCAACAGAGTTGCCACAACACAAACCTCGCAATTTCCCCAAAAAAATCGTGGGGAGCTTTTTTACACATGACAGTACCGCAATATCACTGTCAAATCGTGCCGAAGACAAATGTCAGTTCTTTAGAAATAGGTAAAATGAATAAGGACGGATCGCACTTACATTCGTATAAACTCATGTTCATTCGTAAAAATACTCTCAAAAGATAGATCTGGATCAAACTAAGATGAAAGCTAATCACAGCTTATTATTTTAAGTTTGGGTTTTGTCTGGAGTAACATGATTTATAAACCATACATTTTAAGCGTGGGCAAATTCAGAACAAAAGCTGCCATTTTGTTTTTTCAATACATTTCACAAATGTTTACCAACGGCGCTCTCCTGTCAACCTCTATCGAGTATCACAAGATACTTATACCTAGCACTCAGACCATGTCCTGGATGAACACTTATGCTCAGACCAACAAAAAAAGGAAGACGGCGCACCGCGAACATTAAAACTGAAGCCACCTTTTTATGTATGTGTGCGTCGGGTTGCCATTTGTTAAAGTTTTTTTCCTATAATTTGGGGAATAATATTGTATGGGTAGGATAATATTGTACGAGTAAGATATTGTTGAGTATGGTATTGTATCTCAATTGTTAAGAAGGAATTCTATTCCGAATACATAAAAAAAGAAAACAGGAATATAATTACTAGAAGGAAGAAACCATAATTAAATTTGTTTAATCGAATGGGGAAATTTAAAATCATATTATGGCAACCCTCGCACTTTATGTCACTGCTTATACATAGTTAATTATAAAACGATGTTATCTCAAGTACTTACAAATGAAAAGTGATTCCGTGAGAGTTTTTATGTGATTTGCTATTGTTTTTACAAGTTTTCACTACACAGGAAGGCATAGTTCTATTTTTTTTATCAATGTTATCTAGACGACGACTCGTGACGTACTAGGAGCGATGAGCATGGTTTGAGTTTGGGGTTGTGCGTGAACGTGTATGTTTACTTGCAGGAGCATGGTTTTGTGGTTTCACTTTTGATGTTTGCGGTGCGCCGTCTTCCTTTCTTTGTTAGTCTGAGTACTTATGATGCTATATGTCCTGCCCCCATAGCGTGACCACCGTAGACAAGGATTTCTTTGACGGAAGAATCGACAAAATGACAGATAGTGTCGACACAATGACAGATTTCTTTGCACTATCTGTCATTTTGTCGATTCTTCCGTCAAAGAAATCCTTGTCTACGGTGGTCATGTTACGGGGGCTGGGAAACAGTGTAGCTTGGCAATACACATCTCTGTATTGGGAACCCGAGCGTTCACTTATTTAGCTATTAGGCAGATAGCAATTGCAATTGAAATGTATTACCGTTTTCTGCAGGTTTGATGGAAAAGATGATTATGATGACTAGAAATTTGAAATATTTTCTTTTCAAAAAATTTATCGTGTTTTTCAATAATGTTTGGTATCCTATTTTCTGATCAATTTATTTGTTTCATTTGACTATTAATGTTTTGTAAATGAGGAGCTCGTGTCTAAATAATAACAGCCGCTCGGGTCGATCATAATGTTAAGCCGCGCTTGCCTAGGTTGGTCCGTGGAAGGATGACCGCCCATTACATACCGAGTTTCATCCGTGCCTCAGAGAGTTCATTAAGCCGTTGGTCCCGGCTGTCATTTGTAAATCTTTGACAGTCGTTACAGGTAGTGGCCCCGAAAGTCTGTCAACCAGTCTTACCAAGGGGTATCCTATTACCCAGTACTAACTAGGTTGTGGAGGTCAGATAGGCAGTCGCTCTATGTAGAATACTGGTATTCAGCTGCATCCGGTTAGACTAGAAGCCGACCTCAACATTGTTGGGAAAAGGCTAGGCAGATGATGATGATGACTTGACTATTAATATTTTCACTATAGCATTTTTGATACTTAGTATGTTTTAGGTTATAAAAACGGGAACACCCAAATACTCCGAAATATTTTATTCCGAATTTCGATGTGCCGATTTTCAAAAGTCCTAATTTGATAATACCTAAGAATTATAATGTCTGTTATCAAATGCTCGATGGGTTGTCGGTCCGAAAAACGACATTCCGATTTTCAATACTTCGAATAAACTGCTAAAATTAGGGTGTCTGATTGTGATTCAATTGGTACTTCCTTTCTTCTCGCCGGCCAGCAAGCCGAAGCTGCGGTGGTGAGCATAAAACACACCTGCGACGATAAGCTCGCGTGGGACCGCCGCCGGAGCCCCGCGGCTCCGGAGCCGTGACAGAAACCATGCCTGCTGCATGTTGCATGCATGCTTGCATGCTGCATGCTTACTTGCATGCATGGTTTTTATCACGTATGCTTATTTACATGTTTGCGTGTTGCATGCTTGCTGCATGCATGGTGTATGATGCATGCATGCTGGATGCATGCATGCTGTATGCATGTTTGAATGCAACTGACGTCAAACGTATTTATCCTGCTATTTCAAACAAAACTACACTATAAGAGTGAACTATCTCAAAACAAGTCGGTAGAAGAAAAAACATTGCCCGCTGCCATATAACTCGTATCTGCTTAACGCCTGAGAGAAGTTCATAGCAAAAAAAGAAAAACAAGTCTTTTATGTGTTTATTTGTCTTGGTATTCAGTTTTACAAGGCGTTTTTATTACGGTATTCTAATTAATCGGTATTTTAATAATCGGAATGCGTATATTTGATATTTCGTATTATCATTAAGTCGGACTTTTTGTTATTCGATCTATTGAAATTCGGTATTTTGAGAATAGTAATTATGAACGTTAGGAATATTGAAAATGCGGAATTTAAAAAATAGTATCAATGATAAATCGGAGTTGTTATATTCGGAATTTTGAACCATTCGGAATTATGAAAATCGGTATTTTAAAATTCGGATTTTTGACCATCGGAATAAAGTTTTTCGTATTTATGTAGTGTACCCCATAAAAACACTGTTATTAGTAGTTTTTAAAGATTTCACTGTTCAACTTTTTCACAAACAATGTCTTGTTTACGAGTTTTTGAGAGATAACGTTTTGGCGCAAATACCATAAACTTATTGGTAACTACAGTTTTGAGCCGTTTGGGGTCGAAACGCTCGGGTCATGGGGCCCGAGTGCGCGTCTCCTTTATAAGAAAATCTCTCGCCGACTGATCGACACTTCGCGTGACCAGAGGGCTGGCTCTTTCTTTTGTCAAAGAATTAGCATTGCTATTCAATGCTGGGGATGTTTCGGGATGGCAGCGATGGGGAGGAGTACTTTGACGCCTAAGTGTCCTATTGTCGTCATGTAGGTACTTTTAGTCTTCTTTTTATCATTATATATACTCTCTTTTATGTGTTCTCTCTTTTGTGTGTTCTTTGTATCATTGTATCTGTATACAACATTATTTTTAGTATATGCGAAACCTGAATATAGTTTGTTCAGAATAAGTAACTGAATCGATTCCAATCATTTTTGAACCATGTTATATTTTGTCCCAAAAATATTTAAAAAAGTTAAAAGTTGGACACCGAGCGACTTTAAGTACCTATCGTAATAATTTAGGTACCTACTGCCAAATTATTATTATCAATGAGCTCAAGACGATGCTGGAGGCGCGCGCTGCGTGATGACCACGATTTTGTGCGGACAACTAGGTAACAGAACAAGCTTATAACTTTGTGATTTTTGATGATACAGTTTTGAAATTTTGTTCATAGGTTCTTTACATAAAAATACTAGACACGTGTATCAGGTTTCGCATATACTAAAATAATGTTGTATACTGTACTTAGTAGTTATAATATTGGAAACTAATTATAAACATCCCAGCTAAGCTATACTTGAGAACTGTTGAAACAACACAATACAAAAAAGTGCGTTTGTGTGTAAGTGTAAAAGATCAAACGGTACTGCACTGTGATTCGCCGATGCCACGATTCATAGTCCCTCTCCGAAGATTCTTTATATTTAATGTAGCGTAGTGTTGGGTATATTGGGTGTTGAACCTGATGTGTCGCCGTGTGTACAAAGGTTTTCGATAACGGAAATCGCGTTAACGAACTTAAATGGAGTTGGGCTGGACACCGAGCCAGGTGCGGTGATGCAGGTGGAGTAAAGCTGTGACTGAGTGGTGTCCAAGGAATGGAAAGAGAGGTGTTGGTCGGCCGGCAGCGAGATGAGCAGACGACATTGTTGCTATAGCGGTTAGAACCTGCGAACCCGCGACATGCAGCACAGCAACCAATCGCTCAACCACTGCTCCTACCGCAGCGCCAAAATGCTAAGTCAGAGTAAAAATAACTAAAAAGGAAACTCTTTACATTTTTTAAAACCAATATTTGACCATAAAGGAATGACATATCGACGGCTGTCAACTGCATTTGTTTTCAAAGCCAGAAACCAAATATAGTTGACAGCGGTAGTTGTAAGAAAAATTTATAAATAACATTTTTTAATATTAGATGACCAACAAATCTTAAAAAGATCGTAACATGGATGACGTATTTTTTGAACTTGAAAAATCCGGAAAGACTGATGTCGACAGTTTAGTGCAATGGATGAAAGATTGTAAGTCATCATGATCGTCATTCTTCTGCCCTTATCTCGATCAATTTGGGACCGGCGCAGCATGTCTTCTTCTTCCAAATGTCTCTATTACTCAGTCACATTTTTCTAGCCATATCGTCCTTCACTCAGTCCATCCAACGTTTCTTTTGGTCCTCCCATACTCTTACAACCGTCTACATTCACATTCAGAACAGTCCTATGAAATTTTCCTCATTCTTCCGCATCACATGCTGATACCATGACAACTATATTTTTATAGTAGAGATATCTAGCATACTATTCATTATGAGTAGTCAGAAGCCGTAAAATCTAAAACTAATTCTTAAGGGGTAATACTGGTATTTAATTGCATCCGTTGAGATTGAAAGCCGATTCCAACATAGTCGGCGAAAAGCAAGCAGATGATAACCGATGGGTACCGTGTTACCAATTCACTGGGTCGTGGAAGTCAGTAGGCAGTCGGTCCATAGAACATACTTCCCAACTACATTGTGGGGTCAGCTTCCAGTCTAACCGAACGCGTCCAAGTACCAGTATTTTACATGGAACGACTTTTGATCCTTATTTTAAACACCTTTCAGCGAACATAATCGCAAGCGGAATGGAAAGCAACGTTCGACAGTTATTTAAGGATGTTGTTGACCAGCAGCATGTACAACTCGCCAAGTTCAAGGATGTATTAGCTAAGATCGCTGCCGAGCAGTCTAAAACAGCTGAGCAGCTATCGAAACAACTAGCTAAAGAAGGACCCAAGTTTATTAATGCAGCCGTTGCCGGGCTTGATAAGGTTTATAAAGATGTTTTGAAGTCAGCAGGAAAATGAGGGTTCTAAAATAAATTCTTTGTTGGGTCAAAGTGGTTTTTTTTGTCAATATTGGTTAGATAGGCAGTCATCCCATGTAAAATACTGGTATTCAGCTGCATCCAGTTAGACTAGACGCCAATTCAGAACGACTCTAGATGTTTTGTTACAATTATTTTAAGAATTCAAGCTTATGAATATTTTTAAACATGGGGTGGATGCGTATCTGACCTCAACAAATACATCACTGGTTAAGTGGTGGTCGATACTAGTGGTTAGATTTATTAACAGATTGTTTGGGGGTACACTATGAAGATTATCCTCAGTTTTCGACCTCGAGCACCCTGTGCATTTCTAACATTATAATGAGACTTCGTCGCGTTTGGGGTCATAGGTTTTCCAAGACGTTGATATCGATGACTGATCAACATAATTAACATAAAAAGTTATAAATAGTAATGCTATTTTTAACATTTTGAAACTTTTTTGACTCTGATCGGCTGTATCTCCGTTAATATTGGGTTTGGAAAACTAGTTAACCAACGAACTTTTAGGAAATTTGATGTTCTTTAACTTTGTTACCCAATATGGTATACAAAATGTTCTTAGTTTAAGAGGTTTATGAGAAAAACTGAAAAAAGTCAGAAAAAAGAGGTCATCTCGTCTGGAGCAGATATAACAGCATCTTTTTTACTTACCGCTTCCCCAGTCTTGAATGAAGCTCCAGTCGCAGTGTTCATCTTCGTCGAGCACCGTAGCCTCGTGGTGGTTCACCCCGGAAGTCCCCTCCCCAAGTTAGCACAGGATCCTCGAGGTCGAAAACTTAGGATAGTCTTCCTAGTGTCATCATCATCATTTCAGCCGAAAGACGTCCACTGCTGGACATAGGCCTCCCCCAAGAAGGGGGGTTTTGCCATAATCGCCACGCTTGGCAGGCGGGTTGGCGATCGCAGTATGGTTGTTATAAAACACAGAGAACGCTGCTGCCCATTCTCTGGTAAGTCCCTTAGTCGCCTCTTACGACACCCACGGGAAGATATGGGATGGTGCTATTCTTTACGTCCGGACACCATACAGTGACTTCCTAGTGTACCACCACACAACCTGTTAAAGTTCCATTAACTTCGGAATACTTTCCAGGTAAAAGTCCATAACTGCTGGACTATCCCCGTCACGACTGCTAAAGATCTACCATCGCACATCATCATCTGCCTGCCTTTTCCCAACTATGTTGGAGTCTGTTTTTAGTATAGCCAGATGCAGCTGAAGACTAGTATCGAGCGCCTGCCTGTCTTATCTCCACGATCTAGTTACGGGGTATGACACCCCTTGGTTTGATTTAGTTGTTAGCCTTTTGAAATCCTGAGTACCAGCCGCGGGTACGCAAAAAATCTGACATCAAGTAATTGACAGTAAATTTTACAAAAGTTTCACACCTGATTCTCAATCCGTGGATAAATGATTTTGTGCTCTCAGCACTAGCTGACTGACGTTTTTTTTTTAATTAGGACTATTTGGCACAGCCTTAAGGCACACATTTCTGCTTTTCTATTCTTTATCTCTTGTGTGTATCTTGCAGAACGTGTTGTATCTTAAGCCTGTGCTAATGAAATATAGTTTCTTTCTTTCTTTTGTTTCTTTCAGCTAAAGTAATTGAAACTATAAAGGATGAAAAGACCTGCGCATTATTTAAAGGCGTTGTTGATGAAAAACGTATTGAGCTATCTAGCTCAACACCTGGCCTGATGACTAGTTTGGTCGACAGCTATATTAGCCAAGATATCCTTGAACTTTAGATAAGTTCAAGGATATCTTGGCTAAGATAGCTGCCGACCAGGCTAAAGCAGTTGATCAGCTATCTGGGCAATTAGCCGCTGCAACACCGAAGGTCATTGATGCAGCTATTGCTGGGCTTAAATCTTTTAAAGAGGCGTTACAAGAATAAAAGCTTATGAATGTTGAATATAGGCCAAGTGCGAGTTGGACTCGTGCACCGAGGGTACAGTACAATCTTGTAGGTATTTTGTTATTAAACTACATATTTACGGTTTTCAGTTTTTTTTTCTTTATATTTTCTGCAAGATATTGCTTCTTACAACATTTCATGATTCTAGGTCAACGGGAAGTACCCTATACGTTTTTGATTAACAATAAATACATGCTTTTGCAAGTTAATCAATAGCGGGCATCAAAATAAACAAGTGTAGTATTTCACAAAATCTTCTAAAACGACGACAAGTGTGTGTGTGTGTGTTTGTGTAGCCTATATAACCTATCAAAAATCGCTGATGGCGAAGATTGTAACTTTGATGGCTTATATCACGGATTCGTGTCGCTTTAGAAGATTTTGTTCCATACAATACAAATTTGTATAGATGCCAGCTATTGGATAATACAGGTTTAAAGCGTGGCCGTTATTTTGGAATAAAATAACTTAAAATGGCGGAGATTAGGCAGGCCAAATTATTCAAAGCCCTTTCATTGAAATCCGTTCGGCCGTAATAAAGGTGTGAAGGTGCAACAAACATAAACAAAGGAACAAAAACACTCACTTCTTATAATATTAGTTAAATTCAGTAAGGCATTATCATTCACTAATCTGGCCCCGCGTGGATAACAGCCCACCTTTAGCCATTTGCCTTTTTACCTTTAGGTAAAAAATGTATAACTGCATTCTTAGATCTAAAAAAAGCCTTTGGCACCGTCTCTGTCCAAATGCTTGAAAAAAAAGCTGGAATGTATCGGAATTCGCATAACGCCTCTTATGCGTCCATCAGTCCCTGTGTTGTGCAAGCAACAGGAAAAGCAGGAAACGATATCAAGTGACCCATCCGTTTGCGGGGTAACCTCTGGGCTATCACGACATATGGCCAGCCAAAAGTAAAAAGGCACTTACAATCTTTCATCCACTTGACCAAGTTGTCCACATCATTCTTCCCATCCTTCTGCAGCTTTTCGAAAGCTTGCTCCATGATGATCTGCTATTCCTTGCCTTTGTTTTTTACTAAAGAACATTTCTAGTGAAAAACGAAAAGACAATCTTATTTGTTGGCATACTACTAAAAAATGTTGTGGCATCTAAATATTGTCTAAGAAATCTACTGTGCCATGGATTTGACCAAAGAGATTTAAGACGAAATTAAAAGATCAGCCCCCGTAGCATGACCACCGTAGACAAGGATTTCTTTGACGGAAGAATCGATAAAATGACAGATTGTGTCGACAAAATGACAGATTTATTTGCACTATCTGTCATTTTGTCGATTCCTCCGTCAAAGAAATCTTGTCTAAGGTGGTCATGCTACGGGGGCTGGACAGATACTGATACTGTTAGCCTGCGTTATTCCACTGCTGCCTCTCTCCATGTTGGTTTTGTCCAGCTCGTCCCATCATTTTCTACAAAGTCTGCCACGACGCCTTCTGGCTGTGTCAGGGCTCCAAAAAGCCACTTTTTGGAACCCTGAGGTTCCAAAAAGTGGCTTTTTCGGACTACTTTGGCTATCAGGTTATCGAGCTTATCATTTTGGATATCAGGACAGAATTTGTACAAAAAAATAAACATGTAAGCTATCCATGTAGCACCGTCTGGGGCAGGTATTGTCAGGTCATGGCTGCTTTGGCAAATACCTGCACAAAGTGGCCAGACGGGAGGCGACTCCCGTGTGTCACCAGTGCGGCTGCAGCGAGGACACGGCGCTTCACACCCTCGGGTATTGTTCAGCTTGGGTGGTGCAGCGCCGTGCTCTCGCAGCAGCAATCGGGGCAGACCTCTCCTTGCTGGCTGTGGCCAAGGCCATGGTCGACAGCAGGGCGGCATGGGAGGCGGTAGCACCCTTCTGCGAGGACGTCATGCCGCAGAAGGAGGCGGCGGAGTGCGTCAGGGAGGAGGACTCCCTCGCTGACGCGATTCGTCGCAGGAGGACAGGGCTTCGGAGGAGGCGCCATGGCGACATGATGCCGCCTTAGAAGGCACTTACGGGCGGTAGATCGGGGCGTCTATCGTCGTCGCATTGTACGGCCCTCACAAGTGGTGGCGATGTCTCAGGTGAGCCCGGACATCGCCAAAGAAGTTTGGTGCTCGGAGGCGTGTTGCGCTGGATGGGTCGCGAAGGTCACGCGTAGCAGTTCTCGCGGCTCATCCACTAAGGCCACAGTAGGCTAGCGGCGGTGTTTTTTAGTGGGTGCAAGCCCCACATAACCAAACCGTCTCCCCGTACGGTGCGGTAGAGTTAGGCATTTGTCACAGCTTTTAGACATAGAGAGGAAAAGAAAACACAATGAACTTATCACAGAAGAAATTTATTGATAGTTTGTTATAGAGATACAATATGAATGAATGTAAAAAACAAGCACACCAATGGAGGTTGGATTTAGCACTGAAAAAGGTCCAGTGATTGACATGCCATAACCAATATGGCACGACAATCACTGGACCTTTTTCAGTGCTAAATCCAACCAACGACAGGTAAAACTGACTGTCTCATTTACCCTTCGTCACCTTTCTTCATTAAGCACTTGACCAGGCGTTACCTACACTTATCTGAACTATCTGATACCTTGATAATCCTACAGAGATACTGTGGAAAACTGGAAAAAGAATAATTCATTACCTGAAAGGAACAAAAGATATGAAGTTTAAGAAGAATGAAGACAGTAATCTTTGTATCAGCCTTTACAGAAGCTGATTGGGCTGGAGATAAGCATGACTAAAAAAATACCAGTGGCATGGCTGTGTATCATGGCTACAATTTGATTTCATTGTCATCCAAGAAACAGCAGACTGTTGCCCTTTCAACAGAAGAGGCAGAATATGTTGCAGCAGCTATGTGTACTTCGGAAATGTTATTTATAACAGGACTTGACTAGAATTTGAAGAAGGCTACAGTGTATGTAGCATATTTTGCGATTTTACAAGGGAATCAAAACCTGTAGGGTACTTTCCGTTGACCATGAAATTTGGCAAGAATCGCTATCTTACAGTACATGTCAAGGAAAAAATCTAAAACCGTAAATATGTAGTTTAATAACAAAATACCTACAAGTTTGTACTGAACGCTCGGTGCACGAGTCCAAGCTCGCACTAGGCCGGACTACAACATTCATAAGCCTTTATTCTTTCAACGCCTCTTTAAAAGCTTTGAGCCCAGCAACAGCTGCATCAATGAGCTTCGGTGCTGTAGCGGCTAATTGCTCATTTAGCTGATCAACTGTCTTAGCCTGCTCGACAGCTATCTGAGCCAAGATATCCTTGAACTTAGTTAGCTCAACACGTTTTTCGTCAACGACTTCTTTAAATAATGTGCAGGTCTTTTCATCCTTTAAAGTTTCGATTACTTTAGCTGAAAGAAAAAAATAAACTATATTTATTTAGCACAGACTTAAGACACAACACGTTCAGCAAGATACACGCAGGAGATAAAGAATAGAAAAACAGAAATGTGTGCTTTATGGCTGCGCGATATAGTCCTAATTCAGAACGCCAGGCAACAAGGACAGAGTTTAAAATCATTTATCCAATTTGTATTTGATGTCAGATGTGAGATGTGATTTTTATAGTTGTGGCGGGTAATCAGTATACAACGTAAACAGACCCTTCACGAATCCGTTAACCAAGCATTCTGTACATCAAACCAAGTAACTTTACGTAAAAGTTATTGCTGGGAAACCTTTTTTTATGTAACGCACTAAAAACATTGGGCTGATGGATGGATTGAATAGTTCGGGAGTCGTGGTGGTGTTTAAAGTAAAAATCTTACATTTAAAACACGTATTAAAAAAAAATTGGAACTTTGACCTCCAAAATCTCCGTAACTAGAAGGTTCCCAGGTATAGTCCTGAACAAAAAAAAAATCTTAATCTCGGGGAGAACAAGTGCCTTTCGGTTTTGTTAAGGGTCTATTTACACCCTTTACGTATTAACTATACTGATCATCCGCCCTATTACGCAGTAACTAGATCGTGGAGATCAGACAGGCAGTCGCTCGATACTAGTCTTCAGCTGCATCTGGCTATACTGAAATCAGACCCCAACATAGTTGGGAAAAACGCAGGCAGATGTTGATGTCCGATGGTAGGTCTTTAGCAGTCGTGATGGGGATAGTCCAGCAGTTATGGACTGGAAAGTATTCCGAAGTTAATGGAACTTTAACAGGTTGTGTGGTGGTACACTAGGAAGAGTATCCTAAGTTTTCGACCGCATATATCCCAAATTTTCGATAGCAACTTCGGGAGGGGACTAAAACCTATATTTTTTTCTGACATTTTTCAGTTTTTCACTTATATCTCTTAAACTAAGAACATTTTGTGTACCATATTGGGGAACAAAGTTGAAGAACATTAAATTTCCTAAAAGTTCGTTGGTAAACTAGTTTTTCAAACCCAATATTAACGGAGATACAGTGAATGCTAAAAAAAATTCTTAAAATGTTTAAAATAGCATAACTATTTACTACGTTAATTATCTTAATCTGTCATCAATATCAACGTCTTGGAAAGCCTGTGACGGGGGGTTATAGGTTTTCCAAGACCCCCAAACGTGACCATTGGTCACGTCTCATTAAAATGTAAGAAATGTATTATAAGGAACCCACCTCACACCAAAAACTCTGCTTTGTGCAGACGATATGAAAAAAAAAAATGCTTTTGTCCCCTCTCCATGTTAGCACAAATGCGTATACGGCGTCTCCCCACAAACAATGGCCTACCTTCCATCTTGCCCCGCATGCACTATCACCTGCGCTTTTGATGATTTATTTACTGCATCAGTGAGCGAGTATTGCGTATCATCGAAACGCTAAGAAGAAGAAGTTAGCACAGCCTCGAAGTCAAAAACTCTCGTCTTCTTAGTGTACCCCCAAACAGCCTGTTCAAGTTTCATTAACTTCGGAATACTTTCCAGCTACGTCAACTTATTTCCATAGCTGTCTCGTAGTCACACCAGATTATCACACCAGTATGACAAACAGCGACAGGTCGACTGAAATAGTAATCTTAAGTCCAAGAATCTGCCCACCAGTATCGACCACCACTTACCTAGTGCTAGGGTTGTTGAGGTCAGATAAGCATCCGCCCCATGTATGAAAATATTCATAAGCTTGAAGGAAAGTAATATGAATTCTTAAAATAATTGTAAGCAAAGCCCTTGAGTTGAGTGGGTGTCCAGTCTAACTGAACTGAACAGCTGAATACCAGTACATGGGGTGACTGCCTATCTAAAAAATTGTGACAAAAAAAACCACTTTGACCCAACAAAGAATTTATTTTAGAACCCTCATTTTCCTGCTGACTTCAAAGCCTCTTTAAAAGCCTGAAGCCCGGCAATGGCTGCATCAATAATCTTGGGTCCTCTGGTAGCTAGTTGTTCCGATAGCTGGTCAGCTGACTTAGACTGCTCGACAGCTATCTTAGCTAATACATCCTTGAACTTGGCGAGTTCTATACGCTGCTGGTCAGCAACATCCTTAAATAATTGGCGAGTGTTGCTTTCCTTCGTAGCTTCTATAATTTTTGCTGCAAGGTGTTTAAAAATCAGGATCAAAAGTCGTTCCATGTAAAATAGTGGTACTCAGCCGCGTTCGGTTAGTCTGGAAGTTGAGCCCAATGTAGTTGGGAAGTATGTTCCATGGACTGCCTACTGACCTCCACGACCCAGTGACTTGGTAACACGGTACCAATCGGTTATTATCTGCTTGCTTTTCGCCATGTTGGAATCGAATTTCAGTCTCAACGGATCCAGTTGAATACCAGTATTACCCCTTAAGAATTAGTTTTAGATTTCATGGCTTCTGACTACTCATAATTAAAGGTTCGCTAGATATCTTTACTATGAAAATAGTATTATACTTACAGTTGTCATTGTATCAGCATGTGATGCGGAAGAATGAAAATTTCATAGGATTGTTTTGAGTGTGAATGTAGACGGTTGTAAGAGTAGGGGAGGACCAAATAAACCTTGGATGGACTATGTCAAGGATGATATGGCTAGAAAAGATGTGACTGAGTAATAGAGGAATATGGAAGAAGACATACTGCGCTGCGCTGCTCGAAAATTAATGGGGTTAAAGGCAGAAGAATGACGATCATGATGACTTACAATCTTTCATCCATTTCAGTAAATTATCGACATCAGTCTTTCCGGCTTTTTCAAGTTCTTTAAATATGTCATCCATGTTGATTTGTTGGTCATCTAATATTAAAAAAATATTATTTTATAAATTTTGCTTACAACTACGACTGTCAACTGTCTTTGAAAACAAATGCAGTTGACAGCCGTCGATATGTCATTCCTTTATGGTCAAATATTAGTTTTAAAAAAATTTAAAAGAGTTTCCTTTCAGTTATTTTTACTCTTAGTATTTTGGCGGTGCGGTAGGAGCTATGGTTGAGCGATTGGCTGCTGTGCTGCATGTCGCGGGTTCGCAGGTTCTAACCGCTATAGCAACAATGTCGTCTGCTCATCTCGCTGCCGGCCGACCAACACCTCTCTTTCGATTCCTTGGACACCACTCAGTCACAGCTTTACTCCACCAGCATCACCGCACCTGGCTCGGTGTCCAGCCCAACTCCATTTAAGTTAACGAAAATCCTTTGCACACACGGCGAGACATCAAGTTCAACACCCAATATACCCACAACTACGCTACATTCAATAAAAAGAATCGTCGAAAAAATAATCCACATAACTATACTTATACTATGGGTTCAATGAGACGGATTATTTTTTCCCATCGAATCACACATGACTCGATTGGGTGTGACTCGTTGGGAACTCACCATTCCAGCGCATTCGGGTGCGTACTTGTTAATTGGTGGGATCGCACATTCTAAGTACTTGCACTACTTGCTGCAGGCAAGCGCATTACTTTGTGTCGTTTATTTCATGACCACTGCTCTCAAAACGGTGAAGGAAAACATTTGTGAAATCTACCAACCCGAATTGGGCACGTCCACTCCCTCTCATAGAGAGGAGGCCTGTGTCCCAGCAGCGGGACCCCATAGGCTGAGTATGCTCTACCTCCGTCTACCACTTCGAGCAATAAAGGTGTTAAAATAAGTCTATAATTAAATAAAACACCAAACCAAGGACAATTACCTTTATTAAAGATTCATTGTGCATTCAGTAGATATAAAATAAATGGCAAATTAACATAATAGTTAGGCGTGCGAGTGGCATCGGGCCTGTTAGATACATGTATGTGTTTACTTTATATATTACTAGCTGCGCCCTACGGTTTCACCCACTACCCAGCTCCTCAAGGTCCTAGCGTGATGTGAACCACCCTAGACCCTCCCTCAAGGACTGGGCCATCAATAGTCAAATGTTTTAAAGATTTTTTCAAATCCGACTGGTAGCTCCAGAGATAAGTTGATACAAACAGACAAACTTCAGCTTTATATGTAGTTTATATATTATATTGGTGCGATCGAGGCGACACTTGTACACCCGGGGACAGTGGCGCGTGCCACAAATGTGTCTTATACGAGGTCAGTGGGGAATTAGCTAGCGGAACTGTGGAGACGTGTCGGGTGTCGAGATCTGAACACGATTGAGGACAGATTTGATGGCTTTTTTTTTAGGTCCTTAGGTAGTCACATTACTTAGTACGTAGTAGATATATTTGTATAAACTTTAGTGATGTGATATGAGAATCAAAATAATTTTCTACAAAACTCAAACTACTAAACCCATACTTGCATTAAAAAAAAACATCAAATATTTTTTTTTTACCCGACTGCCAAGAAAGGATTATGTTTTCGCGCGTATCTTGTAAATTTCTTTATTACCTCGTATGTTCTAAATGGCTGGATGGATTTCGACGATTAGGGTTTCATTAGACTCGTCTCAAAAACCCAAGTGTCCTTAGACAGGTGTTTAAAACAAAATGGCTTTTGGCGCCAAATTGTAAGTCGTCAATATTTGTTTTTTCAACCAATCCTATCGAGTCGGGTATCAACATGAAGGAAATTAAAAGGAGATTACAAATATATACAGGGTGGAGACTTTCAACGGGGCATCAAGGGGAACTACTTTAACCGTTGCAGCTACACGAAAATGGTCTTATCCATAATTTTTTGTGAAATTTTGATCCCCAATCACAGATTTTCAAAAAAAAAAAATTACAGTAAGCAAGAAAATGGCCATTTTACACAAAACATTTTTTTAAATGCCAATCGATCCTGTTTCTATACTGATCAAAAACTTTTAGGGGACCAATCCCGGTTGGACTACTAAAAAAGAAAGAAATTGCAAAAAACTTTTCCCAAACACATTTTGTTTGAAAATTTTAACCAATATTTTTTTTATGTTAATCTATCCTGCTTCTGATGAAACATACATACACGGTACATAATGCAATTTGCAATCGCGTTTTTAGATGCTTTTTTTTCTTCTAGTACTATCGTTGAGATTGACACCAGTAACGTCCCCAGCGTTTTCACTAGATAATTAACCACGACCCTGTACAAGTCTGGTAACACTTGCGACACCCGACGGCAGTGCAAGCGCGTTACAAGTGTGTCCCACGCTTTCAAAGAGCAAAACTGAGCCACAGCTTCAGATATTCTTGTTTTTTTTTTGTTTTAATAATATTTAATAATATCGTAATCCTTAATGTCTATTAATATTTTAATAATAATCATTACGTAGCAGTAACTAAGCAGCAAGACTAGAATTGAATGGCGATGGCGACTACTAAATACATATATTTATTTATATATACGTTTATACAGTATTGTGTGTGTAGTTGTATGCGTGTGAATACCTACAGTTTTACACAGTTATTTTAACTAAAATCCATTATTATACTTGTCGGATCCGGTCATTAGTACAGACATAAAATAAATCGCAAGGGCGCTGGTGGTGACGTCAGGCGACCTACTTACAAGCTACCCACACCACAGCGTGCTTCTACAGAGCCCTGATGTTTACAGCTCGAGGCGAGGACGACAGTCAATGTCTGATCGTAGCGGAGTTGAGACGTCTTGGAACTGTACCCGATACATTGTGCCCAGTGTTATTGTGTTAATTTGTAATTTCAAGTAGTTTAATAGAAACAGTGTGTCGCACTCAGTGTATTTTTATTACACGAAACCCATCTTCAGCCCACATGATGTACGAGCCTAACGGAATAAATCCTGTCATATCCGACATACTTTAATTTTGACAGACTTGTCAGTTATAACCTTATTCCTACTGAAATAAAGTTCACTGTGATTTTGATAAAATAACTGTAAAAGCACTGAACATCAGAATGACGAAAGAGTTTCAACACAACTCTACTCTGTCTACCTATCGTGGACGCAAGCGTCAAACATATACACGGTGGAAGGGACGCCGACGTTAAAAGGGTTACCACGTATTCAGTACATCATTCTGAGCCCCCCACGTAGAAATGTTTCATCGGCAATTTAAAACAGAACAGCTGTTCCACACATTTCGACCGTGAAGGTATTGCACTTTTGTAGAAAACAGCTGTTTTTTTTTTAATAACTGACGAAAAATTTATATGTAGCGGGGTTCAGACTGATGTACTGAATAAGTGGTAACCGTTTTCGCATCGGTTTCCCATCACCTTGTATATTTATAAACACACGCACACAAACTACATCACACATATTGATATCATTATAATACTCAATAGGTAGCTGGCAACACGTTACATCAACATGTCTACCAGGCAGATGTGAGTGGCAACGCCGGTAGGGGACGCCCTAGAAGGACATACACTGGCCTTATTGCTGAGGTTCTTCAAAAAGGTGCGTAGTATTCGCTTTCAGCGTGAGTTTATGAACATGAATGAGATACTGACTACATCTTTCCAGCCTTTTGAGGGTCGGCTGCCAGTCTAACCGGATACCAGTATTTTACATGGAGCGACTGCCTATCTGACCCCCACAGCCCAGTTACTTGGTAATACGATACCAAAAGCAGTATGTCGTCATCTTCCTGCCCTTATCCCATTCTACTTGGGGTCAGCGCAACACGTTTTCTTCTTCCATTCTCCCCTGTCAGACGTCACGGCATCATTTACTCCTTTCTCGTTCATATCACTGTTCACACAATCGATCCATCTTTTCTTTGGCCTTCCTCTCCCTCTCCATCCATTAACATCCATGTCCATTACTCTCCATTATGTAAGGATCGTAATTCTTAGCAGGTGGAGTACTGTAGTGTCTGCCTACCCTCATAGGGATCTATGTCGCTAGTGTTGCCAGTCACCTAAACAATATTACAATAACACCATTTACAAAGTCGTGCCGAGATCATAAAACTAAATATAAGCCTGATAGATTCGTTTTAAACTCGTCCATACTCGTGTAGTACTATTAAATAACGAGATGTGTGTGTACTGTACACCTCTGGCGACCCCCTCGGGGCTACAGGCGTGATGTTATGTGTAGTACTTACGTGATAGTACTCACACCATATTCACTTGTTTTAAACTAATATTATTTAGTTTCACTCTGAGCGATGTATACAGGGTGGGTTGTTTAGTGATGTCAATTTTTAGAGGGAGTATACAGGGTGTTTGAAATATATCATTTTGATCTAAGAAACACCTTTTACTAAGACTGATTATTCTAAATATACGTTGAAAAAAATAAGAATTTTCTTGAAGTCACTTTCCCGTTTCTTCTCCATAGATATCTACGTTTTGGAACGGGCAAATATATTCTTTCTGATTAACTGAATAGTACAAGTAAATGGTTACCATCTAATCAATGGTACATGAGTGTGAAACAATTTTGGCCGTCACGGGACGCCCGGCAGATGTGAGACAGCCATGTTAATATTAGAATTCATAAAACGATATTTGCAATAAAAAATAGTTTCCAAGTACCGTTAACTTTCCTCGGTGCCATCTTGGATTTTCATATTCGTCATCACCGAACCCGAAAACTATGATAACAGAACAACCGATCCAAAACAAACTTCATTTTAATGAGAAAAGATTGATTTTACGTGGCGAAGAGGAGGCATCACGCCATGACAGCGTCATGCCATCTTTCATCACGGCATACTAGTCGGTTTTATTGCCTAGGCGCGCATATATAGGGTGACTGGTAATTAGTGACCGATACTTATACACGTGTTTGTACTCATGATAACAAACAACTTTCCCAAAGAAACTTTCTTTTTATACTCGTTTGCTTTTATCCCAATAACACAACAGCCGTATGAAATTTGCGCGAGCGCGCACTTGTGACCTATCAGCTGCAACTTTGCAAAAAAAAATGTTTCTTTGGCAAAATTGTTTGTTATCATGAGTACAATCGCGTGTTTAAGTATCGGTCACTAATAACTAGTCACCCTATATATATATTTCACATCAAAACAGTCTTAGTATAGTCAAAATGACCCTATATGTACCCTTTAAAAATCAACATCAGTATCCTACCCCAGTATAAGACAATCATTTATAAATCTATTACATTCTGTTGTCTGTTTAGTAAACGTTTCAAATGTCGATGTATGATGTGTTTTTTTTATTATATTTAACAATTAATTATGTATGTAGTGTGACGGATGCATGGAGTGGGCTAGGCCCACTATGTCCAGCAGTGGACTGCTACAGGCTGTCTGTCCAGTAGCTCATGTAATAGACTGATATGATATTATAGATTATCTAAAGGTAGTGTCGAAGGCCGACTGGTTCTATGTAACTCTAAGACAACGCTTCCATAGCTCGTGGCTAAATAATAACAGCTGAACGGGTCGATCTTCAAGGTTAAGCTGCGCTTGGCAAGGTCGGTCTGTGGATGGGTGACCATCATTATATCCACAGTTTCCTCTGTGCCTCGGAAAGCACGAAAAGCCGTTGGTTCCAGCTTTCATTTATAAATCTTTGACAGTCGTAGTCAGTGGCCCGAAAGTCTGACAACCAGTCGCACTAAGGGCTATCGTATTCCCCAGTACTAACTGGTTTGTGGAGGTCAGATAGGCAGTCGCTCCATGTAAAATGCTGGTAGTCAGCTGCTTCCGATAAGACTGGAAGCCGACCAAAATATAGTTGGGAAAAGGCAGCCAGACGATGAAATGGCAACATTGCCAAATGTTGCGGTCACCATAGAGTTACAGAGGAACTAGAAGGACGCCTTCGAAATTCTACCTTTAACCAGTAGGTACATCATCATCATCATCATCATCATTTCAGCCGAAAGACGTCCACTGCTGGACATAGGCCTCCCCCAAGTGTCGCCACATTGACCGGTCCCGTGTGACTCGCATCCAGCGGATCCCTGCAACCTTCACCAGGTCATCGGTCCACCTAGTGGGAGGCCTTCCAACGCAGCGTCTTCCGGTTCGCGGTCGCCACTCCAGAAGGTACCTAATTAACTATTTTAACACTATACTTATGAATGTTTTCTTACAGTAGCCTTTCAAATAACAACTTTAAAACACAAAACACATCGAACATTGAATTGCAATAACATGTTAACAATAGCCCAGTCGATACGTTTAAAAGCATAAACATTATTATACCTTAACCATGTCTAAGTATTTTAAAAATTACGCTATCCCACCTCTACATCGATATATCGATACTTTTCAAGCATTTGCAGTCTTTGAGCTGTAATCCACCACGCACTCCACGCAGGCCATGGTGGATGTCCCGTCTTCTTTTTGGTTCTAGGACATGCCGGTTTCCTCACGATGTGTTCCTTCACCGTTTTGAGAGCAGTGCTGGTGAAATAACTTACACATTGTAACCTGCTTGGGTTCGAACCCACGACCTTCAACTCTTGGCTCAGTGGTTACCATGACCTCTTGTAGCATGTATTGCTTTAATCTTCCTTCAGTGTGAGCAAGCAATGGAGCTAGATGACCTGTATACTGGGTGTAAAATTACACTTAACGAAGCCGAAAGGCACTTGTTCTCCCCGTCATTGCGATCATTTTTTGTAATGTTTGCTTAGAGTTACTTAGTTTGATGTACAGAATGCTTGGCTGACGGCTTCGTGAAGGGTCTGTTTACACCCTGTAGCTCTATCTCCTGCCTGTACTACTGACTACTGGATACTCGTCAAATTATCGATATATCAACGTAAAGAGTAGAGAAGTATTAAAATATCATTTCCCAATCAGCCGATACATACATATATTAACAAATTTTGAACTATGTTGCACCCATTTTGTAAAATATTCATAATTTTTTTGAGGGTAGAAACGAATTTTGTACATGACATGCTCGTTTTAATTGTATGTAACAATTATACAGGGTGGTTCTTTTAACGCCAATTCTAAAAGGTGTTAGGTGTGTATGTAAGGTACTTTGGGGGTCAAAATTACTTGTTTTTACCCCCTCAACTAACCTTTTAAGAATTGACATTAATCAACCAAACATCTTGTATAAGAAAAATATGTGTTTTCAACTATAACATGTCACTTTAGTTCAGTACTCACGATATGAAAGGTCTTCGATTCAAATCCTAGTTCGACAGTATTTGACGTAAATTATAATTACGAGAAAATTATCATTTCACAGTAACAAGAAACGTCTAAAACATCTTTTGTGACCGATTTCACTAGCTCCTAAGGAACATTTAAATTGATACCTAAACACTGATATTAGAAATTACAACAGTGCAATTATACAGGGTGGATGGGACTCCGACGCTATAACGGTTCCCACATATTCAGTACATCGTTCTGAGCGGGGTCCCCCACATAGAAATTTTTCATTGGTAATTTAAAAAAAACAGCTGTTCCATACATTTTGAACGTGTAGGTATTGCACTTTTGTAGGAAACAGTTGTTTTTTTTTTAAACCGATACCTATGTGGGGAGGTTCAGAATGATGTCTTGAATACGTGGTAAACGTTTTAGCGTCGGTGTCCCATTCACTCTGTATTTTAGGCATTATTTTAGATGCTGTTTAGTGTTTCTGAAAACGGACAAATAAAACGCTCCGTAAATGCGTGTTTTAAGTGCCATTTTTAGTTAAAAACACATATCCCTGTGTGTCCTTATGTTATTGATAAAATAGATATTATAGCACATTGCATTCCAAGCGATTATTTTCAGCTTGAATTTATTTCTATAATCAGAATCATCGTCGTCAGATCACCATTTTGTTTAGCCAAGCGAGATACTATACTCTCACAATTGTATACATAATGTCACATTTAACTATCGAGAATGCTTAGAAAAACCATTTCTGACTTGTTGGTCTAGTGTTCGTTAGGACTACTGCTGTACATGAGGTCTCGGGTTCGATTCACAGGTCAGGCAGTGTTATTGAGTTTTTCCATCAGAAATTCTTTATCCCGGAATTTGGATTGCTGCCCGGTTGATGGCAATAGGCTGGCCTCTATTACATGGGACTTAAACATAACTGAAGAACAAAGTATGTGTGTATATTTTATTGAGTTTTTTAAGCATTATCCATCATCGAAAGTGACTTTTATACATTTTCCCTTGTTTTTATCTTCATATTTTCAATGAAACTTTAATTTTTTACATCGTACAATAAAATAATCATCGGCTCTTAGAAAGAGATAGCCATATTTGTAGGCATAGCGTTGTCTCTCTCGTTCCTTGTCATGATTTGGTCGTTGTTTCATACAAACATTTACTTAAATATAAAATAATATAGAGAGCTTTTAAAACCACATAATTAAAATAATCAAGCCTTTTCCTAACTATGTTGGGGTCGGCCAATACCCTTTTCTGGGTAACACGATGCCCCTTGTAAATACTAGTTGTCAGACTTCAGGATGCGACTATCAAAGATCTATGAATGACATCCCAATTTATTAGAAAAAAAATGTGGGACAGAGACAGCGCTCTACAAATACGAAATATACCGAACCTTCTCTCTCTAACACCCGAAGTTGTGCACGGCATATAGTATACCTACTCAAATGTCACTTTGTATAGCGCGCCGACACTTTTAGTGTCAACGTGGCCTTTTTAATGTAACTAATAAATAATTAAGAGATACAACACTAAATTAAGCATTTTATAGCAAATTAATGTTCTAGTGATGTTCTGCTAGGTGCCTCCTCATGTGGTACTTTTAGTATGAGTGAATATTTAGTTAAACTTGTGATGTATTTTTTCCTTTTAGGGTCTTTATGACCCCCCCTATTTAGGTTAAACTGTCACAAAAAAGTACCAAACCGACACATAACAAAACACACATACAATAAAATAAATAATGCACCGCTTTTTAAAATTAACTCAATATTTACAAAATAAAATATAATTTAAAACTTTTCAATTACTAACACAAATAATATACAGGGTGACTCGTTTAAGGCTTGATAGTGGAGAAGAAATGCAATTACATTTTCTTACGTTTTTATAAACAAAGTGTCATAGCAAGTTCAATCTAAGAGTAAAAGTAACAAAATGATGTGATATAACAAAAAAACATTCAGTAGAAAAGGCACAAGCAATTAAGCTTCCATTTACTCTACGAACTTCTTGCAACACTTTGAATATAAACGTTCGTATGTGCTCGTGCGGGTTGTCCCCTCGCCTACGATAGTCTGCTCGGGGCGAGCGAGACAGAGCTATACAGCGCTAGCCGCGTGTCGCTCCCGCGCAACTGTACCACGACCGACGAGCCGCTCGCATGGCATGATATGGCTTGTGTGTTAGGGCGCGATGGAGAGCGGGCGGAAGCGCCGCGCCCGCGCCGCGTTGTGCTGCGGGGCGGGCGCGGGCGGCGCGGGCGGCGCGCCCGGCGGCGGGGAGCCCGACGACGACGAGCCGCCCGAAGCTGGCGGCGACGACAGCAGAAGAGCGGGCACGCCTCGTGACGCGCTGCGGCTGCGTATGAATAAACACTCCAATTACTACCTAAACGAAAAAACCCAACATCCAGTCTGTACAAAAAGTTACAATCAGCATATAGATTGAACAAGATGTATCCCGTATAAAAATACCCATCATAAACAATTTATAAAATCCACCATGTATAAAAATACGCAAAATTCACAATGTATGAAAATATACCCAACATTCACCCTTTATAAAAAAATACCCATCATCAATTCTGTATAAAAATACCGAAAATCCACTCTGTATAAAAATAGTCAAAATCCACTCTGTATAAAAATAGTCAAAATCCACTCTGTATAAAAATAGTCAAAATCCACTCTGTTTAAAAATAGTCAAAATCCACTGTGTATAAAAATAGTCAAAATCCACTCTATAAAAATACACAAAATCCACCTTGTATAAAAAATACATAAAATCCATTCTGTATAAAAATACCCAAACTCCAGGCTGTATTAAAAAATAACCATCATCCACTGTTTAAAAAAAGTACTTAAAACACTAACAAACGATTCGACGTCGCATCCTCCGCATTCATGAAATGATACCGTGCCGTGCATCGCACCACTATAAGTATGTCAATGTTTCGAATATTTTACGGTGCAAATCGTAGCGTTCCACGGCACGACACCGCATCGTGATAAGACAGGACAACGTGTTTGTGTTTTCGCCCTAACAGGCTTGAAACCGTATACAGGGTGAACGGGACACCGTCAGGAAAACGTGGAAACCGTTTTCAGTACATCATTCTGAGCCCTCCCACACAGAAATTTTTCATCGGTTATTAAAAAAAAAATCAGCTGTTCCATACATTTTGACGTTGTAGGTATTGCACTTTTGTAGGAAGCAGTTGATTTTATTTTTAATAACTGATGAAAATTTTCTATGTGGCCCCGGGAGCTCTGAATGATGTACTGAATACGTGGTAACCGTTTTCGCGTCGGTGTCCCTTCCACCTTGTATTATCTATTACTTCTATACTCTCTTACCTAGAATGGTGGTGTGGCGGCTGTCGGTGCCTCGGCCTCGCGAACCGCAGGTTCAGTTCCCGCGCCGGGTCTACAGCGTACTTGTCGGCTGCATTCTGACGACGGCGACGTAGTGCTGCAGGGAGAGGACTGCAGGTCTTTATTGTGTTACGAGTTCAGGGAGGGGCGGGGGGGATAATTTGGAAAAAAATTATTGGCTAACTTTAAGCGCCAATGTGACTTTTGTAGTTCTTTATCTTTTGTATATACTCAGTAAAGTAACTATTATGTTTATTGTTATCACGCCTGTAATCCCCGAAGGGTTAGGCAGAGGTGTACCTAATAGTAGACCCACATTTCATCAGTTATGTTTAAGTCCCATGTAACAGGGGCGAGCCTATTGCCATCGACCGGACACAAATCCAGGTTCTGTGGCTGCTACTGAGAAATTTCTGATAGCCCAATAACACTTTGCCCGAGCTGGGAATCGAACCCAGGACCTCATGCTCAGCAGTCGCGCTTGCGACCACTCGATCAATGAGGCAGTTTTGATTTATGAAAATTAAATTTAAATTAATTAGTCAAATGTCTTTATCTTCTGTTGGAGATCATAAATAAATGGGTCAGAGTGACATAAGCTAGTTTTTATCTAAAAATTATATAAAAATCTTCATTTAAACACTGGCCCATCAAATTGTCCAAATAGTAGAAGAAAATGGAACATTTAATGGCCGGTCTAACTTCCGCCATTTTAGTTTTTATTTTTCAAAGTTGCGGCCACGTATCCATCATTCTCTTGCCCTTGTCCCAATTCATTAGGGGTCAGCGCAGCATGTCTTCTTTTATCATACTTTTCTATTACTCGTCACCTCATCAAACATCTCCTTTCTTGCAATATCATTCTTTATACAATCCATCCATCGTTTCTTTGGTCTTCCTCTACTCATATACCCGTCCACATTCATACTCAAAACTTTCCTCACGACATTTTCCTCATTCCTCCGCATCACATGCCCATACCACGACAACCGATCACAAAACAACTTTTCAGTCACCGGCGCCACTTGCGGTCACGTATGAAACTTATATTAATCAAAGAAAATTTGTTCTCATACAAAACATGTTTGTATTGAAGACAGCTATCGATTAATATAGGTTTTATGCGCGACCGAAACTTAGAAAAAAGAAAATGTTAATGAAAAAATGTTAAAAATTGTAATGTTAAGTTAGGCCGGTCAGACTCCATACAAAAATCTTCAGAGCCCTTTTAATGTCTACTTTTTGGGACAACTAAGTACGTCAGAATAGAAACATGTACGGTGTCAATTCAGAGAGGATTTAGGAAGATAAATTCAGTAGGGAAGATATTATAGCACTAACCGGGCGTAAGATCCGCCACGTCAGGAGACAAGGGCCCATCCCCACTCCAGCTGGCGCACTTGGCTAGTCTCTGCTCGGCCCCGCAAGCTACCGGGATGCGTGATGTGCTGGCGCTGCCTGTCGAACGCTGGAGACAAGGAGACAATCATATGAATATTTAAAATATAAATTTAAACAGCTTTTTCTAAATGCATAATTTGAAACTATACAGGGTATACGGGACAGCCCTCCGCAGATTGACAGAGTGCATTCAGCGCATATTTTGAATCATATTCCACCGGAATGTTTCTCAGGAAATCATTTTTTCAGTTACTATTCCTTTATTTCAATATAAAATTACCTTCCTACCTTCTAGTTACGGAGATAGGGGGGGTCCAAGTTTAATACTAGGTTTTAATGTAAGATGTTTACTTTAAACACCTCCACGACCCCCGTACTATTCAATCCATCCATCAGCACAATGTTTTGAGTGCGTTACATAGAGTAAAACCGTAAAACGTTATTTTTCACTCCAAAAAAAAGTCACTTCCCAGCAATAATTTTTGCGTAGAGTTACTTAGTTTGATGTACAGAATGCTTGGTTGACGGCTTCGTGAAGGGTTCGTTTACACCCTGTATAAACACTTACATAAAATAAATCAAAATCAAAAGTCATTTATTCAAACTAGGCTGAAAATCAGCACTTTTCGAACGTCAAAGTTACATAAGACAGTCCCCCAAAAATGCCCGCCCGTCACCACTTCCTAGTGCTTTAGCTGGGAAGAAGAAGTGGTGGAACAAACTCCCCAGCAGCACGTCTGTCCGTTTAGTTATATAAACTTGATTCTATAAAATGTACTTACATCTCTTAAGCTTTGTGATCCGTCGCCGGCAGCGCTGTTTATTTCTCTCTTACTAATTGCTATAATGCTTCTGTAACAACAAAAATACAAATCTTGAAGCATTTCTTTTTAACCCCCGACGCAAAAAGAGGGGTGTTATAAGTTTGACCGCAATGTGTGTGTGTCTGTCTCTGGCACCGTTGCTCTTAAACGAGTGAACCGATTTGGATGTAGTTCTTTTTATTTGAAAGTTCTCTTTATCAAAATCGGTGCAGCCATTTACTATATGGGGGATGAAAGTGGGTATGAAAAATCGAATATTTTCAAATATACCCAAGTGGGGTATCAAATGAAAGGCATGATGTGTATATTACAATTAGACATATTTTATCAAAACCGGCTCAGCCATTTTATTGACTTTTCAAATGTTTGTTCGCTTTTCTTTGTTGTGATAGGAGATTTTTAATTCTTAGAGGTGAATATAGACGCAGGGGTGAATCGAGAGCTGGGGTTATTAATATGGTATGATGCTTTGGGGGTATGTATAGTCTTAAGTCGTGCATAACTTTACTTTAGTTCATCGTCTGTGTCATAGATGGCGCTGTCGTACATTTTGTTCTATGTTGTTGTAGTACTCTTTGTATTGCCGCAACACTGCCAACATCTCATTACACCCGTAGCCGCTAAAGTGCCTATATTAGGTGGCTTTACTTGACCCAATGTTCAGCCATACATAAAATATGTAGAATAAAACTGTGCCTACCTGTCTGGTATGGCGTCTAGCCGTGTTCGCTCCACTGCTGGACTCTGGCTTTTCTCCCCGCTTCGGGTTGATGACCTGAAACCAAAGACAAGGGGTTATTAGAATAAACCTCAGACACCTATCCCACCACTACTGTGCAAATATAATAGTTTATTTCCAAAAACTTAGTACTACTTTACAATGGTAATGTGGCAACAATTTTAATTAAGGCAACGAGATGAACGTCTGTAGCCGAACTAGGCATAGCCAGTATTTCGACTATCAGCACCATTCCCCTCGAGTATTTATAATACAAGAATAGGTGCCAAGCAAAAGAAGCATATTATTAAATTTAAAAATATAAGCATTCTGTCTCATTCTAATCGACATGACTTATTCAATCAAATTATACGGGGTGGAAAGGACACCGACGCAAAAACGCAAATTTAAAAAAGGGCCAAAGTCACTATTGATGTCCCGAACAACAGAAACCGGCGACGCGGTAGGCCCAGAAAGAGATGGCGTGACGAGCTGGACTCTTGTCAAAAGGATTGGGCCCAAATAGCCAAAGACAGAGATAAATGGAAAGAGGGAAAAGTGGGCAAAGGCGGGGGGCCTTTGCCTACTGCAGGGCAAAGGCCCCGCCTTTGCCCTGCAGTGGGAGACATCAAGCTCATAAAAAAAAATTAAAGACGACTAAATGAATCTTCGACACGACGAAGAAGAAGACACAAGGTTCTTCATCATCATCATCATCATTTCAGCCGAAAGACGTCCACTGCTGGACATAGGCCTCCCCCAAGTGTCGCTACATTGACCGGTCACGTGCGACTCGCATCCAGCGGATCCCTGCAACCTTCACCAGGTCATCGGTCCACCTAGTGGGAGGCCTTCCAACGCAACGTCTTCCGGTTCGCGGTCGCCACTCCAGAACTTTTCGGCCCCATCGGCCATCCGTTCTGCGAGCAATGTGCCCTGCCCACTGCCACTTAAGTTTGGCTATTCTTCGCGCTACGTTGGCTACCTTGGTTCTCTTGCGGATGTCCTCATTTCTGATTCGATCACGCAAGGAAACTCCGAGCATAGCCCTCTCCATTGCCCTTTGGGTGACTTTAAGCCTTCTGATAAGGCCCATTGTGAGCGACCACGTTTCGGTCCCGTATGTAATCACTGGCAACACACGTTTCGTGAACGAGCGCTGTCAGTTGTGACTGGTCATCTCTAGGTTGCCACGGTTTATTTGAATTAATTATTTTATTTTTGAATTGTTTTTACTATGGACACTTTTAACGTACACATTTTGCTACATCGTTCTCATATAATGTACCATCTCAACATAAATGATGTAACCAAGTTATTGTAAAAGTATTCTGATTTAAAAGAGTGTCCATGGAGTTTCTTGCCCGTTCTTCTCCATAGAGATCTACGTTAGGGAATACAGTACACTGTAGCTACATTTCATTGTTGGCTTTGTTTCGACAATTCAAAAGTGCCTGTAACTGGCCTACTTGAAATAAACGCTTTGATTTTGACACTGGTCATAGACTATCGTCTTGAGACACTGCGGTAAGTTGGACGAGAAGATACCACGCAACTTCCCACATAATATAAGTGACTTACCGTTTGTCCCTGTGATGCTCCGTGGCGTCGTAGTACACGGACGCCTCGTCGTGGTTGGCTCGCGTCTCCCCGCTTATCACGGATTGAATCTTCACTGCAACAAAACATCATTATTTATTTTATTTATTTTATATATTCTACAATGTGGTTTACGGGGGGCATAAAGGGTGTAAAAAATAACCTTAACGAAGCCGAAAGGCACTTGTTCTTCCCGTCATTGCGATCATTTTTTTGTTCTAGACCATACCTGGGAACCTTGTAGTTACGGAGATATTGGAGGTCAAAGTTTCAACTTTTTCACAAGTATTTTTTTAAAGACATGTTTGTCATGTAAGATTTTTACTGTAAACACCCCCGTACAATCCCCCCGTCCCTCAGCACAATGTTTTGAGTTCGTAACATTGAGTCCTACCGTAAAACATGATTTTTCACCCCAAAACAAAAAGTCGTTTCACAGAAATATTTTTTGCGTAGAGTGACTTAGTTTGATGTACAGAATGCTTGGTTGACGGCTTCGTGAAGGGTCTGTTTACACCTTGTATATGAAGACATGTAACGTCAATCACAGTGTACAGTTAAACTGGAACAAGTATGCGCTTTGATAAATCGATAGACGATGAAATATCCACTTTTTAAATTATAATTGAATTGATTTCTTAATTTGTAATGTTATTTTTTTTTTATATTTGTATTTTTTTCTATAATTTATTGTAAAGTACCATGAATGTGTTAGTTTTATAATTTTAATGAATGAAAAAGTTTTATAATTTTTTATAGATTTATGATTTCAAACACAATGTGAACTGTTTCCTGAATAAATTGAATTGAATTGTATCATCGTGTTTCCGAATTAGCACGACACAGAATAGTCACAAAAGTACGCTTAACATCGAGCTTAATTCCGAAGATAGGCGATGATTTTCGAAGCGCATACTTTTATTGGGAAATCTGTACCTGATTAGCAGTAAGGTGTTTTCAGAGCCACGCGCATTTCGCCACCAAAAAATTCTCAAAATAAATTCAATTGTCCGTGATGTACACCGTATAGAGCACACATATTTCGCCAGTTATTTCACTGACAGAAAGCCACACTATTTCTGAGTGAATATAATAAGCTTTGTATTTTTTTTTTTTAATTTTTTTTTTTATTCAGTATGGGCTTACTCTTGACCTCAATCTAGTCCAAAGGACAGAGATGAGGTCGACGATGGAACGAGCTAACCCAAAAGAAGCCTATTAACTCGCGATTTAAATAGATTGGGGTCATATGAACTTGGAAACACCGACGCAGGCAGGGAATTCCACTCCTTGGCTGTGCGCATAATAAATGATGTAGCAAAGCGCTTCGTGCGAATGTGTGGAACATCGACAAGGTATGGGTGATAACCTGCAGTACGTCTGGACTCCCGATGGAAAAAAGGAGATGGTGGAATGAGTTCGTGGAGCTCTTGAGCACACTCACCGAAGTACAATCTGTAAAAGACCGACAAACATGCAACTTTGCGTCGATGGGCCAGGCTATGAAGCCTGGTACCAACCAGCTTATCGTCACGTATGCCAGAAAAATGCATTTAGAAAATATAGTTGTTGCATGTGTCCGATCCGAAAGGGGCAAATAGATATACCAATGACATTGCTGAACAAAATAAGAAACATAAAATATTCATGAAAGTAAAAATATAAATTAATTTACATGATTTTGGTTCCAAATTACCATCGTTATAACAAACTGTTAAAACGTGACACCTTCGGCATAAGTATGTTCGATCGTCAATTGTTTTTTTTATGACGTCACACACCCGAGAAGCGACCGCTCGCGCCCGTGTGTTGCCATATAAGTTTTCTCATTTTAGTACATTTTATTCAATTTTCATCGCGGTATTTTTTTTTTACTTGTTCTCCAAAAAGGATTACATAAATAGAATCTAATCTCCATACCTTATAATAACCTCACGGATCGGTCAGCGTTTTTTTAAACATATCTATACTAATATTATAAAGCTGAAGAGTTTGTTTGTTTGGTTGTATGCGCTAATCTCTCAAATTCTTATCGTGTTGGATAGCCCATTTATCGAGGAAGGCTATAGGTTATATAACATCACGCCACGAAAACAAGTCAGAAGCGGCGGGTGAAACCGCGTGGCACAGCTAGTTGTATATATTTGTTTGATTCGTGATTTGACAATAATTAGTATTGCCATGCTAAAAACGCAACACGTCAAAATCCAAGACCCTTTGTATTACGATAAGTTGTATAAGTGTACGCTGTACCGGAGGTGGGCGGCTCGTCCCGCGCGGGCGGGCGCACGCGGATCTCCAGGCGGCTGGACACCGTGGCGCCCGGCGGGGACGGCGGGGGCAGGGGCGCGGCCGCCGCGCGGCTGCTGCCTGTGCTCGCACTAAGGCTCTGGAACGAACAATGTATTATATGCAGCTCATGCGTTACGAAACACTTTTACTATGAAACGAATCCTAAAATCTGCTGTTTCCTGTATTTTTACGATTTATGTTAACATAAATGGATTTTGTGCTTGTGTAAAGGAACCGTCACAAGTAGAAGGTGGTGTTCTGTAACGAGTTTATGTAGTAATGACTTACAGGGGCGCTCAGCGCTCTGTGCGGCGGCGCGGGCTCGTCGTCGTGTCGCGTGGCCACGCCGCGCATGACGTCCAGCCGGTAGCGCACGGACCCGCCGCTGCCGTCGAACGACGCTTGCTGCAGGAGGGGTGCGCGGAGGGAGCGGACCCGGCTACCTGGGGGTGGAAGGGGTCGTTAAGTACACCTATATACAAAATTAGTTTTAGTATATGCGAAACCTGAAAAACGTGTCTAGTATTTTGAAGTAAAAAATTTCAAAAATGCATCAAGAAAAATCACAAAGTTATAGCCTTATTCTGTTACCACACAAAAACGTGGCCACCGTGCGGCGCGTCTGCGTATGCGCCTTCAGCGTCATCTTGAGCTCATTAATAATAATAATTTGGCAGTAGGTACCTAAATAATTGCGATACGTACTTAGTGCCGATCGGTGTCCAACTTGTAATTTTTTTTAAATATTTTTGGGACAAAATATAACATAGTTAATAAAAATTTTGGAATCGATTCAGTTACTTATTCTGAACAAACTATATTCAGGTTTCGCGTATACTAAAAATAATGTTGTATAGTTAGTATAACTTCTATATGTTATGAAATAGGTTAAAAACCTTGTCAAAAAAAAAAAATGTTGTATTTGTAATCTTCATAAAATTTCCATCATTTTGACAACCTTTTCAATAGGTTTGGTTGAAAAAAAAAAATATCAACAACTTACAATTTAGCGTCAAAAATCCGCCATTTTTTTTTTTTAACAAAACACCTATCTAAGAACACTTGGGTTTTTGAAACGAATCTAATGCCTTAATCGTCGAAATCCATCCAGCCATTTGAAACATCCGAGGTAATAAAGAAATTTACAAACAAACAAACAAGATACTCACCAATAGCGGGCAGCGACCAGCATCTCGGCAAACTGGGCTGCAACTTCGGATAGGCGTCTATCCCCGGTATATACAGACAATGCAGCTGTTTCCTCCTCGCAGTCGGCTCTGCGCACTTCTTGGCAGGTTCGCTCTGTTTGGCAGTCACAGGGCGAGGGGCTGGAGGAGTGGGGGAGGGGAATGGAGGCGGTGGGATTGGCGCTGCGGCTGCTGGCTGTGTGGGCTGTGGGGGTGGTGGGGCTGACGTCGTGGGCGGTGGTGATGTCTTTTCTGTTGGGGCTGGGGCCTGTAACAAGGGTTTTTTGTGGTTAGATTGACTGAATTATTCTAGACTGTTTATATTAGGAGGTAAAGTATGAAATTGCAGATTTGTATGGACGATTTCGTGAAAAGCGATAAATCCATAAAAAAAAATTTTTCTGGCGAACATCTGAACCGATTATGATGCAATTGCAAACTATAGTTGGAGTGAAAAAAGCTGCGCTGCACTGCGTATCTTAAATTCTCAAAACACAGTCTATGACAAAAATATACCTACTTGAAGTAAAGAAAGAAAGAAAGAAAACATATTTATTTGGCACCTGCCACAAGTACACACAACAAACAAATGAAAATAACTAAATTTACACAATAAAAACGTTAAAACTGTCTCACGGCTGCGCCAAATAGGCCCAGTTCAGCAAACTGCCGAGCAGCTAGTGCCCGACGCTGGTTTAAGTAGTGAAACCGACGGCATATTGAAACGGGTGTTTGACACACTACCCTATGAGGTAATATGCAACTACTAGTACGGTTTTTGATATGATGTTAATTCTAAATGGTACAAAATTTAACAATTAATCCAATAAAAATGGAATTAAGAAAATATATAACTATACGTCAAAGTTACAAACAGAACAAAATGTGAGAAAAAAAACGGCAATTTCATAGTTAAAGACTTATTATTTAACATCATATTGAGAGAGCGTAAGTGGTGCATGTTTGGGTAGATATAATTCATACAGGCGGGTGGTAAAATCAATACTACAATGTACATACAACATTAATTTTAGTATATGCGAAACCTGAATATAGTTTGTTCAGAATAAGTAACTGAATCGATTCCAATCATTTTTAAACCATAACAAAAAAATTCGAAAATCGATTTCAATAATTTTGAAAAACATTTAAAAATGTTAAAAGTTGGACACCGAGCGACTTTGAGTACCTTTCGCACTAATTTAGGTGCCTACTGCCAAATTATTATTATCAATGAGCTCAAGACGACGCTGGAGGCGTGCGCTGCGTGGTGAAAACGTTTTTGTGCGGACAACTAGGTAACAGAACAAGCTTATAACTTTGAGATTTTTCATGATACAGTTTTGAAATTTTGTACATAGATTCAATACTAGACACGTGTATCAGGTTTCGCATATACTAAAACTAATGTTGTATACGTTCGGGAGAACCAGATTGGCTGCTCAAATTGTGCCGATCCGATTCAGCGATGGTTAATGCCGATCGGAGTTTTCCGATCTTCCGACTTCCAATAGAAAGCATTGAGACATCAATTTATACTGATACAGGCTCTCCTTAGAGTAAATAAAAAGAGACCAAGAAAGTAATTGAAAAATGTTTAAAGCGCAAACTAAGTTTACTAAAAATAAAGACATTTTATTTAGTTTGAAATTATAGGTAGCTAGATAAGATTCACAGAATAGATCATTATTATGTACACATTACAGGCATAAGTGGCTTTAAAGTTGTCTGGATTAAAGCACATACGAGGTGGAAAGGACGCCGACGCGAAAACGGTTACCACGTATTCAGTACATCATTCTGAGCCCCACATAGAAATTTCTCATCGGTTATTAAAAAAAAAAGTCTGCTGTTCCATACATTTTGACCGTGTTGGTATTGCACTTTGGTAGACAACAGCTGATCTTTTTTTTCGCGTCGGTGTCCTTTCAAAAAAATCAGCTATTCCATACATTTTGACCGTGTTGGTATTGCACTTTGGTAGACAACAGCTGATCTTTTTTTTCGCGTCGGTGTCCCTTCAAAAAAATCTGCTGTTGCATACATTTTGACCATGTAGGTGGTATTGCACTTTTGTAGACAACAGCTGATTTTATTTTTTATTTTTTAGGTCGGTGTAGGGACACCCACCTCGTATAGAATTCGAAATGCGTAGTGCTAGAATACAATATCGTTTCATTTGAACATTCAATTGTAAAATAAACCACAAAAGAAAATATTTTAACAAGCAAAAGATATTGGCAAACTGTCCTACACCTTAAATAATATTAATATTTGATAATATGGATATTTTGTGTACTGATACTTTGTAATTTCAGCTGTGCTGTGTATTGTAATTTTAAAAACTGACAGTGTTTGGCTGACAAACGGACAAACAGTCTATGTAATTGAAAGTGGTCTCCAACACACATCTGTCAATCATGATGCTGATCTATTGTCAACATTGGACACGAAGGTGAGATCAATACATAGTATAAAACAAAGTCGCACCCGCTGTTTGTACGCTTAGATCTTTTAAATTACGCAACGGATTTTAATGCAGTTTTCAGCAATAGATAGAGTGATTCAAGAGGAAGGTTTACATATATATTGCACCCATGTGAAGCCGGGGCGGGTCGCTAGTGTGATAAGCGTTGAGTTTACAATGATTTTTGTGAGTGTACGCAGTTAAATACGTGGAATTTGTGGTGATCAGCGTGTGATGAAGTATACAGTAAGTGTGATTGAGCCAAGAACAGCCCCCGTAGCGTGACCACCGTAGACAAGGATTTCTTTGACGGAAGAATCGACAAAATGACAGATTGTGTCGACACAATGACAGATTTCTTTGCACTATCTGTCATTTTGTCGATTCTTCCGTCAAAGAAATCCTTGTCTACGGTGTTCATGCTACGGGGGCTGTGGGTGATCACAATGAGTGTTTGAATTACTACAAATTCAGGTGATGTTTACAGTTAGGGTGTTACTTCGATTGTTAGGTAAATCCTAATTTATTACAACAATGCGCGTACAGATCTCACACGATGATAACTTATAATAGTGAGATGCCTAATTCTGTGTGCTTTTGAAGGGTGTGAGTGAGCAGGGTCGTCATATAATGTGCATGGTTATAATTGCGTGTTGCACGGTATGCTACGAGCGATGAATGAAGCCGCGAACGCAGCGCAAGCATTGTCGAAGCGCATACTTTTTCTAGCGTAACTATAAAGGGTGTAACAAGACCCTTAACGAAGCCGAAAGGCACTAGTTCTCCCCGTCACTGCGATCATTTTTTTGTTCTAGACCATATCTGGTAACATTCTAGTTACGGTGATATTGGGGGTCAAAGTCCCAACTTTTTTTTTTAAATACAGAAATCCCATAACATTCCTGAAATAATTGCTTGCACCGGTCATCTTAGTATGATATACTGAATTCACCCCCATCAGTTTGTGGAGGGCTGTCCCTTACACCCTGAATGGGCATATGGTGATGGTAATGATACCTGGTGAAGTGCGTGCTGCACGGTGTGCTGCGTGTGATGAGTGGTGGTGGTCGTGTGGAGCTGCGTGCGCGCGCCGTGCGAGCACGACGACACGGCTGAGGCTGCGCGCGCGCCCCGGTGTTCTGGTGACTGTAGGCAACCGGGGTACCATGTCAGCTGACAAGTGACTTTATTAACGTAAGGATTTTTTTTATTGCACCTTACATAAAATATTGTCTATTTATGAAAATGTTTAAGAAACTTAGAACATTCTTTACTTTATGCGATAGAAATAACATTTCGGCCACGCAATACACCGTGTTCCGGACGATATACATTAACTTCGACCACATGTTCAGACCACGGAAATAAGCATTTTTGATTATGGACACATTAATGAATTCTTTTTTTTTTTTATTTACTCTCGGGTTCCTCTCGTACGTGCAAATGAAATGCAAATAGCATTTGATAATTTAATTGCACTAAGCGGCAACATAGACCAAATTAAGACCCTTTGTTACTGGATAGCACAATTAAATTTCATTAAATGAAATGACAAATATCTTTGTAACAAAGACTTTTTAAGTACTACTTCCTTTGTAAGATTTGACTTGTAAAAGCTATAGAAGCGTTTGATAAAGTTTATGGATAACGTGAAGAACACGGTGTATAGTCGTCTTGACCGGTTCGGTCATGGAGGCCAATGTCAGCGAAGACTAGCGTGTCGTGGCTTTCTATTATATCCACGGACGCTGCCGCGGCGTTTTTTCGACTGAGAGCAACCGTTCTTATAAAGGGTGTTACAAGACCCTTAACAAAGCTGAGAGGCACTTGTTTTCCCCGTCATTGCGATCATTTTTTTATTCTAGACCATACCTGGGAACCTTCTAGTTACGGAGATATTGCATACTATTCAATCCATCCATCAGTACAATGTTTTGAGTGCGTTACATTGAGTCCTACCGTAAAACGTGATTTTTCACCCCTAAAAAAAGTCGTTTCCCAACAATTTTTTTTTACATAATGCTTGGTTGACGGCTTCGTGAAGCCGTTTCCACACTTTTGTACCCTTCGGCGGGAACAGATGTACTTAGGTAAATATGCATATCTGAATAAATATCTGACCGTAATGATGACTATACTTGTCTAGATCTAGCAACATGACACGTCACACGCCCATGTAGTATATGGTAAAGTTCCATACAACCTTTTCATCAACAGACACTGAATCACTTTAGCACGCACTCACACTGATTTAAAAGTTTCCTAGGTCATTTGGGTGTCGGGCACGGTTGCTTCGGCGAGTACCTGAATAAGATTGGGCGAGAGGCTTAAGCAAATTGCCATCATTGTGGAGGCAACCTCAGCACAGCACACGCTCGAGAAGTGCCCTGCATAGGACGGGTCTCAACGACGGGTCCTGGTAGCCAAGATCGGGCAACACCTGTCTCTGCCAGCTATAGTAGGGGCTATGCTGGCGGAGTCTGACAACTGGAGGGAGGTGACCTCGTTCTGTGAGACCGTGATGGTCCAAAAGAAAGCTGCCGAGTGGGATAAGAAGTCGTCGGGGAGGCAACCGCCTCGACGCTTAACACGCCAAAACCCCGCCTGCATTACCTAAAGCAGGTGGGACACTGGGGCCAAGGGCGTTCTGTGGGACTCTGTGCGCTTACCGAGTGACCTCGGAGACGACCGGTAGCACAGTGGTCGTGACCACTGCACAGCGAGGCTCAGGGGAGATCTCTGTATAGTCGCCCCAGGCATGTCCCTTAACAGGCGTTGCACAGAAGGGGCTCCGGACAGGTCTTTTAAGAGAAAACGGTGCCTCCTCTCATGTGCGGATGGTGACCATCGGGGTGGTTTTAGTGCGGTAAAAATCCCACACTCCCCGGTCTTATCCCCAAAGACCGGTAGCCTTTCGAAGGTTTCCCCCCCGTAAAAAAGAAGGTCATTTGGGTGTATTTTTCATTCCCCGATAAGTTTTTTTTTTACGTTTCCTTGTATATTTTCATACTCATGGAATGACAAATTAATGTCAATGATGATGATGGTATCATGTTCCACAAAAACTTACTCATTTTCATGGTTTTACTAGGTGATTCCAACACAAGACCAATTTAATCTTACCTTCAGTGCTGCCCCCAAGACTTGCAGGTATAAAACTAACGTGATTAATAACCGATTATGAACTCAGAATAATGTACTGAATATGTGGTAACCGTTTTCGCGTCGGTGTCCCTTCCACCTTGTATTTGCTCAATACTCCTAAACTATTGAATGGTTTTTATGCACCATCAGTTAGATACCATATCTTAGATTTTTTTTCGAGAATGGTTTTACTACAGAATACATTTATAAAGAGCGTAAAAAGACCCTTAACGAAGCCGAAAGGCACTTGTTTTCCCCATCTTTACGATATTTTTTTTGTCCTAGACCATACATGGGAACCTTCTAGTTACGGAGATATTGGGGTGAAAGTTCCATTTTTTTTTAAATACATGCGTTTTTAATGTAAAAACTTTACTTTAAACACTTGCACAACCCCCGTACTATTCAATCCATCCATCAGCACAATGTTTTGAGTGCGTTACATTGCGTCCTACCGTAAAACGTGATTTTTCACCCCAAAAAAAAAAGTACGTACGTTGCGTAAAGTTACTTAGTTTGATGTACAGAATGCTTGGTTGACGGCTTCGTGAAGGGTCTGTTTACACCCTGTATGTCACCCAAATGGAACTACCATAAGTTATGCTAAAATAGGGTTTGACGACTTCAAATTAACAATTTAGAAACCGGGCTTGATACTTTGCTAAAAATGTCAATGACATTAATTAGCAAAAGTGCGCGCAACATTTCGATCAATTTTTCAAAGGTCGCGCCTATACATCATGATCATTTCAGCCGAAAGACGTCCACTGCTGGACATAGGCCTCCCCCAAGTGTCGCCACATTGACCGGTCCCGTGCGACTCGCATCCAGCGGATCCCTGCAACCTTCACCAGGTCATCGTTCCACCTAGTGGGAGGCCTTCCAACGCAACGTCTTCCGGTTCCTATACATAAAGGGTGTAAATAGACCCTTAACATAACCGAAAGGCACTTGTTCTCCCCGTCTTTGCGATATTTTTTTTGTTCTAGACCATACCTGGGAACCTTCTAGTTACGGAGATACTGGGGGTCAAAGTCCCAACTTTTTCACAAGTTTTTTTTTAAATACATGTTTTTAATGTATGATTTTTATTTTACACACCTCCACGACCCCCGTACTTTTCAATCCATCCATCAGCACAATGCTTTGAGTGTTTCCCATCGAGTCCTACCGTAAAACGTGATGTTCACCTCAAAAAAAAAGTCGTTTCCCAGCAATATTTTTTGCGTAAAGTTGCATCCTGTATACCAGTAAGTATGTCAAGTAAGTGAGTATGTCATGCTCACTCAAATGTCTCGCTGATGGTGGCGCGTGTGTCGGATCATTTAGTTCCCTTCAAAATGGTTGAGTTGAATGGTGCTGATACATGCGTCATGTTCGTGAACTGGCGCTGTCAGTTGTGACTGGTCATCTCTTGGTTGCCACGGCTTATTTGAATTAATTATTTTATTTTCGAATTGTTTTTTTTTTGTTTTTACTATGGACACTTTTAACGTACACATCTTGCTACATCATTCTCACATAATGTACCATCTCAACATAAATGATGTAACCAAGTTATTGTAAAAGTATTCTGATTTAAAAGAGTGTCCATGGAGTTTCTTGCCCGTTCTTCTCCATAGAGATCTACGTTAGGGAATGGGCAACTACAGTACTTTCACAGTTTTTATGCCTTGCCTACATTTCATTGTTGTCTTTGTTCCGAAAATTCAAAAGTGCCCGTAACTGGCCTACTTGAAATAAATTCTTTGATTTTGATTTTCACCACGCCTATATTACTCGAAAGGGTAGACAGCATTATACTACCCACATTTCACTGGCCATCTTTAAAACCTATGTAAGAAATAAAATATGTATTGCATTGTTTATGACTAACCTGTAGCTGTTCTTGTTTCCATTCGTTGTCTGTGGTCTCCTCAGAGTCGTCGAACTGTGACTTCCAGAGTGAGACCAGGGTGAGGGCTCCGCCCTTTGTGACCTGGAACCACATTAATTCAGGTATCAGTACTACATACTACAATTTCAAACGGGACTTGTATTTAGAAATTGCAAACATTGATTGTTACAAAATATTGTTTCACAGGTAAGTACAGACGCCCGCACATCAATCTACCCGAAACTGCCAAATTTTTCCAATCAACCTTGAACCTAATGCATAAACCATAAAGTTGAATTTCTATTAAAGAGATTTGACAGATTGTAGTAGCTTGATGTGCTGGTCTGTACATTCTAAGGTTCAGATTATTTTTTGGGAGAAGGCAGCCACACTATTCCTTATCACTGCTATAGGGTAGACACACAAAAACTTTCTGCAAAAAAAAAACCGACTTCCAAAAAACACTAAAAAAAGTCGGAAGTCGGTGGCAAAATAGACAATGAAATAAACAAAGTCACGGACTTCCGCAAAATAAAGTTATTTTAGACTTTTTTATTGTTTTTTGGAAGTCTGTTTTTTTGCAAAAAATTTTATTTTACCCTTTTTTAGTTGTAGTATACCACACAAATTCTTGTCATGAATTATTTTTTACATTGTAACTAAAAGTTATTAAGAGATCATCATGTCATCAACATAGCCCAAGAAGAAAAAAATACATATTAAAGGAAAAAAAAACCAAATCACTGAACCGATATGACGAAACAAACATAAAAAAAAACAAAAAAATATTCAACCGATTTGAGAAACTCCTCCTTTTTGAAGAAAGTCGGTTAAAAAGACACAAAAATTGACCCATCGTACATGCATCGTCTGTCGGAAAATAGACGATGATTGCCGAAGCGCATACTTTTTCCAGTAGATCTGTATATTTACCTGCTGCAAAGCGGACACGTTCTCGTCGTCCATGACGGCGAACTGTGTGTAGCTCTGGTCGGCGCGTGCGCGGGCCGTGCGACGCGCTCCTGGCGACAATTTATGATAAAGTGTTAGATATAATATGTCATGACATTATTGTTTAGGGGTAGGTAGAAGTGTGTTGTGTGCTTTTGAAGCTCAATAAACACCTAAATTGAAATTCTCTGTTGGATTTAAAGTCAAAATTACAACTTATTGACAAGTTTTTTTTATTAAACAAGTGTTTAATGTTATAACTTTACTTTAAATACCTCCAAGACCCCCGTACTATTCAATCCATCCATCAGCACCATGTTTTGAGTACGTTACATTGAGTCCTACCATAAAAAGTGATTTTTCACCAAAAAAAAAGTTTCCCAGCAATCATTTTTACGTTAGAGTTACTTAGTTTGATGTACAGAATGCTTGGTTGACGGCTTCGTGAAGGGTCCGTTTACACCCTGTATGTTACAGAATTGGAAAGAAGTAGCACAAAAGCGTGACCTTTGGAAGGAATGGAGGGGGGCCTTTGCCCGGCAGTGAGACAATGTGGGCTAGCTATAATAATATAATAATGTTATAAAAAAAATCTCGACTTGGCACACGAGGTTGTCGACATGTGGAATGTGAACTCAGCTATCATTGTGCCGATCGTCGTGACGGCCAATGGCCTTATAGCCAAGAGCCTCGACGACCATCTTTCGAGGTTCTCCTTAGGCGGTTGGATCAAGGGCCTGATTCAGAAGGCAGTACTCCTCGATACGGCTCGTATTGTGAGGAGGTTCCTGTCTCTGGAGCCCTAACCACCGGTAGCTTGGCCCTGCTTCCGATACCGGCGGACCACTATTTTTTATATTTTAAAATGTAATTAGTGTGTAAAAAAAAAAAAAAGGAATAATAATGTTACAGACAAACAAATAGAGGGGATTTGTATAAATTAGTATGAATGAAGAATTTTACATAGAAAGCGAGGGAAATTAAGGCAGTTACTTATAATTATTTGACAAACACGCTCACCACTCAACATCTTAGCCGACTAACTGTTTTACAAAAGACAGTTCTACCTTCGTTCCCGCTAATGAGTGATTTATTTATAAACAAAGTCTATTTAGAACGAGGTCAACTAAATGACTGATTTGAACACGGAAATATGTGACAGCGGTGAAGTGCAAATCGGTATGAAAGTGAGGGTTCTGTAGATGTCATAGTTTTTGAATTATTTCGTTGAAGAAATTGACAAAATTAGTCATAATACATCATCATCTACCTAGTCTTTTCCCAACTATGTTGGGGTCGGCTTCCAGTCTAACCGGATGCAGCTGAATACCAGTATTTTACATGGAGCGACTGCCTATCTGACCTCCACAACCCAGTTAGTACTGGGTAATACGATACCCCTTGGTAAGACTGGTTGGGCCACTGACTACCTGTAACGACTGTCAAAGATCTACAAATGACAGCCGGGACCAACGACTTAACTAGCTTTCCGAGGCACGGGGGGAAATTGGTATGTAATGGGTGGTCACCCATCCACGAACCAACCTAGGCAAGCGCGGCTTAACCTTACATAAAGAGTGTAAATAGGGTTCGTTCCCACTAGTTCTACGGTAGAACTAATGGGAATATTTTTTCGTAATAGAACTACGATTTAGGGTGATTCAAAATCATAGAACTAGTGAGATTAAAAATTCTCATTTGTTCTAGCAGTTCAATTACTAAAATTGAAATTTTTTTTTTTTTTTTATATCTAATGTAGCCTATATTTTAAGTTAAGCATCTGGCAGTAGAGCGGTGAAAACTGCGTTCGAATCCATGCAGTAGTTTTTGCGTGATGCGCGTACAAACATACAGACAGAAAGACAGACAAAAATTATAAAAACTGTTGTTTTGGATTCTGTTGTTCTAATAAAGACCACAGAGATATACAACATTATTTTTAGTATACGCGAAACCTGAATATAGTTTGTTCAGAATAAGTAACTGAATCGATTCCAATCATTTTTAAACCATGTTATATTTTTTCCCAAAAATATTAAAAAAAGTTAAAAGCTGGACACCGAGCGACTTTAAGTACCTATCGCAATAATTTAGGTACCTACTGCCAAATTATTATTATCAATGAGCTCAAGACGACGCTGGAGGCGCGCGCTGCGTGGTGACCACGATTTTGTGCGGACAACTAGGTAACAGAACAAGCTTATAACTTTGTGATTTTTCATGATACAGTTTTGAAATTTTGTACATAGATTCTTTACATAAAAATACTAGACACGAGTATCAGATTTCGCATATACTAAAACTAATGTTGTATATTTTTTTTTCAATATCTTAAATGTACAGACATCGGCCTGATACAATTTTATTATATGTATAGATTTAATCAGTACGAGAAAAATAAATAAGGTTTTTTTTATTTTCTTAATTTTTCAAAAAAATCAAGTGTTTGGTTAGAATACGCAGGGTGATAAAAATATAAGGACATAAAAATAAATAAAAAACTGACCTCTCTTGAAATGCGTGTCAGAATGTACGCTGTCCACATCGGCGGCCATTATCCTGGGACTGACCGCTTCACCTGTAAACAAAACAATTTCTTTAAGCCTTCTAAAAGTATAGCAAAGGATCGTGATTGCTAAGATGATTGTGAGAGCTCTGTGTCAAGTATTGGATGAATTTTTGGCGAAGTTGAAAGTGTAACGGCACTAAAGAGCTTTAGTTTAGGCACCAGTCTCCCACAAATAAATTACTTTTTACCATCAATTCTTTTTTACAGTGAATAAACCGCTCTTTTACACACTGATCGAATAAAAACATTTTGAATCGATAAATTTTATAGTCACTGAGTGAAAAAATATTTTGAATTTGGAATAACGAATTATTAAGTACAAAAAATTAAGAAAACGTGCTGACAAGAATATAACACAGAATTTCGAAAAGTGTTCGAATTTAACTACACATTTTTAATGTTTATATTTAATCTTTTGTTCTCTTATTAACGATTATATAATAAAATGTGATAAATATAAATACTATACTACTATTTATTTTCTCGAAGTCAATGGTAAAAAGTAGAGTACACAACTCGTGCAACAAAAATCTCGGGTCTTGTATTCCTCGCTCCGCTCAGGATTCTAATCTAGAATCCCTTGCTACGCTCGGGATTCTACTCTAGAATACTTCGCTGCCCTTTCCCTTCCCTTTTTTCCACTTATTGTATAATCTACTTTTTCCTGTACATCTTAAGTATACACTTTGTCTTTACAGGCTAAAACTGCACATGTATAACCATCCCCCGTAGCATGACCACCGTAGACAAGGATGACTTTGACGGAAGATCGACAAAATGACAGATAGTGCAAAGAAATCTGTCATTGTGTCGACACAATCTGTCATTTTGTCGATTCTTCCGTCAAAGAAATCCTTGTCTACGGTGGTCATGCTACGGGGGCATATCGTCTATAGCGGGCTGTAGAAGATACTTTTGATGACAATGAAGATGAATAATGATACATAGATATAATAGAGTAGTGTGACATACAGTAACTACCTGGCGTGGCGGGCGAGGCGGAGGCCAGCTCCTGCACGCACGTGGGCGGCGCCGTCACCACGCGCAGCCGCGCCAGCGTGGGGCCGCCGCCTGGGGGGGGACAAATAACACTTGTTAACTTCTAAATCACTCTTGGAGAAATCAGTAATCATTTATTTGCTGATAATGTAGGTATACATATAAGTTGGAATATTTATTAAGTGTCCCGATACATTTTACCTTACGGCATGCAACATAATTATTAGGTTTGAATTAAATTAAATAGTAGTACAGATACATCTATTAGGTACGGTTATTATTAGCCATAGTCAAATTTAATAGGTACCGATCAGACTAAAAAGAGAAAGAAAAAAAAAATCAAAATAATTAATGAATTAAATATAAATCTCGCAAATCATATTATTATAAGCCTATATTGTCCCACTGCAGGACAAAGGCCTGCCTCCCTTCCCTCCTTCCACATTTCGCGGTCTAGTGCGATTGTAGGCCAATCCTTTGCGAAAGAGTCCAGCTCATCCCGAATACAAATAAATAAATCATATTATGAAGTATAACTATGACGTAATGTGTAATGTTAAAAAAAAAAAGCTTAATGTCAAAATATTCCAAAATATTAACAACAATCACAATTATTATTAATTCAAAGAACATTCGCTCTCAATCAGGCCCGTCCAACATACGGCCCCGGGCCACCTAGCAGCCCGCACAGGTCTTTCATCCACCCACGCGCTATCAGACAACCATCTTACAGGCATTCTGAGCATAGTCACATCTAAAATATCAGCGGACATAGATGCATTGTGCAAACAAAAAAATTACAGACATCTAATTTATTAGGTTTTAAGAATAAACATTATAAGTGAGATATTTTTTACAACTGGAACTTTCCTTTTAATTGTGTACAAATCTGTAAATCAATACTTTCTATTTTTAATTATCATAGTTTGCTGTGTAGACTCAATTTTTTAAATTCTTAGCCAAAAATATGTTGTTTTGTACGCCTTAAATGGCAAAACATGTAGATCTACCTGTTATTTTTAAGACCTTGCACATATTATTTGATGTATACCCATGTTTTACAAAAAAATATATTCTATTCTAAAAAATAAGTACTTATTGGAACATGAAAATTGGCGTTTTAATTCAATTTATAGGTCACTGCATTTCTTTTGGCCCCCCCTACGGTTACAAAAATACTAAATTTGGCCCTCCATAAAATTATGTTGGACATGCTCTAGATTTTAAGATAAAAGCGTCAGGGCATGACCACGTAGGGGTCCGCACGGGCCGATGCCTGCCAGGGCTGCGGGACTGTTCGAAAGAGATACCGCGGCCCTGGAACACAAAGGGCAAAGAAGGAACATGGATGGGTTTTAGTCAGTACAAGTCTGACACTACCGCTCCGCCCAGAGCGGGGGGGGGGGGGGGGGGTCATTTGACGATTTCCCATCCAAAAAAAAAGGGCATCCAGCGAAATTCAATATTTCTGATGTTTTTTTAACATTTGCAGGATAATTAAATGGTGCATGTTGATTATTGATTGATTTGCGGCCATAACAAGTGTTTATTTGTAGAATTTAGAATCATAAAGAAAATTCTCGAAGTTAATGATGACCTAAAATTTCATAATTCATTAAAATAGTTATTCTTTAGGAAAACCCAACCAGCATGTCTGAGAGATATTTCACGACGGCATGTAAAGACAAGTCATATAAACTCTGACACCAGGTCAGGCACTAACCACACGAAAAAAGAAAGAAATCATAAAAAATTATCAATATAAACTTCAAGTCAGGGGTGTCCAACATAATTTTATGGAGGGCCAAGTTTAGTATTTTTGTAACCGCAGCGGGCCAAAAGAAATATAAAAATGACTATGAAATGCAAAGCGACCTCAATTTTTTTTTTAAACAAAATTCCCTCAATATTTATTGATGTCTTATAAAGTTTAAAATTGCTCGGGGGCCGGATGAAATATCTATGCGGGCCGCTAGGTGGCCCGGGGGCCGTATGTTGGACAGCCCTGCTCTAAGTTCATTTAATGTTTTTTTCATGAAATAGCCATTCAATGGGATTAAATGAAGTTAATGAATATAATTCAAAAGAGTATATTTGTTGCGATCCCAAATCATATTTTAATCAACATACAACCTGACACTGAAAAGCAAATGGCGGCTATCGCGCATGAATTCGCCGCTAGAGGCGTTCGTGTAGAGTAATGTCTTCAGAAAAGACAGATACCATAGTGTTCGCTTTTTATCACGTATTTTTACCAGTATTTACGATTGTGGTCAAGATTGAGCCATTCCTGATTAATTGTGACTTGAACATTTTAAGTAGCAAGTTAGGATCTAATTTGTTAGTACTTGGAGGAAGAACGATTTTTAAATCTTTCATGCTTGCTAATTTTAGGGACAATGTTGTAAATATGTATCTGGAGTTTGCACTATGTTGTTATACGTTTAGTACTTTGAAGTTTAAAATAGAATTAATGACAGGACCTTACTCGCCAAAAACTAAGGCTATAAGAGTAGAGAAAGACCAAAGAAACGATGGATGGACTGTGTGAAGGATGATATGGCAAGAAAGGAGGTGTCTGCTAAGATGACGAGTAATAGAGAAGTATGGAAAAAGAAGACATGCTGCGCCGACCACTAATAAGCTGGGATAAGGGCAGGGGAATGATGATGACCTTACTCGCCAAAGGCGCCATCTGGTGAGCTCAAAAACGATAGCCCTTTTTTCCGGATGGGAAATCATCAAAATGACCCCCCCCCTCCCGCCGCTCTGGGCGGAGCGGAAGGGAGTGTCAGACTTGTACTGACTAAAACCCATCCATATTCCTTCTTTGCGTTCCAGGGCCACGGTATCTCTTTCGAACAGTCCCGCAACCCTGGCAAACGATAGCCCTCAATGCAAAAAACGAAAGAAAATTTTAATTTCGCTGGCTACCCTGGAGCTTCCCCGTTGAAGATTCGATTACAATGCTCGTAACCTACAAGAGAACTTGATGATGATGATGCCATCTAGCCGATTTCAGCCACAGCGACTGCATTCGATGGCTTTCTAGGGATGTTGTCGAGAGCTTTGGTGTGCTGCTCTATCATGTGCTCTCAAGTGGCTAGCATACCCAACTTTGGCCGAAAAACTCCGAGCACAAAGCGGATATAAGCATAGCACAAGCATAATCAGCCTATAACGTTCCCACTGCTGGGACACAGGCCTCCTCTCTCTGAGAGGGAATGAGCTATAATCCACCACGCGGGCCCAGCGCGTGTTGGTAGATGTCACATGTCTTCGAATTTTTAGTTCTACGACATGCCGGTTTCCTCACGATGTTTTCCTTCACCGTTTTGAGAGCAGTGGTGATGAAATAAATTACACAAAGTAATGCGAACCCGCGACTTGTCAACAAAGCGGTCATGTCAGAACACCATTGACGACATTGTAGGGTATAGCTGCAGGTGGCGAAGAGATCTTATACAATGAGTAACATGACTGACCGGGTGCAGGAGGGCGCGGCTTGCAGGGCGGCACGCTCTGCCGCTCGGGCCGGTTGGTGGTGCCCGTCAGCGCTGAGTTGCTGGTCTCTTGTTGCTGGGGACAAATGGCTCGATTTAATACACGTTAACGTATACAACATTACTTTTAGTATATGCGAACCTGATACACGTGTCTAGTATTTTTATGTAAAGAATCTATGTACAAAATTTCAAAACTGTATCATGAAAAATCACAAAGTTATAAGCTTGTTCTGTTACCTAGTTGTCCGCACAAAAACGCGGTCACCACGCAGCGCGCGCCTCCAGCGTCGTCTTGAGCTCATTGATAATAATAATTTGGCAGTAGGTACCTAAATTATTGCGATAGGTACTTAAAGTCGCTCGGTGTCCTACTCTTAACTTTTTAAATATTTTTGGGACAAAATATAACATGGTTTAAAAATGATTGGAATCGATTCAGTTACTTATTCTGAACAAACTATATTCAGGTTTCGCATATACTAAAAATAATGTTGTATACTACTCCTAACTAATATTATAAATGCGAAAGTAAGTTTGTTTGTTGTTTGCCGATCATCTTGAAATATTGCTTAAACATATTGTCAGATGTACAGAAACGGACATAGGGCACCTTTCATCCCGAAAACAAGTACTGTTCCCGAGGAAAACAACAATAACGTTCTTATGATAATAGATGGCGCCACGTGTCTTTCGAATCATGATTGAATTATATTATTACAAGCAGATGTTATTACAACCCGAATTGACTGTATAACTCTAAATTAACGCGAGCGAAGCCGCAGGCAAAAGCTAATCTATACTAATATTATAAAGATTTTTTTTTTTTTTTTTTTAGGCTGGGTAATCATCAAATGACCCCCCCGCTCTGGGCGGAGCGGAAGGGAGTGTCAGACTTGTACTGACTAAAACCCATCCATGTTCCTTCTTTGCCCTTTGTGTTCTAGGGCCGCGGTATCTCTTTCGAACAGTCCTGCAGCCCAATATTATAAAGCTGAAGAGTTTGTTTGTTTGCTTGAACGCGCTAATCTCAGAAAATAGGTGCCCGAATTGAAAAATTCGTTTAGTGTTGGATAGCCCATTTATCGAGGAAGGCTATAGGCTATATAACATCACGCTACGACCAACACGAGCGGAGCATTCATGAAAAATGTTGCAAAAACGGGTAAAAATCCAAACGCAGGCGAAGTTGCGCGGGTCAGCTAGTTTAATATAATACTTACATTGTTAACTTTGGCGTGTCTGTCGGGAGAGGGCGCGGGCGTCGTCCTAGGTTCCGCTTCTTTTCCGTCCGTGACTGGCTTGTCTGTGGTTGACTGTTGACAAAAAAAATATTAAAATTAAAATATTGATTTCACCCTAAGACCAGCCCCCGTAGCATGACCACCGTAGACAAGTATTTATTTGATGGAAGAATCGACAAAAAGACAGATAGTGCAAAACAATCTGTCATTTTGTCGATTCTTCCGTCAAAGAAATCCTTGCCTACGGTGGTCATGCTACGGGGGCTGGAGTTCTACTTTCAAAGCACGAATCCCGTAGACTCGGGCGAAGTTACGGGCGTTACCTAATCCGTATCAATAAGGCCCGATTTATATTGATTAAGTGCAGCTGCTAGTGGAGACATCCTAGACAGTGACTGCTGTCTCGCTACTGTTCGATCGGTTTACACTATAATGGGTGTATACCCTTAACGAAGCCGAAAGGCACTTGTTCTCTCCGTCATTGCGATATTTTTTTTTGTTCTAGACCATACCTGGGAACCTTCTAGTTACGGAGATATTGGGGGTCAAAGTTCCAACTTTTTCACAAGTTTTTTTTTAATTACATGTATTAAATGTTATTTCTTTATTTTAAATCCATCCATCAGCACAATGTTTCGAGTGCGTTACATTGAGTCCTACCGTAAAACGTGAACGTTGTCATCCCAAAAAAAAAGTCGTTTCCCAGCAATAATTGTTGCGTAGAGTTACTTAGTTTGATGTACAGAATGCTTGGATGACGGCTTCGTGAAGGGTCCGTTTACACCCTGTATAGGAGCATTAAGAACAGGGTGTAAAGTTCTTCATCCCCCATAGAAAAGGGAGGATCCTCCGACCAGACGGTAGTTGTGTCTGGTGGGCTACTGCCCGACAGTTGTTGACGGGGTTTTCTGAAGCCATGTGTGCTATCTTGTCTGTATGTTTCTGCGCGTCTGTCTGCGTGTCTGTTGCTACTGCTATAGTAGTACCGTTCGCCCAGCAGTGGGTAGTGGGCTATACTTACATATCCGTTCAGATGGTGAGGCGCGTGCCTCGGTGAAGCCGGGTGTGCTCTCTTGTCTGTGAGCTTGTCTTTGTGCGTGGCTGTCTGCGTGTCTGTTGCTACTGCTGTTGTTGCTTCTGTTTCTAGACGTCGCCGTGTCTATGGATAAAAAGTAAAAACACAATTGAAATATGGTGTTCATAAACTTATACTGTCACTTACGGGATATCTTCCGTGATTGTTCATAAGATGATGAATGATGATGAATGTTGTGTTGTTTTGTTCAATAATGAACAATCACAGAAGATATCCCGTAAGTGACAGTATAAGTTTAGTTGTAAACCGTGACAGCTTAAAACAGTGTTATGGGGTTCATGGTACATTTATTTATTTAAACTAACTTCGTGTACAAGAGTGGTACATAGGCGGACTTAATGCCACAAGGCATTCTCTACCAGCCAACCTTTGGGTCAAATAGGACAGCATTGCGATAGAGTACAAAAAATAAATAAGAAAAATACCATTTTGTTAACATAGATTGATATACATAGAATTTCATGCAACTAAGAAATTATTGTAAAAACTTGACTGTAAAACTGAACCATTTTTTTATTAAATGTTACTAGACGGGACTCAAAAACCTTAGTAGTAGTTTTCCTTGTAGGCAACTAAGTTGATTGCGGCATCACTGACATTTTTTATGTTATTAAATGTTAGTAAGGAGTCTGACAGACCCCTCAACATTTCCAGGCGAGGGAGAGAACTGTAGCTACTCACCGTGTCGGGCAGCGCGTCGTGCGGCGCCACGTGCTCGGGCGTGGCGTGCACGGCCGCGCGCGTGCGGGACACCGACACCGCCTGCGGGCCGCAAGCACATGTTACCTACAGAACTATAGACAACGAGCATCCATGTCCACCCTAACTTCACGGTTTGCACCGGTAGATGGCGCTGAACTCAATTTTAGTTTCAGTTTATTTTATGTGTAATGTAATTAATGTATGGGTGTGTTGTTGAGTTGAATGGTGCTAATACATGCGTCATGTTCGGGAACGGGCGCTGTCAGTTGTGGTCATCTCTTAGCTGCCACGGTTTATTAGGGCACTTGGAACATGCACATCATTCTCACATAATGTGCCATCTCAACATGAATGATTTAACTAAGGTTTTGTAACAATATTCTGATTTAAAAGAGTGTCCATGGAGTTTCTTGCTCATTCTTCTCCATAGAGATCTACGTTAGGGAATGAGCAACTACAGTACTTTCAGTTTCTATGCCTTGTGACTGGGACTGTAGCTACATTTCATTGTTGTCTTTGTTTCAACAATTCAAAAATGTCTGTAACTGACCTACTTGAAATTAATGCTTTGATTTTATACTTGGACATGGTACTATCATTATTTTAAAATACACCCGATTCACCACAGCACTACTATGAAAAATACGAAACAGAAATATTGTTGAAATCTGATTAGTTTCAATTCTATATTATTTTTTAGTTCTACGCCATCTAACAAAGAATTGACCCTGCGATAATATATATTTATATTTTTTACAAACGTTGCCCTCTCTGAATTTCTCCTGTATCGTGGGTGCGTTTACAAACATTTCAACTCACATACACAAACAGCTAGACCCGGAACAACTATCTGTAGATCATACAAATATTTGTTCCGTGCCGGAATCGAACCCGCGACACGCAGTGCAGCAGCCGATCGCTCAGCCACTACACCAAACCTGCCGTCATCAATTAACCCTATATCGAATGCTTAACCCAATGGTACCAAACTTAACTACGTAGGATAAACTAAAGTCAATTCTTAACAGATATAATATCTTAGGCAACTCATGAACAAATACGAAGATTTTATTCTATTTTCACCAATAGGATAGTTGACAAACCAATCAATTGACATACTTTTAAAGAGCTGTCAAAACGTGATTCCCCCTTATATTTTGAATGGCAATAGCACGCTATGACGTCACTATTTAATCAACTCAAAGACTCAACTATTTATTGATTTCAAAGCAACTAAAAATGTAATGTTGCAATTAATTGAAAATTAATCGGGTTTTCAGGTCTAAAATTAAGTCATTTTTTAGAGAAGTTGTGTCTGAGAATTATTGTTTAATGGTGTCAACTACCTTATTCAAGTGATTGCGTTTAGAGCGTTAAAGACTTACGGTATTTCATACAAACATTTAAGTCCTTTTTTTCAAAATGATTGAACCGATTTTAATGAAACTTCATGCGCATAAGCAGGATACATAAGTCTAAAAAGTTAACAGAGAACTTTTCGAAATGTCTTTTAAAAAAAATAGATAATTTGAAATTTCTGTTTCTATGGAAAATCTAAAATCGGCCTAATTTAGCTATAACACTATTTTTCGAAAATGTTCTCTATCAACTTTTAAGACTTATGTATCCTGCTTATGCGTATGAAGTTTCATTAAAATCGGTTCATTCATTTGAAATGAAATGCCGTAGGTCATAAACGCTCTAAACAAATTTTTTGATTGATTTTACACTTTTTCTTTAAATTTTTAAATAATTGTTCATTGTTGTTGTTTGTTTTTTGTTGTTTTGTTGTTGTTTGTTGTGTTTTTGTTTGTTGTTTGTTGTTTGTTTGTGTGTTGTTGTTGTGTTGTTGTTGTTGTTGTTTGTTTGTTGTTGTTGTGTTGTTGTTGTTGTAATTGTTGTTTGTTGTTGTTTTGTTTGTTACTAACTGACATCATTCAAATAAAAAAAATACCCATAAAAGATACTTCATTCTGTTATTCTAATGATATGATATTTAAATCTAATTATAATCCTTTACACATAAACCAGACAATTCACAATTCCAACACCAATTTTGCAATAAAACATAAAAAAACCAAACATTTCGGACAACAGACAAATGTAAACTAAAAACAAACACCGTGACTTAGTAATCGTCTTAAAAAAGTGGCCCACTCAATGAACCTCACATAAAATAGTTCTAGGAGCGATTTTTTTTTTACCTACCATAACAGGGGGGTTACTATGATGTCTTAAAGCAGAAGTAATTCCAATGTGGGAAAGAGACAGAGCTATACAGGTCGTCTAGCGCCATCTCTTTCCCACACTGGAATTACTGCTGCTTTAAGACGTCATGGTAGGGCCCCCAGGTATAAAAAAAAAATTAGAATACATTAATTGTAAACATAAAAACGCGCGCCGCATAATGATAGTCGATGTTACCATCACGCATGACGAGAACCTCGAGAAAGCTGAGAAAGAGAAACAAATAAAATATCTCGACTTGGCACACGAGGTTGTCGACATGTGGAATGTAAACTCGGCTATCATTGTGCCGATTGTCGTGACGGCCAATGGCCTTATAGCCAAGAGCCTCGACGACCATCTTTCGAGGCTCTCCTTAGGCGGTTGGATCAAGGGCCTGATTCAGAAGGCAGTACTCCTCGATACGGCTCGTATTGTGAGAAGGTTCCTGTCTCTGGAGCCCTAACCACCGGTAGCTTTGACTCTGCTCCCGACACCGGCGGAACACTATTTTTTATATTTTTAAATGTTTTTGTATGGTTTTTGTTAAGAAATATTTAAAAATGTAATTAGCGTGTAAGAAAATAAATACAGGATGTTTCATAATTATTACGAAACATCCTGTTAATGATATTTACGTGTCAAACGGGAGAACATACCTACCCTGCGCAAGAGTCGAGTAGATAGATCATCGATCTCGCAACAGAGTGTTTAAACTACGTAAATTATTAAAACCTCATAAATACCAATTTTTTTTAAAATGTTTAGTAGTTATTGGTTACATAAAATGGGCTTTCGTTGTAAGACGACTAAAAAGTCTCGATGTATACAATGTAAATATAATACATATAATGATATACCTATTGCGTTTGACTTCACAATTGAATCCTCACCTATTCAATTTTATAGATGATGTCAAAACAAATATGCCTGAAATATAATTTTGAAGTTTTATATTTGAGTGGGGATCACCTAATATTCGTATGTTGTGCTTATTCCTCAACATCTAATTCAACTTTCACAAAACACATTATTTGACCAAAAATGAAATATTTCATTTAGAATCTTGATGTCCACTTTGCACCACTAATCGATTTGTCTCTGTTTAACCCGTAGTTCCTGACATTAGTGCGTTCAACCAAACAAACAAACTCTTCAGCTTTATAACATTAGTATAGATTTCTACTTCACTAACGCAACAAGTCGATCCGTGGGCAAAGTGGACATCAAAACTTTTATTATTCCACTTTATCCCACTGTTGGTCAGAAAAGCACAGTCAAGATAGTTGTGGAGTATCCACAACTATCTTGACTGTGCAAAAATCGATGAACAACAAAAAGCCACTCACATCTTTCTCCCAATCATAAGGATCAGTATCCCTGATGCCTCTCCTCTTGCAGCACCGCTCTAACAGAGAAGTTAGCATGGCGTAGTCTGGCGTATCGGCGTACTCCAGCTGCTGCACATGCTCTAGGAACTGGCGTAGTTCTGAAGGCAGATGCTTGAGGAGCAAACGGTGGTCGTATTTCTCTTTCATGAGGCCGACCTGTGGAAGATAGTAGTGTTTACGTGATTGTTGAGGTTATCATTAACACTATACTATATTTGTTTTTGTGACAGTGGTAGCGGTACTGAGTGAAAAACGAACAAGAAAGAGTGTAGACCGATTTATCTGCTCATAAACACCCACCCGCAATAACTTCAGTTTATCCGTGATCATGGTGCTTGCAACAGCGCCGGAATATCGGGAACTCAATGAAAACAGTAAACATGGTAAATATCCCGTTTCTAGTCTTAAAGATAATGTTAGTGACCATGACAGTTTAAAAACTTATATTCTTGAGGCTGATTTGGAGATGGGTGGCATTTTTTAGCGCAGTTTTTCTTATCAGACATTGAATAGATACAATCCATTACTTACCGCGACTCCTCTGTGCTTCGACAAGCATCTCTCAGATCTTTGACAGTTTTTACGGGTAGTCAGGAGCCAGCACTAGTCTTATCCCGTTGTATCGTGTTACCCTGTAAGTGGCTTGTGGAGATCAGATATAAGCAATCGCCCCATGTTAAAGACTGGAAGCCGACTTCAACATAGTTGGGGAGAGCCTAAGCAGTGATCTGTGGTCTACTGAACATCCTCCAGAGCAGCTGTCCGTCCACTAGCAGTAGAACAGGGAGCTGCAGTCTACTGTGTTCAGTAGACTACGGTCTACTCAGTCAGCTGGCGGTCTACTTACCTGCTTTGTCCTTGATCTTCCGTCACGGCAGCTGTTCGTTCACATACATGTAAGATAGGGAGCTGCGGTCTTTGTGTGCAGTAGACTGCGGTCTACTCGGTCTACTGGCGGTGTACTCAACAGTTCTTTGTCCTTGATCTTCCTCCACGGCAGCTGTCCATCCACTAGTATGCAGAATAGGGAGCTGCGGTCTACTCACCTGCTTTATCCTTGATCTTCGTCCACGGCAGCTGCCCATTCACTAGCATACAGAATCGGGAGCTGCGGTCTACTGTGTGCAGAAGACTAATGTCTACTCGGTCTACTTACGGTATACTCACCTGCTCTTTGTCCTTGATCTTCCTCCACGGCAGTTGTCAATCCACTAGCATACAGAATCAGGAGCTGCGGTCTACTGTGTGCAGTAGACTGTGGTCCACTCGGTCTACTGGCGGTATACTCACCTGCTCTTTGTCCTTGATCTTCCTCCACGGCAGCTGTCTATCCACTGCATACATCGGGAGATGCGGTATACTGTGTGCAGTAGACTACAGTCTACTCGGTCTACTTACGGTATACTCACCTGTTCTTTGTCCTTGATCTTCCTCCACGGCAGTTGTCGATCCACTAGCATACAGAATCAGGAGCTGCGTCTATTGTGTGCAGTAGACTGCGGTCTACTCGGTCTACTGGTGGTGTACTCACCTGTTCTTTGTCCTTGATCTTCCTCCACGGCAGCTGACCGTTCACGAACTCGACCAGCATGTAGAATAGAGACCAAAGGTCGTCGTGTCTGCCCATTTCTTTGTTCTTGTGTGCGTTTATTGAGGCGTAGCGGACGGTTCCTGGAAAAAGAAAGCAGTTTTTTTTTAATACATTGGGTGATGACCAGCCTTGATGTTTCTGGGGCACACAATGGCCCCTAACCCCTCGAATTCGGGTGGACAAGTATTTTCATAAATTATGTAGACTATAAATTTCAATAAGTAATTTTCTACAATTGTCATGATCCCAATCTCGGCGAGGGGGTCAGGATTCCATAGCACAGGGTATCCTAGATAGGGTTCCAGACTACCATAAACCTTTGCACCTCCAATATTTGGAACCCCTGTACATAAGGTCCCATTAAAATAGATGGACAAACTTTTAGAAATCATTCAGACCACCAAAATAAGGACAATGGTAAAAAATGCATTAGATACTTACCAGAAAAAAAATCAGCTAACGTAAATACACTAAAAATACTGTTTTAAGGTTTCACGGTTTCAATCACGGAAGATATCCCGTAAGTGACAGTACACTAAAAGTGTTGGCTACCCAATGATTTTAGGTCAAAATAAAATCACTTTAATCAGTGTTTTTTTGCTTGGATATCTTTGGTTAGACGTACTGAACGCTGTGTTAAAATTTGTCCATCTATTTCAGTGGTTCCCAACCTTTCTTGGACCAGGGACCACTTTGATGTCTTTATAATAATAATAATAAAAACGTTTATTTATCTCCACAAATTACAAAAGTTATTTCAGATATAGTTGACAGGTAGTAGGCAAAAAGTTGTAATTTGTGGGAGATCTGGAGTCTAAACTAAGCCTAGGCCTGTATTTTAGAACTCCAGGCCCCCCATTACATCATAGAGTTATTGTCAACGTAGAAAGCATTGCGAAATTGGTGTGTATATGTATGTGTGTGTGTGTGTGTGTGTGTGTGTGTGTGTGTGTATGTATATAAGTATGTATAAATTTATTACACAATAAGTATTTATTTATGAATATATATGTGTATGTATATAGAATATACAGATATAAGAATATGACTAAAATCTTATCTACCAAATTATTTACGTAAGTATGGGCTGCCTAGCCTACTTACATTACTTAGCTATCTCAAGTATTTTTTCTGTTTCCGTATAGTTTAGCTTCAATAACCATTTGATAACTTTAGTTTTACATTCAACTTTACTACAATTTGATATATTTATAATTTTATTTAGTTTGTTATACAATTCACCTCCACGGAAAGGGAAGAATCTTTGCGCAAAGGAAGTACCAACCGCAGTCGTCCTACATACTGCGAAGTTTCTCCTGGAGAGACCTATGCGTTTTCTCCCTTCTACGGGTAGGTTTGAGTGTTGGAGAAGTGCAGTAAGCAATATGTATAGCTGGCGTACAGTTAGCACCTGTGCTTCCTCATAAAGTGCTACGGTGTTGAAAAGACGTGGTTTTGATAAACTAACTTTTAGTATCATCCTTTGGGCTGTTTCTACTGTTATCAGTTTGGTTTTACATGCCCCGCCCCATGTGGTAATGCAGTAGCCAATAATAGATTGCACCAGAGCCTCGTATACCATCCTCATCGTTTGTTTGTCTGCTACGTCACGGAGCCCTTTAAAAATGTAAGTGAGCTTCCGTATTCTGTTAGATAGAAAGCCAATGTGGTTCCCAAAAGTTAAATTCGCATCAATTTCGATTCCAAGGTATTTAAAACTTTTTGTAGGGTTAATATTGGGACAATTACAGTTTGAAGTTGGAGGGAAATTACATTTATGTGCGCGGATATTGTAAATAGTGCGGGTGTTAAGTTCAAGCTGATTGCGAATAGAGTATACAATGTATTTGGTTTTATCCTCATTTAAAGTAAGGGAGTTAGAGGATAGCCAGTGACACACAGTGTTAAAACCATTTTGCGCGAGAATAAAAAGCTCATTCCACGAGTCAGCGAAAAAGGTTAGGGCAGTATCATCTGCATATGCGGAGATGCGACAATTATTAATCTGAAGGGAACAGAGCTCATTTATATAGCAGAGAAAAAGAGTGGGACCTAGTATACTGCCTTGTGGCACCCCAAATTCAACTGGCAGTTCGTCACTAATGTGCTCTCCAATTTTAACTGATTGGGTTCTATTTTTTAAATAATCCGAAAGTAAGTCCAGTGGAACACCTCGAATACCATGATCTTCCAGTTTTTGCACAAGGCGGGGGTACAGAAACAGTGTCAAAGGCTTTTGCCAGGTCGAGAAATATAGTCAAGCATTTGTTTTTACTATCTAATTTATTTACTAGAAAGTTAACAAGATCAAGTACTGCGTTGTCAGTTGAGCGTCCTGCTCTGAAACCGTATTGTGAATCAGAAAACAAGTTGTATTCTTGCAGCGAGATCCGTGAGGTATGGTGTGCCTCAGGGCACTGTACTCGGGCCCCCACTTTTCTTGATATATATCAATGATCTCCCAAGAAATTTGAGAAACAAAATGGTACTTTTTGCAGATGACAGTACAGCTATCATAGAATGCACTGATCCAAGCGAATATCGAAATGAGATCAATAACTTGCTAAATAACATCATTAATTGGCTAAATAATAATAATCTTGTGATCAATTTGAGTAAGACTAAAATTGTACAGTTTCATCAACGACGTGAGAATCCACCACTTAATATTACCTACGATGAGTGTAAAATAGAAGAAGTTACGAGTGCAAAATTCTTAGGCATAACTGTAGACCATAAGTTGACTTGGAAACCTCACCTGGAAGTGGTTTGTAAACGACTGAGTAAATCTGCGTATCTATTGTTTCAATTATCTAAAAGAGTTAATTCTGAAACACTGTTAACAGCCTATCATGGACTTGTAGCCTCTAATCTCCGTTATGGTGTTGTTTTCTGGGGGCAATCAACTAATAGGGAACTGGTATTCAGGATGCAAAGAAGGTGTGTAAGATCCATGTGTAATTTAAAGTCAACAGATAGTTGCGTTCCCTACTTTAAGAAATTAAAAATATTAACATTACCAGCTATATATATATTAGAAACTGCATTATTTATAAAATCAAATCCACATTTATTTACAAAATTTTCAACAGTTAAGAAGACCCCCATTCGGAGTCAATATGAAAATCAACTATGTACGTTGAAATGTAATACTGCGTTAATGAAAAAGAGCTTCTTTGGTGTTGCACCAAAAATTTTTAATAAAATACCTGATGCTATAAAATGTATGCCATTAAAGAAATTCAAAAAGTGTCTTCACAAGTTATTAGTTGAGAAATGTTATTATACCCTGGATGACTATTTTAATGATAATACTATTTGATTAAATTCTGTAATTTTATAAATTTATATTATTAATGTTGACTTAGATGACTATTTTAATTTTGGATGACTATTTGATAAAATTCTGTAATTTTATTAATTCATATTATTAATGTAACGAACGAAATATTTCTCGCATATTCTTTTGTTATGATCTTCTTGTGTATGTTTTTTTTTTTGTTTTTCTTTCCTATAATGGACATTATTAAATTCATTATTAAATTGATTATTTTAATGTATTTTGTTAACGTAAAATTTTGTATTTTTGACAAACCTGACTTTAATATTTGTATGTCAACAATGACAAAGCATAGTGCAACACTTATCTATTTAAGACCTTGACATGTATGATTAATGTATATATGTTCTTCACCTATGTTTCACAAATAAATAATTCTGATTCTGATTCTGATTCTTCTAGGTATTTTGTAAGCCTATTGTTGATTATGCGTTCGAATATCTTTGATAGATATATCTTTATTGTTGGCTGGGATCATAGGGTCCTAGATAAATATGGACACCAAAAGGATTATATCCAGGGGCGAATCTTTAGCTCATACAATGAAAAAATAGAAAATGAGATGAAAACCTTGAGAATTCCATTAAAATAGATTCTATTTTAATGGGACCTTATGTAATTGTACATTGTGAGAGAAAAAAAAAATCTTATTTATTTTTACAAACCAATCTTATTTTTTTTTGTGCCCGCGTGGCAGATTACGGCGGACTCCATCTTGCAGAGAGAGAGTATTCGGAATGAAGGATATATCATGATTATGTTATATATTTTTTGTGCATAATGACCTTTAATAACGGAATTGATTTCTGGGCGTTTTGGGCGACCTTTTCATATAATTTTTTAATTTCGAAAAGTGCTGTTTATCAACACAATGTTAATAAATGACTTGGTTTAAACGCTTTATGGATGAAGAAGCATAAAACGTCAAGGGAGCATCAGATAAAGTCTAAATTCTAGCATAAAGATATATCTAGAGTTAAAAGGATGAGTCTATATCTCGACATACCTCTAAATCCAGCCGCAGCGCGAGGCGGGCGCACCTGCCCGTTGCTGGTGGTGTACTGACGAGCTAGACCAAAGTCCAACATATATACTTTTCTACAGTTCGTTGAGTGACGGCCTATGCTGAAATTACTCTGAAATTATAGAAATGGACTTGGTTAAAAATAAAGTAAATAGGGTCTATTTACTTAACGAAGCCGAAAGGCACTTCTTTTCCCCGTCTTTGCGATCATTTTTTTGTTCTAGACCATATCTGGGAACCTTCTAGTTACGAAGATATTGGGAGTCAAAGTTCCAACTTTTTCATAACATTTTTTTTTAAATACATGTTTTTAATGTAAGATTTTTACTTTAAACACCTTCACGACCGCCGTACTAATTCAATCCATCCATCCATCCACCGGTCTGGCTGTTTGTGTATTTGAGTTTAAATGTTTGTAAACGCACCCACGATACAGGAGAAATTCATAGAGTGTGGCAACGTTTTTTGTTTTTAAAGGAAAACGTCTATACAATAAAAAATACTCATACTTACAGGTTTAATATCTCTGTGAAGGAATCCCACGGAGTGAATAGAATCTATTGCTTTGAGTATCTGTAGTCCCAGTCTGAAACAAGACACAAAAGCATTTTTAGTATGAATTTCTTCAAGATTTATCACCACGATCATTTTTTTTTTCGGATGTGAAATCATCAAATGACCCCCCCGCTCTGGGCGGAGCGGAAGGGAGTGTCAGACTTGTAAAGACTGACTAAAACTCATCCATGTTCCTTTATAGCCCTTTGTGTTCCAGGGCCGCGGTATCTCTTTCGAACAGTCCCGCCGCCCCGGCACCACGATCAAGGCTGGATTAAACGTATTACAAGAATTTTTAGAAAACTAATTTTTGGCGAGTACGAGAGCTTCATCATGATTATCAACCAGTCTTACCAAGGGGTATATCGTATTACCCAGTATTAACTGGGTTGTGGATGTCAGATAGGCAGTCGCTCCATAAAATACTGGTATTCAGCTGCATCCAGTTACACTGGAAGCCGACCCCAATATAGTTGGGAATAGGCCAGGCAGATGATGATGATGACGAGAGCTTCATCATCATCCACAGCCCGACTTCACCCACTGCTAGGTATAGACTACTCTTTGCTTGTGCCAAGCTCCACGTTCTTGTGCCAGCCTCATCCAGTGCCATTAGCCTCAAAGTATACCTGAGAGTAGTAGACAAAGAGAAGGCGCCTCTAGGCTGCGCCCTTCTCAACTCAGCCAGGTTCCGACCCTGAAGCTGCATCACCACGTAGTTGAAGCGAGCGTTGCGGCCGCAGCCGATGAAGCGACAGACGTGTTCTTTGCCTGAAACATACAGAATATGTTTAATCCTCCAAATAAATTGACAGCTGGAAATGTGTTTAAAAAGTGAAAGTATCGCTAGCAAATTTTTATGCATAACATAAAAAAGATGTTGATGGTTTTTCGGCCATCATGCGCCTAAGATGCGCATCTCGGCTACGCCGTGTTCGCACCAGTCCCAATATCATTTTTAGAAGGGCTGATAGGTGGGACTCTCCGATCTTGGGGCGGTGGATACGACTGCACTCAGTCAAGTAGACATTCCACAGGATCGGTGTGCCTCACGCATCTTAGAATAAATGTTACTAACACTAGTGTGTAAGTTTTCATTGTTACTAACAAATAAGGAAATGATTCTTAATTATTATTCTTTATTGCACACAACATAAGAGAAATATATAATTAATATGACGGCACGGTTGGCGTAATGGCTGAGCCATTGGCTGCTGCGTGTCGCGGGTTCGATCCCCGTACGGAACAAATATTTGTATGATCTACAGGTAGTTGTTCCGGGTCTGGCTGTTTGTGTATGTGAGTTTAAATGTTTGTACACGCACCCACGATACAGGAGAAATTCCTAGTGTGGGGCAACGTTTTATTAAAAAAAAAAAAAAAAATTCAACATGTAGCTTATGTACAAAGGCGAGCTTAACCCAGAATTGGGTTTTCTCACAGCAAACCTTACTCTGATTCTAAAATAAATGTTTATTTATTTATTGTAACCACTCACATTCATTATCTCGGATCTCTAATATCTCGCACTTATTACAAAATGATGACGGACGACCTATCTCTTTATGAAGTTTCGCTATCTAATTAATTTGGACCCTGAAGAACAGTCCCGTTTACGTTACAACTTCTGCAGCTGCATCAGCTCTGAGCTACTTGGGTTCGAACCGACAACGCGGAAGTCAGCGGCGGAACCACTCTTCACACACCTATAGAACTATTCCAACGACCCACCTTGCAGCTTCTTAAGCACCGCTACCTCCATCTTGAGCACCTGCTTGGGCTGCCGCGCGGACTCCACCTTCAGAGCCACCTGCTCCTGCGTCACCAAGTCCAGACCCTCGTAGATCTCGCCGAAGCCACCGCCACCGATCTTCTTTACAACCTGAAGAAGACAAGAGAGTCAAGTTTACAGTTTAAAACCATTTCTTATAAAAGACCTTGTTCTCTGATTGATTTGGAATTTCTTTTCAGGGACCAGTTAGATAGGCAATGCTGGCGCTATCTAGTTTTATAATGGAATCTTCTGTGACCTCTCCAAGGCATTTGATTTTGTAAGTCACGTAACTCTCTCTCTCTGTCGAGTCTCTTGTAACTTAAGGAATTAATACGGACTAGTTAAACTTGCGCTCCGTTTAGTGAAATCTTTTTTAAATGATGACAGCAAGCAAGTTCAAATATTATGATGTCGAGTTAATAGGTTTAGGAGTAAAAATGGGTGTACCACAAGGTTCGATATTAGGTCCTTTCTTATTTTTATTATAATTTAATGATTTTGAACATATATTACCCAGGTCATAAAAGGTCCAGTAACTGAGTAGTGGAGGTCAGATAGGCAGTCGCTTTATGTAAAACACTCGAATTCAGCTGCATCTGGTTATACTGGAAGCCGACCCTAACATAGTTGGGAGAAGGCTAGGGATATGTGCTATGATATTAGTGCTATTCGCGGTGGATCTTTAGTTCTTGTTGCAAACAAGTTGAAGTGTAAACAACGTTTAGACTTAGTTAATCTTTCTATCGAGCGCACTATTGAGTTGTCTTGTGTTGAACTCGAGCGATACGTTATAATTTGCGTTTATCGACCCCCCTCTGGAGATTTTATTCTTTTCGAATCGGTAATGGAGGATTCACTCAATAGGTTGAAAAGTAGTAACAAAAGTATAATTTTATGTGGAGACTTTAATATTAATATTTTAGATGTTACTCCATTAAGTATTAGGCTTCTCAATCTGTTTAGGTCTTATAATTTAATTAACTTGTTTTTTGAACCTACTAGGATCACGGCGTCCTCGTCGACTTGTATTGATAATATTTTTAGTGATTGTGATGCCAAAAATAAATTAGTGTTAAGTAACTTAACGTCTGACCACTGTGGTTTATTAGCTAGCTTCCCTATGCCATTACATAAAAAGCCGCATAAAATAGAATGCAGGCCTTATACAGCTAGTCGGTGCGACAAGTTTAAAAATAATATAGCTCATAGAATTACACCATCTATAGTAGAACACGTGAATCCTAATGATATCTATGGAGCTCTTTTTGATGTTGTGCAAAAAGAGTACCAATCTACTTTCAAGACCAAAACCATTAACATTAATGGCACCTCCGCTGGCTTTAACCAATGGGCTACTCCAGGTATTTATAAAAGTAGAGCGCGACTATACGAGTTATACGGTTTGAAAAAATTCAGGTTTGACACTCCTTTCTTAGAGTATGTCAAAAATTATTCAAAACTATTTAAAAAGATTTGTGTTTTTGCTAAATCTAAATTTTTAAGCGATACAATTAAAAATTCCAATAATAAAGTAAAAACCACTTGGAAAATTATTAACAATGAAACGGGTAAGTCGGTTAAACAAGAAAAACAACTTGAGATTATGGTCGACAACAAATTAGTTAATAAAGCAGCTGACGTAGCTGAAGCATTCAATGAGTTTTTTGCCAACATACCTATAACTACGACTCGCTCCTTGAATTCGTCCCCGTCTAAAGCTGAAAACCTTTTGCATAGTAGTGTGCCTAAATGTAGTCGCTTATTTAGCTTCGAACATGTAACACCTCGTGATGTAGTTAATATTTTTAACACACTTAAGTCTAAAAACACTGGTGATATCTGGGGTATCTCCATTAAACTATTAAGCAATATAATAGAAATCGTAGCCCCCTATCTAGCTGTTACTTTTAATAAATGTGTTGATTCAGGCTCTTTTCCTGACCTCATGAAGAGTAGTAAAGTCATACCTTTATTTAAATCAGGTAATAAAAATGACGTTGGCAATTTCAGACCTATTTCTATCTTACCTGCATTTAGCAAAATATTTGAAAAGTTAATACTCAAGCAATTGCTAAGACATTTTAATTTAAACAGCCTCCTTCATAATGAACAATATGGCTTTACAAAAGGTCGTTCGACTACAGATGCGGGTGTTGCACTGCTGAAGCACATATTTGACGCATGGGAGAACTCGCAAAATGCTATTGGAGTTTTCTGTGATCTCTCCAAAGCCTTTGATTGCGTGGACCATGACACGCTTTTACGTAAACTGTATCATTATGGTGTCCAAAATGAAGCTCTCAAAGTAATAAATTCTTATTTACATAATAGGTTCCAATGTGTAGATGTGAATGGTGTAAAATCTTCCGGGTTACCAGTTCAGTTAGGTGTACCTCAAGGCTCAATACTGGGTCCATTCTTATTCTTAGTGTATATTAATGACTTACCATTTTATTTAAAGGGTATCTGTGACGTTGTATTGTTTGCAGATGACACCTCACTTCTTTTTAAAGTAAACAGGAATAGACAAGATTTTGATGACGTAAACAGTGCACTGTCAATGGTCACGGATTGGTTTACGACGAATAACCTAGTTCTCAATGCCAAGAAAACGAAATGTATAAAGTTTGCCTTGCCAAATGTTAGGAATCTAGGTCCCAACATCGTCTTAGATAATGGGGTGCTTGAAACTGTAGACTCGGCGGTTTTTCTTGGTATAACAGTAGATGCCAAACTTCAGTGGGGCCCTCATATATCGAGCCTAGCGGGCAGGCTCAGTTCGGCCGCCTACGCCGTCAGAAAAGTAAGACAATACACTGACGTTGATACAGCTCGATTAGTTTATTTTAGTTATTTTCATAGCGTTATGTCCTACGGTATTCTGCTGTGGGGCAAAGCCGCTGACATTCAAAATATATTCGTTCTTCAAAAACGAGCTGTTCGAGCTATTTACCAGCTTGGTGCCAGAGTTTCTCTGAGAGATTTTTTTAAAGATGTTGGTATTCTCACGGTGGCATCACAATTCATCTTCGCCAACATCTTATATATTAGGCAAAATATACACTTATACACTAAAAATAGTGATATTCACAATATTAACACCAGAAATAAGGACAAATTACGAGCTCCATTTCACCGGCTTCATAAGGTACATAACTCATTTGTTGGGCTTGGTATAACTTTTTATAACATGCTGCCCTCTTCTTTGCTAGATTTGCCTTTTAATGCGTTTAAAACTAAAGTAAAATCCACCCTTTGTTCAAAGGCATACTATTGTATCAATGACTACTTAAACGATAAGAATGGTTGGTCGCTGTGATTAACTCAAGACAATGTTTGTGTTCTTTCTCCAGAATTAGCTTTCCTACTGACAGGTTAGGTACAGTTTTAATTGTTATTAGTAATTGTTTACTTATTTTACTTCGATGGGGCTAGTTTATCATTTCTCACTTCGAGCTACAGCAATTGCCTTATGTAAGCGGGCACGCCCTTTATGCCTGGAGGCTTTTATTTAGGTATTAAGTTCTATTTACGTCTTTTTTTTATGTTGAAATTTTTATCTGCTTGAGTACAGTTTGTTCATTGTTTTGTTGGTATACTGGCGCGTGCTAGCTAACGTATGGTAAGTGTGTAATGGTAAAATGTAATCCAATGTTTTGTGTTTCGTAATGTTAATTACTTTGCATACGTACGTATGCAAAGTAATTACGAATTTAAATAATTAAATTACGAATACGAATTTAATTAAATAATTAATTATTTGTATAGAATCAAGTTTATATAACTAAACAGACAGACGTGCTGCTGGGGAGTTTGTTCCACCACTTCTTCTTCCCAGCTAAAGCACTAGGAAGTGGTGACGGGCGGGCATTTTTGGGGGACTGTCTTATGTAACTTTGACGTTCGAAAAGTGCTGATTTTCAGCCTAGTTTGAATAAATGACTTTTGATTTTGATTTTGATTGATTTTGATATGATGATGGCTAGGTCTAGGTGTTACCTTCCAGCGCTCCTTGACTACGTGGCCCGGCTGCAGCAGGTCCTCGGACGCCATGGTGATGTGGTGAGCGCGGCGGGAGGTGTCACACCTCGACGCCTCGCGGGACTGGCGGCCTCCGAAATTCGGGAGAGTTCGGGACCTGAAATGTTGAAGTGAGGAGTCAGATATAAATAGTATTCGTGTCTGTTTGTGTGACCGCTTGGATCTTCTCAGCTGCAGATTTTTATGCAGTTTTCAAGTACCTTATTAGATGTAAGCAGAAACTACAGAACGCCACTTGCTACGATCCTTCGATACTTGTTTCGTCTGTATGTCATATATTGTCAGGCCACTTTTTGAGATTGCACCCGTGCAAAGCAAGGGTGAGTCACTAGGCTAGATAACCCGGGTCGAAGTCAAATGTCATTCATTAGCAGCTAGCTATGGCAAAAACTTGGTTGTTGTGAGGTCATATGTAAGTTTGAATGTAGTGGGTAATCTACGAAACTACTGACTCGATTCCGAAAATTCTTTCCATAATGGGAAGCTACATTGTCCCCAATTGCTATAGGCTGTGGCAGGTTGGCGTAGTGGCTGAGCGACTGGGTGGTGCTCTGCATGTCGCGAGTTCGATCGAGGCACGGAACAAAAATTTGTATACAGGTAGTTGTTCCGGGTCTGGCTGTTTGTGTATGTGAGTTTAAATGTTTGTAAACGCACCCACGATACAGGAAAAATTCCCCCCGTAGCATGACCACCGTAGACAAGGATTTCTTTGACCGAAGGATCGACAAAATGACAGATAGTGCAAAGAAGTCTGTCATTGTGTCGACACAATCTGTCATTTTGTCGATTCTTCCGTCAAAGAAATCCTGGTCTACGGTAGTCTTGCTACGGAGGCAGGTGTGGTCTTTAGAAAAAGACAAAGAGATAATTTCCAACTATCGCGAGCGAAGCCACGAGCAAAAGCTGTTACTTTATACTTTTGACGTAAACCAAATCCGTAATACTCCTAGCATTAAACCAGGTTCATTATATTAACCCTTGAAGGCCAGGCTTTGATAGATCAATCGTATAACCTAATAAAATGTTAAACCTTTATTACAAACTCGATAAAGTTCAAACGGGTAGCACGATCAACCTCTGACCTTAACCGGAGAGATCTCAGTTTAATATAATGATGAGCGCTCCTCCTACGCAGATACGGCTGAATTTATCAATGTTTTATTACACGGAGCTGTCGTTTGACCTCAACAACACGTTTTCTGAAAAATACCGATATTCTAAGCTGATACTATACGTACGACATTCGAATGGAACGAATCGCATGTTACTAAAAGAGTGATGAATATAAATGTTGATGGATGGAGAGGGAGAGGAAGACCAAGGAAACGATGGATGGATTGTGTGAGGAATGATATGAAATACAAAGGAATAAATGATAGCGTGACGGTTGACAGAGGAGAATGGAAGAAAAAAAAACGTGTTGCGCCGACTTCAAGTAACATGGGCAAGATGACTTTCGCACGACATAATTATTCAACTCGATACAGCATTCTGTGCATATTGTCGGACCGGTGGGATTCTCCAATTCTCGGGCGCTGGATAAGACTAAATACAATCAAGTAAACAGGCGTACGAGTATCGGAGTATCCAATAGGTCCTGTTATTTTATTTTTGTATTTAGAAGTGTCAGTGAGTGAGGGAGTGTGTGTGTGCGTCAGTGTGAAGTGTTGTGTGTAGTGTGTGTGGATGGACAGTGTAAAGAATCATATGGCAAGAAAGGAGGTGTCTGATAAGATGACGAGTAATAGAGAAGTATGGAAAAGACATGCTGCGCTGACGCCAAATGAATTGGGATAAGGGCAAGAGAATGATGATGATTTAGAAGTGTTATGTCTTGTCATTACTAACATTAGTTTCTCATAAGCATTTCTGTGTTAATAACAACTTTATGGATAACCTATCTGAAATAAATGCATAATAATAGATACTAGGGAACTCTCACCCAGCTAATCGTAATTTGCATCAGTCACCCCGCAAAGGGCGACGCTTGACTTAGCGTGGGGGTTTAGGTGAGGTTGCCGATTCGCGGTCTCCACTCAAGAACACATCTACCCCAACAGCCATTCATAGATTCTACGCCGAATATAAGCCGGTTGGCAAAACTTATAAATGCGAAAGTTCGTTCGATATTTGTTACTCTTTTCTCAAAAACTACCGAACGGATTTGGATAAAATTGGGCAGACAAATAGTTTATAATCCGGAAAGATACTTTTTGTTCCGACATTACGATCTCGTGGCGCAAATACCAAGCTCCACAGGTGCGAAGCTTATGCTAGTATAAGCATACGATCCTAACTTCGAAGCAGGTGACCTTCATCAGCCTACCCCAGGGCAACAATGAAATTGGAAGTTCATGTATGTCTGGCCGGCCTATTGCCTACGGCTTGCTTATGCGTGCGTTTTCGCTCGTCGTGTGAAGGCAGCCTTCTGCACGTCTATCATTTTGTGCCCAAGAGACCGTAAATTAACGCTCAGCTACACATTAAAGTGATGAGATTATTAATAAAACCACCCCTATTCTTCTCAATGATATTTTAAGAGCAAAAAGATTTTATTTAAGCAAAAATAATGTTGCCATGTTTCGTGAATGCGGCCAACCGCACTGGTAGATTTTTCTTCGACCCGTGCGTTAAGCAACGTTTGCCTAAATCGTTCTGTAGATCGGTAAACATCCATTACATATCCAGAACCCTCAGTCTCCGAAAGCAAGTCAATCCTGGCTGTCATTTGACTGAAGATCTTTGCCAGTCGTTACGGATAGTCAGAAGACTCAGATGTCCAGGAGTCTGTCATAAAATCTTACAAAGGAGTATCGTGTTACCCAATAACTAGGTTTCAGAGGTCAGACAGGTAGTCGTTGCATGTAGAATATCAGTAAATTTCGAGGTCACGCTACGCACGGATGCGTGGCTGACAAACAAATGATCCGCGCGACTAACGTTGCATATCTCTCCGGTCGGTCAAATCGGTCGGAGCAAAGATAATCTCCAATAGATGTCTATGGACGGCTCAGATCTCAATTGCGTGTTTCCCTTCAGACAATGGCCCACCTTCTACACTTCTGCGCATTTGAGCTTTTGACTGAATTTTGAACCAAACACGTGTAAGATTTATGATTTTAATACTTATTATTTAATGTTTTATCAAATCAAATTACTTTTATTGAAATACTAAATTAATTATCTATGATTTGATTTAAAAGTCGAATGGCGGTCGAATCGATTGGAGGAATCGATATAATGACATTCAGCGTTTTTTATCATTCATTATGGTTTTTTGACAGCTGATTTTGGGCGGGATTTTTCGCCTGGGAATATTGTCGACATGTAGGATTGGGAGTACAATAAGTAATTATAAAGTAGGTATTGTATTCAGAGTTTAACTTTAATCTATACATATAATAAAATTGTAACAGGCCGATGTCTGTACATTGAAGATATTGAAAAACAGTATAATGGGGTTCTTTATTAGAGCAACAGAAGCCAAAACAACAGTTTTTAGAATTTTTGTTTGTTTGCCTTTCTGTCTGTATGTTTGTACGCGCATCACGCAAAAACTACTGCATGGATTTGAACGCAGTTTTCACCGCTCAACTACTAAATGCTTTACTTGAAATATAGGCTACATTGGATATAGTTTTGGACCCTATAGGTGGCGCTGTGCGAAGCAAAGACGGGTCGCTAGTAATAAATAATTACAAAGTATTGAGTCCAGAATTTTATTACAAATGTTTGAACTTTTTGTGGCAAAAAGTTACGCCAAGAAGCGGTGGACGCTCGACTTTATCCCACAAAGGGTAGGCAGAACCTATAGAAAGCAATGTGCCACTTTCAACACCTCACGTCATTTATTCATGAAAGCTTTTCAAACGCGGCGTTTGTCGAGTCAAAGCGAGACCTCGAGGCAAAACTTTGTGGGTCTCTACAGGGTGTAAACAGACCCTTCACATAGCCATCAACCAAGCATTCTGTACATCAAACTAAGTAACTCTACGCAAAAATTATTGCTGGGAAACGACTTTTTTTTTAAATGAAAAATCACATTTTACGCTAGGACACAATGTAACACGTTTTCTTCTTCCATTCTCCCCCAAACGACACGGCATCATTTACTCCTTTCTCTTTCATATCAGTCTTCACACAATCCATCCATCTTTTCTTTGGCCTTCCTCTCCCTCTACATCCATCAACATTCATGTCCATAACTCTTTTAGTCACATGCGTTTCATCCCTCCTCATTACGTGTCCACACCAAGACGAACGACTTCCTTTAAACATTTTCTGTAACTGTGGCCACTTTCAAATTTCCTCTAATAAAGGGTGCAATAAGACCCTAATAAAACATAACCAAAAGGCACTTGCTCTCCCCGACATTGCGATCATTTTTTTGTTCTAGACCATACCTGGAAACTTTCTAGTTACGGAGATATTGGGGGTCAAAGTTCCAACTTTTTTTACAAGTTTTTTTTTTAAATATATGTTTAATGTATAATGTAAAATTACACACCTCCACGACCCCCGTACTATTCAATCCATCCATCAGCACAATGCTTTGAGTGCTTTCCATCGAGTCCTACCTTAAAACGTGATTTTTCACCCCAAAAAAAAAGCCGATTCTCAGTAATAATTTTTGCGTAAAGTTACTTAGTTTGATGTACAGAATGCTTGGTTGACGGCTTCGTGAAGGGTCTGTTTACACCCTGTATACTTTATTCCTTACTTTATCCATTCTTGTCACTCCACAGATCCACCTCAACATTCTCATCTCCGCTACATGCAATCTTATTTCATCCATCTCCTCTTGTTTCAGCATTCCGATCCATACAGTACGACAGGTCTAATCACGGACTAGTATATTTTCCCCTTTAACTTGAGGGGCATCCGTGGGTCGCAAGTTGTTCCAGTGACCTGTTGCCATTTCATCCATCCTGAGCTGATCCGGTGTGTTTTCGACACGCAAACTGTCACCATGAATTCAGCACGTGTTCACCTGTCAAGCCAGATGATTTTCCCTTTTTATTGGGGGAAGGAGACCTTTACACCCTGCTCCTCATATCGCAACAGGTATGGTAATCAGGTATGGTATGGTAATCAGCCAAAATTCCGTTATGTCTAAAGTCCCGGCTCTATAACCAGTGTTTTCTGCCCACAATGACGTACGGTGCTGAAACATGGACGCTCACGCAGGAGGCTGTGTACAGACTGAGAGTTGCACAGAGAGCGATGGAGCGTGCCATGCTCGGCATAAAGCTGATAGATCGAGTTCCTAACGTCGAAATCCGAAATCGCACAAAGGTTTTCGATATTGGAAATCGCGTTACGGAACTCAAATGGAGTTGAGCAGGACACCTAGCAAGGCGCAGTGATAACAGGTGGACTAAGGCTGTCACCGAATGGCGTCCAAGAACTGGCAAAAGAAACGTGGGTCGTCCGGCGGCGAGATGGGCAGACGAGATAGTTGCCATCGGGGGAAAAACCTGATGATGATGATGGCGGTAGTACTCGAAGACGAGCTCCTCTACAAAGACCTGTACTAATAAAATGGTGTTGATGATGTATCACTTACCTCAATAACGGGTTGGGTTGTATGCGCGGGGCGCTAGCCGCTTCCTGCCGACGCTCTTCCCTCTGTGGACAAATAATAGAATACATTATTATCATAACATATCATCAAGAATGTACCTCACTGCACGGCTTAACCTAAAGATCGACCCGAGCGGCTGTTATTATTTAGCCACGAGCTCCACCAAATTCCTGCGCGTTTACTTTTCGACTTATTACAGTAAGTATACAACATTAGTTTTAGTATATGCGAAACCTGATACACGTGTCTATTATTTTTATGTAAAGAATCTATGTACAAAATTTCAAAACTGTATCATGAAAAATCACAAAGTTATAAGCTTGTTCTGTTATCTAGTTGTCCGCACAAAATCGTGGTCAGCACGCAGCGCGCACCTCCAGCGTCGTCTTGAGCTCATTGATAATAATAATTTGGCAGTAGGTACCTAAATTATTGCGATAGGTACTTAAAGTCGCTCGGTGTCCAACTTTTAAATTTTTAAAATATTTTTGAAAAAATATAACATGGTTTAAAAATTATTGGAATCGATTCAGTTACTTATTCTGAACTAACTATATTCAGGTTTCGCATATACTAAAAATAATGTTGTATACACTACGTCTGAAATAAATGTCTTATTCTATTCCATTAACTTACTGGGACAGTGACACACTGTATAATCTGCAACACGGCTTGCTCTAAAGACTTCATTATTATTGACTAAGTCTACTTTCTTATCAAAGAAGTTATTTTAAAACATAGGATCACTGGTTTGAAAATATCACTACGCATAATTCTTTTAACACTTGTGCCAAATCTATACATACAGGGTGTAACAAGACGCTTAACGAAGCCGTCAACCAAGCATTCTGTACATCAAACTAAGTAACTTTACGCAAAATATATTGCTGGGAATCGACTTTTTTTTTGGGGGTGAAAAATCACGTTTTATGGTAGGACTCAATGTAACGCATTCAAAATATTGTGCTGATGGATGGATTGAATAGTACGGGGGTCGTGGAGGTGTTTAAATCTTAAATTAAAGACATGTATAAAAAAAAAACTTGTGAAAAACTTGGAAGTTTTGACCCCCAATATCTCCGTAACTAGAAGGTTCCCAGGTATGGTCCAGAACAAAATAATGATCGCAATGACGAGGAGAACAAGTGCCTTTCGGCTTCGTTAAGGGTCTTTTTACACCCATTATAGCGCACTAATATTACAAGGTAAAGTTTGGACGTAGTTGAACTCTTTAGCTGATAGATAGCCACACTACTGCCGTGGGCCTTATCATATGTTTTAGGTTAAAACAAGAATCATAACGCGGACGAAGTCACAGAAAGAAGCTAGTTGCACAATACTTTTAAAACACTATAATCTATAAATACACAATTTTTCAAAACACGTGTTTTGTCTCAGATAATTTCCCGAATACTGAATCCATACTTTTTGACAGATCCTTATATAGAATGGAAAATACACGTTGAATTAGTATGTCTCTCGCGTGCTATACGTTTTATAGTTCTGTATCATCAGGTAACGATCTATGAGTGTAATTCGGTTAGTGAATCATCATTGTTTTAAAAAGTACTTTTTGTTTGTTGGAAGTAACTGTCAGTTAACGTGGAGCGTCAGCAATAGGGATGCATGTAATTTTTTCTTCACTTTAATCAATAAAATATAGTAAAGAAAGAAAAAGAAAGAAAGAAAATACATTTATTTGGCACATGCCACAAATGCACACAGTATAAAAAAAATAACAAATAAAAAACAAAAAATTAAAAAATTTAAATCTAAACAAAAAAAAACTAGTACTATCAACCCAAAAAATAATTAAAAGTTAAGTTCAACTACTGCTTGTCGCTCAAAAAAATTAAACTCATACAGTTTTCTACGACAGTTCAAACGTCCGTGAGTGTCGCGGCCATTCATGTCATGTTATGTGACGTCATTTACCTCTATCTGCCTTATTTACATATAATTTTTTACCCTAGATATATTAATTTTACTAATTGTATGTGCTTTATTCAAGCAAACATTGCAATAACAATATTATAATAAAATCTTAGTGAAACTTTAAGTACTTTTCAAATAAAAGTGTTTCTTTGACACATAGACTTTGACGTCACTACCGGCGCTATCGAGAGAAGATGCGTTTTGAGTTTGCATTCCGTTTCACCAAAAACACTCTACATAAAATATTAAATTGTAAAATAAGTGTTGTATTAGAAAATCAAACAAGTGTACCACAATGTTTTTATGGCATTTTTAAAGAAATAAAAAAAGTTTTGTATTTCTTGCATACTGCCATTGTCGGTGAAAATATTTTTGCCGGTGCTGATACGCTCTGTGCATGGCACGCGACGGTGTTGGTCGGCGACGCAACGGTCTTACTCTTATACTTTTCAATACAAAGATTTTGTTTTTCCTGGTACGTTCATAGCACGGTCATGGTATGATACGGTGTATTCGGCAGACTCCTTTATTCCATTCTCTCTGACAACCAGTCTTATCAAGGAGTATCGTGCGTGCAAGGTAAAATCATCATCATCTTCCTGCCCTTGTTACTTTTCTTACTTTATTTTCTGACTCTAATTCCCCCATCCCCATTTTAGCATCGGACGAGCAGAGATAAGGCGAAGCGTCACTCTTATAAAGGGTGTAAAAGTACCCTTAACGAAACCGAAAGGCACTTGTTCTCCCCGTCTTTGCGATATTTTTTTTGTTCTAGACCATACCTGGGAACCTTCTAGTTACGGAGATATTGGGGGTCAAAGTTACAACTTTTTCACAAGTTTTTTTTTTAAATACAAGTTTTGAATGTTATAACTTTATATACCTCCACGACTCCCGTACTTTTCAATACATCCATTAGCACAATGTTTTGAGTGCGTTACATTAAGTCCTACCGTAAAACGTGAAATTTCACCAAAAAAAAAGTCGTTTCCCAGCAATATTTTTTGCTTTAAGTTACTTAGTTTGATGTACAGAATGCTTGGTTGACGGCTTCGTGAAGGGTCCGTTTACACGCTGTTGAAATTCCACGGACCCGAACAAAGCGCTATGCTTCCACATTTATTGTGCGAACCGCCAGTCTGTGGAATCCACGGCCGGCTTCTCTGTTCCCTGATCATTATAATCTGGATCTATTCAAAGTTCGAGTGAATCGGTTTCTTCTAGGCAAGCGTGCTCCACCCTAGGCCGCGTCATCGCTTCAGATCAAACGCAAGCCTATTTAGTATACAAAAAAACCCTTGCTACATCCTATATTACTCTCCTCGGGTCTTCTTCCAGTTAGACTGGTAGCCGACCGCAACATAGCTGGTATGGGGCTATATGAGACATACTTCGTAATGTGTTAGAAGGGGAGAAGCCAGCTGAAATACTAGTAAGTGGCGAAGTGCGTTTTCGGGTTGAGGAAAATGTTGTAAGGAAAGTTTTGAGTATGAATGTGAGATGGCTATAAGAGTAGAGGAAGACCAAAGAAACGATGGATGGACTGTGTGAAGTATTTCAAGAAAGGAGGTGTCTGTTGTCTGATGACGAGTAATATCATCTTGCTACATATTTCTCACATAATGTACCCTCTCAACATGAATGATGTAACCAAGGTTTTGTAAAAGTATTCTGATTTAAAAGTCTCCATGGAGTTTCTTGCCCGTTCTTCTGCATAGAGATCTACGCTAGGAAATGGGCAACTACAGTACTTTCACAGTTTTTATGCCTTGTGAATGGGACTGTAGCTACATTTCATTGTTCGCTTTGTTTCGACAATTCAAAAGTGCCTGTAACTGGCCTACTTGAAATAAATCTTTTGATTGAATAGAAAAGCACGGAAGAAGAAAAAATGCTGCGCCGACCCCACATAAATCGGGATAAGGGCAGGAGAATGACGATGATCCACCAGCCGGCGTGGAGGTAGACCACGGCCCACTCGCTCTCACAGATAGGATAGGCATCCTGTATTCCAGCAGAGGGAAAAATATAGGCTGATCTAAGGTAGCTGGTTTGGTTACCTGTGGTTCATGTCGTCTTGCTCGCTGTACGGGGGCAGCCGACCCGGAACCCTGCGACGCAGTGTCAGCTGATGATGTGGAGGATTCTGTAACCGAAGAGAGTGGTTGCTGAAAGTACACCAGAATCTTTGTAAAAAACTTAAATTCACTGACACACGGCCTGAAGCACTGAGTAAATTGAAATTTTCCAAGAGTTCCCGAGGGAAGAACTTTTTAAAATATGATTATCTTCCAGCCCTTGTCCCATGTTACTTGTGGTCGGCGCAACACATTTTTCTTCCATTCTCCTCTGTCAACCGTCATGCTATCATTTACTCATTTTTCCTTCATGTCATTCCTCACACAATCCATCCATCGTTTCTTTGGTCTTCCTCTCCCTCTCCATCCATCAACATTCATATTCATTACTCTTTTAGTCACATGCGATTCGTCCCTCCTCATCACATGTCCTTACCAAGACAGTAAATTCCCTTTCAACTTTTCTGTAACTGGCGCAACTTTCAAACTTCCTACAATAAAGGGTGTTAATAGACCCTTAACATAGCCGAAAGGCACTTGTTCTTCCCGTCTTTGCGATATTTTTTTTGTTCTAGACCATACCTGGGAACCTTCTAGTTACGGAGATATTGGGGGTCAAAGTTCCAACTTTTTCACAAGTTTTTTTTTTATACATGTTTTTATTTTATGTATGTAAGATTTTTACTATACACACCTCCACGACCCCTTTACTATTCAATCAATCCATCAGCACAATGCTTTGAGTGTTTTCCACATAGTCCTACCATAAAACGTAGTTTTTCACCCCCAAAAAAAAAGTCGATTCCCAGCAATAATTTTTGCGTAGAGTTACTTAGTTTGATGTACAGAATGCTTGGTTGACGGCTATGTGAAGGGTCCGTTTACACCCTGTATACTCATTCCTTACTTTATCCATTCTTGTCACACCTCAACATTTTAGAAAATAAAAAGGTCAATAAAATAGGGGATGAAAATTGTCTGCAAATTAATATAACTGTAAACATCATTGATGAAATGGAAACGCTATGACTTGCTGTCACCTTTTTCGTCTTTGACGATTTAGATATGAGCGGCAAAGTGGTATTGGATTTTTCTATCAGGAATTCTCCAGTAGCAACGCGGACTGTCGCCTGGTTAATGGCAAAAGGCTCATGCCTATTAAACGGTACTCATCGTGGCGCAAACCTTAAACATGGATTTAGTACATGATCAAGAGTCGAGACCCCCCAATATTGAAAACATCATCATCACATAGGCCTCCCCAGTGTCGCCACATTGACCGGTCCCGTACGTCTGGCATCCAGCGAATCCCCGCAACCATCACCAGGTAATCAGTCCACCTAGTGGCAGACCTTCCAACGCAACGTCAATATTGAAAACGTTCGATGATCATTAAAAAAAAAAGCATTTGTTCTGTTTTGATCGTGTAGCCGTTTCACTTTTGTATAGACCAGCTGTTTTTTTTAATATCGACAAAAGAAAACATCGCTAGTGGTCTAAATAGAATCACGTAGCTACTGAATTCTCGCTAAAAGATTATGCCACAATGTCCCTTCCACCTTGTCAATAACTTTAGCTTCAGAAGTCGGTGACAAAAACCCCCATCGCAACAAAGAAAAGCGAACAAACATTTGAAAAGTCAATAAAATGGCTAAGCCGGATTTGATAAAACATGTCTAATTGTAATACACATCATGCCCTTTCATTTGATACCCCACTTGGGTGTATTTGAAAATATTCGATTATTCATCACCACTTTCATCCCCCATATCTAGTAAATGGCTGCAACGATTTTGATAAAACGCCAAGAAACTAGCTTTCAAATAAAAATAACTGCATCCAAATCGGTTCACTCGTCTAAGAGCTACGGTGCCAGAGACAGACACACATACACACAATATTGCGGTCAAACTTATAACACCCCTCTTTTTGCATCGGGGGTTAAAAAATAATAACACCTGTCAAAATTTACCTGATCTGTTGGACTGGTGTGGGGCCTGCTGTTTGAAAGATGAGTCTCTCTCGCACGTCGGCTCCTGTTCCCTGCAACAAAATGAAATAGAACGTTAAAAATTATAATTTAAACGACTTTTTGAATGATACTTTGACATCCTAATTTAATTGCAATCTTTTAGACTTTGATAGTTTGCCATAGAATAATACTTCGACATTAACCTAGATAACATTTTTAACTGACATGCCTCATATTGTAAGATTGATTCGTACTTATTTATTCAATATTTTTATTTTTGGTGTACCTAATATTTGCGCGCCCCACGTGGCAGAATGTGATGAGACCATTAATATGAATTTAAGACCATGTATTGTACCTTATCGGACAAATAAATGAATTTTCATTTGAAAAAAATATGGCCAAGTTTGGGAAAATTTAACGATGATTTTTTTTCAGTTTTTGCGTGCTGCGGAACGCATCGTCGAAGCTGTTGCGTGCGATAGCACTCCCGCTATTTCTCGAGTAAATGACGGTGCTGAGTGACCGAAAACGGTAGGAGTATTTAAACATGACAGACCTTTGGTGTGGTCTCTTTTGATTCTCACTATAAACACGTATTTATTTATTTAAACTTTATGTACAAGAGTGGTACATAGGCGGACTTAATGCCACAAGGCATTCTCTACCAGTCAACCTTTGGGTCAAATAGGACAGCATTGTGATAGAGTACAAAAAAATTAATAAGAAAAAAATCCAATTTGTTAACATAGATTGATATACATAAATAGGTATATACCAATACAGTAAAATGAAATAAACTAATATATATTATAATACATACAAATAGTCCAAATACGAGAAACCTTATAATAATTACTATGACTACTAACTAATATCTAGCTTGTGAGCAATTTAGTCTGACGTATGTCAGAAGATTGAATATTCAACTTTTTGAAAGGCTAATCGGGCTAAAGTAAAAAAGCTGACAAATCGAACTCATGATGATTATTGTGATTGGCTAATCCTACTAATATTATAAATGCGAAAGCTTGTGAGGATGGATGGACAGATGTTTGTTACTCTTTCACGCAAAAACTACTGACCGGATTTGAATGAAATTTGGTACACAGTTAGTTTATATCTTGGATTAACACATAGGATGCTTTTTATTCCGGTAGTACGATCCCGTGAGACAATTACCGAACTCGACGCGGGCCCAGCCGCGCGCATTAGCTAGCAATATCAATATGCAACCAAATTACGTTGGACTGAGTATAAATTTGTGTTTTTCGTGCTGTTTACACATGATGATTTCCGTTTTCAATTTCACTAAGCAATACCTAAAATTAACGCCAAAGCATAGACGCACGCGCGTGTCCTTCACGCCAAGCCACATCTGCCTGCCTTTACCAAACTATGTTATGGTCGGCTTCCAGTCTCACGGTGAATACCAGTATTTTACATGGAGCGACTGCCTATCTGCCTCCACAACCCAGTTAGCACTGAGTAATAAGATACCCCTTGGTAAGACTGGGTCCATGTAGGTTCATATAGTAAGCTAAATGTCATCCTAGATGCATAATGATACACATATAGTCTACCGTTACGCTTGTGAGCCTCAAAAGGTCACACAAAGGAGTGCCGTCGGCTTAATAGATAAATGGATGCATGATATAATTATGTTTTTATAGAAATAGAACTCGTACAAGATAGAGGGATGACCAGCCCCCGTAGCATGACCACCGTAGACAAGGATTTCTTTGACGGAAGAATCGACAAAATGACAGATAGTGCAAAGAAATCTGTCATTGTGTCGACACAATCTGTCATTTTGTCAATTCTTCCGTCAAAGAAATCTTTGTCTACGGTGCCCCCGTAGCATGACCACCGTAGACAAGGATTTCTTTGACGGAAGAATCGACAAAATAGTAGATAGTGCAAAGAAATCTGCCATTGTGTCGACACAATCAATCATTTTGTCGATTCTTCCGTCAAAGAAAAACTTGTCTACGGTGGTCATGCTACGGGGGCTGGACGAACGATCAGCGGTCCACATGAGCCCTGGACTGAAAGAACTGGAAAGCATTGGGAGAGCATTTGCCCAGCAGTGCAATCCCACTGCTGGCCAAAGGCCCCTTCCTGAGTCAACTGCTACTGTTAGCTTACATCATCAAGAAGAATAATGGTAGCACGAATTGTACCCTGAATAATAAGACCTCGAACGAATTCGCTGAGCTGATAAAAGTCTACATAAAACAAAATTTTAATTCAGTCTCCGACAGACAACGCTCTGCCTAAACTGCTGGATATAAGGGGTTTAAATAGACCCTTAACGAAGCCGAAAGGCACTTGTTCTCGCCGTCTTTACGATATATTTTTTTTGTTCTAGACCATACCTGGGAACCTTCTAATTACGGAGATATTGGGGGTCAAAGTGCCAACTTGTTCAAATTTTTTTTTTGAAAAACATGTTTTTATTGTAAGATTTTTACTTTAAACACCTCCACGACCCGCGTACTATTCAATCTATCCATCAGCACAATGCTTTGAGTGCGTTCCATCGAGATCTTCCATGATTTTTCACCCAATAAAAAAAGTCGTTTCCCAGCAATAATTTTTGCGTAAAGTTACTTAGTTTGATGTACATAATGCTTGGTTGACGGCTTCGTGAAGGGTCTGTTTACACCCTGTACAACGTCCAAATACTTTTTGTTAGTGACCGGAATTTCTTCTAAAGACCAAAGATGTATGGATTGAGTGAGGAATGATATGAAACAACAAGAATTTGAGTGGTATACGGCAACTAAAAAACCCCGACTACTGAAAAATCACGCTCTAATTAAAATCGGGGTTTACAAGGTAAAATCGACTCCTATTGATGAAGTCAGTTAAAATGTAGCCAGTAATAACGAATTGATTGACACTTTATTCATCAAAATCGGATGAATAGTTTAGGCGCTACGGATGAACATACGTAAACACAAACATGATTTTAGCAGTCTATGTAAGACTGCTAAAATCATAACCCTTCCTTTTGGTTTCGCCGTAGTCGGGTAAAAAGGAACGAATAATAGTGAGACGGTGGCCAGGGAAGAATGGAAGAATAAAACGTCTTGCGCCGACACCAAATAACATCACACAAGTCAAAAAGATGATGACAAGGCAGACAACTAGTTTGGAAAGCTATCACAAAACAGTTACTTGATAGAAAATTTGAGGCTTTCAAAGTTAACACGAGTAGGTAAAACTTATGCTTTGAATGTCGCTAAGCCTTTATTTAAGCCTTTTATTAGACCCAGTCACGTGAAACCTATCAGCTGTTCAACCGGCTGTGCAAAACAGCCTTGGATGTTTCTTTAATAAAGCTGTTTTTAGTTGCCATACTTAATCGTTCATGAAAGCTTCGCTTCGAAAAGCCTAGGTTGATGCTAGACTTGAATGAATAGCCAATTTCTTACTTTATTAGACAAATCTAATAAAGTGAGAAATTCGCTATTCATTCAAATCTAGCATCAACGTAGCCTTTTCCGAAAAATGTTGTGATCGACTAGTTTAACCAGATGCAGCTGAATAGCATTATTTTACATGGAGTGAATACCTATCTGACCTCCACAACCACAGATATAGATAGACCTAGATAACGCAAGTATCACGATCTGTATGAAAACCAAGCGTGCCATTTTTTGACTACCTATTATGACGTCACAAGCACTATTTAGTGATGGGAAAATCAAATCGATTCAAAGACGCAGCCGCGGACGGCGCCCCCCTCGTCCTACCCCCCGCCATGACGCCCACTGACGTCCGACTAGCGCTATGCTCCGATGCAGACTGAGTTCGAAATTGGCCACTTACGATTTTTGTACGTAAGCTACATAATAATATGGCACGCGAAGTAGTTGCTCTCGCGTTATCTAGGTCTATCTATATCTGTGTCCACAACCCAGTCAACAATACTGGGCAATACGATACCCCTCGGTAAGACTGATTGTCAGACTTTCGGGCCACTGACTACTTAAAGACTGTCAAAGATCTACAATTGACAGCAGGGACCAACAGCTTAACGTGCTTTCCGAGGCACGGAGGAGGCTCGGTATGTAATGCGGGGTCACCCATCCACGGGCCAACCTAGGCAAGCGGCGGCTTAGTCTGATCGACCCGAGCGGCTGTTATCATTTAGCCACTAATCTAAACCTGACGCAGCCTAGTTTTTCCCTATGTTGGGATCGACTTACAATCTTCTTTTTTTTGTTGCAAAATGGGCCTGCTCTTGACCTCGACCACGCCTGATGGAATGAGAATCTCACCAGATGTTACAAGTGAATCCTATCTAACCTTGTGGAAGTCACAGACTTACAGGTTGACAGACTCTTACTATCATAGAAACTGTCAAAGATCTATTTATTTATTTATTTACTTAAGGTTCACCCACAGCACATACATATACTAAATCATTCGGTAATATTCTAATATACAACATTAGTTTTATTATATGCGATATATTTTTATGTAATGAATCTATGTACAAAATTTCAAAACTGTATCATGAAAAATCACAAAGTTGTAAGCTTGTTCTGTTACCTAGTTGACCGCACAAAATCGTGGTCACCACGCAGCGCGCGCCTCCAGCGTCGTCTTGAGCTCATTGATTATAATAATTTGGCAGTAGGTACCTAAATTATTGCGATAGGTATTCAAAGTCGCTCGGTATCCAATTTTTAACTTCTTTAAATATTTTTGGGAAAACATATAACATGGTTTAAAAATTATTGGAATCGATTCAGTTACTTATTCTGAACAAACTATATTCAGGTTTCGCATATACTAAAAATAATGTTGTATATATGCCAATTACGGGTAAACTCAACATTGACAACAAAGACGCCAGATTACCGCTTAGTTGCTAACTTAAGTCTAGGTGTACGATTAAGAAAATGGGATATAAATAATGTTACGAAGAAAATGAGGATCATTCATTCATTAAAAGTACAGAGAAATTTTGACTACGTTTCATTGGTGTGCAGGGAGGCCAAGATTCTTGATCTATAAATGAAAACCCGGGACTTAGTAATCAGGGCTGCGGGACTGTTCGAAAGAGATACCGCGGCCCTGGAACACAAAGGGCATAGAAGGAACATGGATGAGTTTTAGTCAGTACAAGTCTGATACTCCCTTCCGCTCCGCGCAGAACGGGGGATTTGACGATTTCACATCGTAAAAAAAAAGGGGGGGGGGGTAGTAATGGTTTAACCGTGCTTTTCAAGTCACAGAGAGCCCATCTGCGGATTTCGATACGTAATGGATGATTACCAATAGTCAAGGACCACCTCGGCAAGCTTGGTTAAACCTTCGACCAACGTGCGGCTGGCAGTTCGCAGCCTCGAGCTCCTCTGATTTGAGTTCTCATAAAGTAATGCACCATGTCGCCATTCATTTATATTATTGCTAAACTAGAATTGGAACCAGATAATTGCATTAGTAATAATGTATTTTCCGTGTCGGAAAATCAAACACTTGCCGATGGCAGAGCTATTCTCTATTTCATGCAACACAGGCTTTTGTCTCCGGTTTTCACCGTCTAGAGGTCGAAAATTATCCAGACGCGTACTACCGGAGTTAAAAGGATCTTATGTCCTAACCTAGTCATGATACACTATACCGTTTGAAAATCTTTTTACCCTCTAATACAAAAACAATACTTGTACAGTCCTTAATTTTTCCTATTATCGATTATGGTGATGTCTGCTACTTTGACCTGAATGCGGATCTGCTCGACAAACTTGACCGTCTTCTAAATTACTGCATTCGATGCGTGTGTCAAATTTGATCGAAATCAGTTCAGCCAAAGTCGTGCAAAAGTAACACTCAGACAGAATTGCTTTCGCATTTGTAATACTAACTAGCTTATGCCCGCGACTTCGCCCGCCTGAAGGTCGATAACTATCCCACGGGATAATACTACCGGGATAACAATACAGGTTATAAACTATCTATGTGCCAAATTTCATCTAAATCCGTTCAGTAGTTTTCGCGTGAAAGAGTAACTACCATCCGTCCATCAACACAAACTTTCGCATTTATAATACTAGGATAAGAGAAGTAAAACCCATTTGAAGCTGCTATCTTTTACACAATGCTTTCATCGTTATCCCAGCCATACTTTATACATATAGGCACTTTTTGTATATGCGATATTAAATAGAGTACAGTATTTCGTCGCTTAAATTCTAACACCACATCACCTGCCTAGCTTTTTCCCAACTATTTATTTATTTATTTATTTATTTATTTGCATCAGACACAACGATCCATACTTGAGTTAGTAAGTACACTTAAAATAATGTTAGTATCAAAATAATCAGAGACAATAATACACACCACACAATAATATCTTATTTAAGTTGTACACAAAATAAAATTTAACTTAAATTAACACAACCATTTTTCGTCAAATTAAAATCAATGTAAAAAGTCCGTAATCAAATTTAAAAATAAAATAATTTAATGTCATTAATCGTACGTCGTTCGTTACGTTAAATCAACATTTGAATAAAATGTACGTGTAAATGTATGTGTGTGTACTATGTTAGGGTCAACTTCCTGTCTAACCGGATGCAGCTGAATACCAGTATTTTACATGGAGCGACAGCCCATTTGACCTCCACAACCCAGTTAGTACTGGGTAATACTATACCCCTTGGTAAGACTGGTTGTCAGACTTTCTGACTGACTGTAACGACTGTCAAAGATCTACAAATGACAGCCGGGACCAACGGCTTAACGTGCTCCGAGGCACGGAGGAAACTCGGTATGTATTGCGCGGACCAACCTAGGCAAGCGCGGCTTAACCTTAAGATCGACCCGAGCGGCTGTTATTATTTTTCAAAAATAGCAACTTTGCGAAACTGCATTATACCTAGGTAATGTTACGATGCCATTTTATAATTTGTGTTCACTTTAGATAGAGACGTTACTTGCTTCTGATTGGCTGAAACAACGCGTCTTCCAATTCTCTAGCAAACGGCATCAAAATGTCAAAAACGCAAAAAAATTACTTACGTGGTATTAGTACTTAAACGGCGATTTAACTCTTTATGCACAGAACATCAACAATTGTGTACTTACTTAAAACAAAAACTAAATATTTTCCACTATTAGCAAGAGCTTGGCTATATGCACTACCAAACACAAATAAAATGGTTCACAGCTAGTAAAGGGAAAAACAATCAATGAATCAATTAATTTGGCCTTAATAGATACTGTAGAAATACGATAATTATTTATAATTTATTGTGTTATTTAATTTAATTAGATATCAAACTGCACTGGTTCCATTCGCTATAATAGACAGGAGGCCTGGATCTTACCAGTACGGATACATAATAGGCTGATTATGAATATCTGTCTGGTATTTCATTGGCAGAAGAAACGATGGATGGATTCTGTGAAACATCTTCCTTAGCGTATCGATGACAATCTAAATTGTGTCAGCGCAGAACTGAGCCACTAGTTTGACGCCTCTAGGTAGCTTCCATCAATTCCTGTAATGAAAAAACAACAGGACACGATAATAAGTGCCCCAACGTTTGTGGAACAGCACCACATTTACACTCCTGGGCAGTCATCAGTGAATCTCCACCTGAGCAGGTTTTCCTTGCTGCGACCAACCTGAATCCGGAGTCTATTCAAAGAATTCCAGCCCCCGTAGCATGTCCACCGTAGACAAGGATTTCTTTGACGGAAGAATCGACAAAATGACAGACAGTGCAAAGAAATCTGTCATTGTGTCGACACAATCTGTCATTTTGTCGATTCTTCCGTCCAAGAAATCCTTGTCTACGGTGGTTATGCTAGGGGATCAGGTCAGCCATGGCAACTCATGTGCAGGTGGAAGATTTACAGCAGGTGGAACGATATGTTTGTTAAGGATGCACTACCTCACCACAGCTTAGTCTTTCCGTAGACCTCTCACCAGTGAGTGGGGTAACACACTTCAGAAAGCTGTTTCGGCTTTTCAGCCTTTGCGAGGGTATTTAGGTGCAAAGGTGGTCGTGTGTGAAGGATGATATGGCTGGAAAGGAGGTAAACATTGACATGATGAAGATGATTATCATCTCTCTTTTCAGCCTTTTCCCAAATATGTCGTGGTCAGCTTCAACTCTAACTGCATGCAGCGGAATTTCAGTATTTTACACGAATGGAAGATGCTATGAAACAATTAAATCAATTAGGATCAGGGCATGCGAAACACCTGAAGATTTGTGTGGTAATCGGTTTTCTTGGTATGGTCATGTTAAAAGTCGTGATAAAAGTTTTGAGTATGAAAATGGATGAACGATGGATGGACTGTGTGAAAGATGATATGGCTAGAAAGGAGGTGACTGCCGAAATCTTCCACTTAGCGTGTCGATAAAAATTTTGAAAAAATTGGTTTTATATTTTTTATATGAGACATTTTTGTATTTACATTATGATTTTATCACTTAAAATAAAATCCCAATTCCAAAAAATATAAAACCTATTTTCTCATAAAGTATGGCATTTAGAGGAACGGACGATATGTTACATTTTAGTTAAAAATTATTTTAAAAATACTTATTCTAATTTGTGTTAATCTATGAGGTCGAGCCTAGTCAATAAAGCCGAAAATATTGGGCTCTCAGTTCAGACGTTTTAGTAAAATTAGACTTTCATTTACTTTTTAACAATTATTTTTTGTGTCATTATTACTTTTTAACTAATTCACATATGTTAAATTCGCATATATGTATTTCTTCAGATAAATTCATGTTTTGCAGAGTCCAGACATTAATGAATTGAGTGCCCTAGATATACCGCCATAATTTTTTTATGTCATTTTCTACAGATTTGGGAATTTCTTAAAATTTTAAACTATCATGGTCACTAACATTATTATTTACACTAGAAACGGGATATTTACCATGTTTCCATGTTTTGTTTGTTGTTCTGGAATCCAGTGGTCCAGCTGTGTAAAAAGTGGAAAAGTGCCGAAAAAAATTCGCGAGCGGACACAGTGACTTTCGTGTGTCGGGAACAGAATCGAGTTGCGAGTGACAGTGGTAGCGGTACTGAGTGGAAAAAACGAACAAGAAAGAGGGTAGACCGATTTGTCTGCTCATAAACACCCACCCGCAATAACTTCAGTTTATCCGTGATCTATTTATTTATTTATTTTATCGTGCTTGCAACAGCGCCGAAATATCGGCAAGTCAAAGAAAACAATAAACATGGTAAATATCCCGTTTCTAGTGTAAATAATAATTTCTTAAAATGTTTAAGAAAATCTTAACTAAATTCTTAAATAAAAATGATTAACTCAGAGATTATATGATTTTGAGATTTAGATTAACTTTGCTTTAAGTTTTTACTATTTTTTACTAATTCCCCTATAAGTCTTATTTCGGATTTAAAAAATGGGCCCTCAATCCAGATGCACACATAAAAAAACATAGTTTAAAGTCAAACTGTTTTAAACACTGTTTTAATCATGGCAACCCTGATCTGACGCAACATTGTTGCACATGTAAGTCGAGTCATAAATAATTAATATCAGTTAGCGACACAGTACACAATTTATTAGTATCAGTTACCAATTAATAATGCGCCACGGTTGATAACGATAACCCCTCTTTGTTTATGTTATTATTTTGGCATGGCAATATCTCTCGATACAGTTTTTTTTTTTTCTGCAGGGAACTCCCTGGGTTTTATTTCTTTGTTTGTCTATTGAGGGTCCCACTGATGCGTAAAGGCCATTTCTCCTTCCAAACGTCTCTATCCTGTGCAATATCTGCCCCCGTAGCATGACCACCGTAGACAAGGATTTCTTTGACGGAGGAATCGACAAAATGATAGATTGTGTCGACACAATGACAGATTTCTTTGCACTATCTGTCATTTAGTCGATTCTTCCGTCAAAGAAATCCGTGTCTACGGTGGTTATGCTACGGGGGCTGGCCATTTTCGCCTTGCAGGGCGAGAGGGGACAAGATCAGATCGTCATACTACTTTCGGCGCGGTCTACCTCGACGGCGATTTCCTCCGACAGGCGTCCAGTGAGTGACGATCGTTGCTCATCTATCCGGGCGCATTCGTGCTACGTGGCAAAGTTTTTTTTTTCTGCAGGGTATATTGGGTTACCATCAGTAATATCTCAGTAACATCCCAAGTTTGTTTTTGTGTCCGTTTGATGGCAATAGGCTTGCTTTCAGCCCCCATAGCATGACTACCGTAGACAAGGATTTCTTCGATGGAAGAATCGACAAAATGACAGAGTGTGTCGACACAATGACAGATTTATTTGCACTATCTGTCATTTTGTCGATTCTTAGAAGTCCTTGTCTACGGTGGTCATGCTACGGGGGCTGTTGTGGGTTTAGGTATTAAGTATAGTTATTGAGTGATCAGAAGCCACGAAGTTTGACAACAGTTCCTTATCAAAGGGGTCTCATGTTATCCAGTGACTGGGTTGTGAACTTCATGTCAAATACTCGTAGACAGCTGCATCTGGTCTGCCTTTTGAAACCCACCGAGTTTGTTCTAAATTACCAGTAATAGAGAATTGTTGACGGGTCGCTCAGATAGAAAGACGAAGCTAGTTGTCCATTCCAAAGCGAGGTATGTTTTTATGGAGAAGAACCGGTAAGAAATTCCAAAGAACTGGTCATGGTATCTGTTGTCCAGTCATCTCCATACTAACCACGCTTAGGAATGGGAAACTAGCTCCGTCATTCTGTCTGATTCTTTAGGTCAAAATATTTATATCTAGAAAAGTTGTCCTCATCGTCAAACGCTACCAGTCTTCGACGACGCGTCTTCCTATCAATTTCTGTTATCCTTTTTATCTCTAGTGGCTCTTAAATTCGCAATTCCTCTGAAGCACTATCTTGAGCATTTTCTTTTAATAGCACAAACTAAATTACTATGCATTAGGAACACCCACATTCTCAACTACGCGATAAACTAAAATGCGTTATAAACAAAAAACATGGCTGTCTAATAATATTCTAGAGTTCTCTCTTACTGTAAAAAGAAGTAGAAAGAGGTGTTTATTAAACCCACATTTAGGTCCCAAGTCCCATTTAATAGCATAATCAGTGTATAATGTTCCCACTGCTGGGACACTCACACAGACTACATCTCTACGAGAGGGAGTGGGAGTACGCCAGCACGCGGGCCCAGTGCGAGTTGGTGACAGCCAAAGGTCTTTGATTTTTTGGTTCTAGGTAGTGCTAGTTCTCTCCTCACGATTTTTTCTTACACAGTTTCGATTCGACGTACCACTGTCCTCAAGTATTAGAGGTCAGCTTTATAACCAGGCCTAAAACACTGTGACTGAGAATTTCCTGATGGAAAAGCACGAAAGCATTTTCCTACAGGACCCCTCTAATCATTCGTGTTTCCACCCACTAGACCAGCGAAGCAGTTCTTAATATAAAGTCTATTAAAAATCTAAGAACAAAAATTACATCAAATGTCAGATATGTTTCGTTCCAAAAGATGCTGCCCGATAATCGTCTGACCTATATTCACTTGTTACGAAGATGTTCTTAAATATACTATTCTAAAATAAGTATTGCAGCACTTATTTTAGAATTGTATATTTAATTTTAAAAATCTAGTATAAAATCCGGCTCGAAGGACCAAAATTAATTAGAAGTTCCCTATACTTACTGATGATATGGATAACGCAACCATTCTGAAGATGAAGTATAAAAATTGAAAACAAATACAGATCTTCTTTAAATCAGTTTCAACGTCCAACGAAAAACAACTGCAACGACCTTAGGTAATGTAACTACACTATCTTCTTGGCGTCAGAAATTTATTTTGTGGTAGTAATGTGCCTGAAAAGTTATGTCGTAAGCGGTTGGCTTGAAATGGGCATGTGATGCGGAGGAATGAGGAAAATGTCGCGACGACGAAAGCAGAAGAAGAAAGTTTTGAGTATGATGAATGTGGATGGGTATAAGAGTAGAGAAATACCAAAGTAACGATGGATGGACTGTGTGAAGGATGATATGTCAAGAAATGAGGTTTCTGACGAGATGACGAGTAATAGAGAAGTATGGAAGAAAAAGACAAATTGCACCGGTCTCAAATAAATTGGGATAAGGGCAGGAGAATGATTATGATGATACTCTCGTCTTCACCAGATGAGTTCTTTCACGAGCTTACACTACTTACTTCAAAAACTTCCTTCATAAAATCCTTAGCATACAGATGACCTATATCCGTCTTCAAATTGATAAGGGTTTTGTATCTACCACTTAATATTCCCCTACGTCGATTAAATTAACATAAAACCACATGAATGAAACGCATCGATTATACAAATTGATGGAGCCTTAAGTCTACTTCAGTTCATGTTTCAACATGACTTTTTTTAAACACAGCTAATTATCTGCCTGCCTTTTCCAACTAAGTTGAAGTCCAAAGAAACGATGGATGGACTGTGTGAAGGATGATATGGCTAGAAAGGAGGTGACTGCTGAGATGACGAGTAATAGAGAAGTATGGAAGACGAAGACATGCTGCGCCGACCACAAATAAGTTGGGATAAGGGTAGGAGAATGATGATGTTGGCTTCCAGTCTAACCAAATGCAGCAGTATTTAACATGGAGCGCCTGCCTATCTGATCTCTAAATCCCAGATACTTTCGTGTTCCTAACTACTCGTAACAACTGTTAAACATCCCGGTCTAGGGACATATTCTGCATAGTCCTCATATAACTGGACCAGAGTATGTCTGGACTTGAAAAGAGACTCGATGACCTCTGAATTTGTTTCGGTGTATCTTCCCCGAGCACTCGGATATGAAACATCAACTACATCTAGTTTCCAAAATATTTTCTTTTTTGACGTGTTCGTAAAAATAAATTTGCAGAATGAACATACTACTGATACTGTTAGCCTGCGTCATCCCACTACTGGGCAAAGGCCTCTCCCCATGACTTCCAGTTGTTTCGATCCGGGCCACTGGTCGTTGGTTCTGTCCAGCACGTCCCGCCATCTTCTACGAGGTCTCGACGCCTTCTAGCTGTGTCAGGGCTCCAGAAAGTGGTTATTTTGGCCCACAGCTCATTGGGCATGCGACAGACGTGGCCAGCCCAGTCCCACTTCAGCTTAGCGGCTTTTTGAGCAACATCAGTAATTTGTGTTTTCGAGCGCAGTGTGGAGTACAGGTCGGTTAGTTTGACGCCTAGAATGCTGCGCTCTATTGCACGTTGGCAAACCTCGAGCTTGGCTTTTGAATGTTTGTCAAAGACCAATTCTGGGATCCATAGTTCAAAATTGGGAGAATGCACATGTTCATGATTTTTCGCTTGCGTGACAAAGGAAGGTTTCCCTTCAATGAACAAGAATAAACCTCATTTATGATAAATGTAAGTGTGCGTGTGTGAATGTGATGAAACCATTTATTAATTTAGGACCATGTTATGTATCATATTCGGCCAAATAAATGAATTTGATGGAATGAGCATCACTGCTCGTAGCGGTTATTATTTTGCTGTCTTTCTTTCTTTATCGTGTGATTAGTGCCTAATCAGCCCCCGTAGCATGACCACCGTAGACAAGGATTTTTTTGAGAAGAATCGACAAAATGACAAATTGTGTCGACACAATGACAGATTTCTTTGCACTATCTGTCATTTTGTCGATTCTTCCGTCAAAGAAATCCTTGTCTACGGTGGTCATGCTACGGTAGCAGGTGTTAATTTTTATGGGCCTCTGACTTAGTCAACACTTACTTGACTAATTTTACTTAGTAACAAAGCAAAACTACCGACTATTCCCTTGAAGAAAAAAGCTTTTCAATTACGTTAAAAAGCCCAATCACTTTCAATTTTCCATGCAGTGTAATAAAACAGCACCGAATTTGGCAAAAACTTGGCGTGGGTAGTCAAATCTATCGTGAAAAAATGCTGAAAGAAAATGTTTTAGGTCGTCGCATGCAGTGTTTAGGACAAAGTATTGTCATTAAAACTTAAAGAGATGGCGTGACGAGCTGGACTCTTGTCACAACGATTGGACCCAAATAGGCATCTGCCCTGCTTTGGAACAGTGGGTTCGGAAAAATCACGAAATATCGCTAGAGAGGGGGCGAGGTGTAGTGAGATATCACGTGTATTTATTTTTTCTTTGAACGCGCGATTTCTAAACCGAAAAGCGGTGCGTGACCTTGACATTTTTATCACGGTGCTTAATTTTCCAGAATTAAATTTGATTATACCTGTTAACCTGTATTTAAAGATAATATTCAGATTATTTTTTTAAGATACTTTGTACCAAAAATTATACACGTGATTTTGGGTAGGCGGGGGGAGGGGTAGTCTAAAACCTCACCACGTATCACTGTGGGGGAAGGGGGGTTTAAAAGTTGCTAAAAAAACATTACGTGATCATTGGACGACCCCAAAGATGGTATCTACCTAAAATGGGGTGAATCGAGACAAAACTTTGAAAGGTATTTTTACGTTGAATTTAATGTATAAAGGGTGTAAATAGACCCTTAACGAAGCCGAAAGGCATTTGTTCCCTCCGTCTTTGCGATCATTTGTTTGTTCTAGACCATACCTGGGAACCTCCTAGTTACGGAGATATTGGGGGTCAAAGTTCCAACTTTTTATCAAGTTTTTTTTTTTTAATACTTGTTTTTAATGTAAGATTTTTACTTTACCATCCATCCATCAGCACAATGTTTTGAGTGCTTTCCATAGAGTCCTACCGTAAAACGTGATTTTTCACCCAAAAAAAAAAAGTTGATTCCCAGCAATAATTTTTGCGTAAAGTTACTTAGTTTGATGTACAGAATGCTTGGTTGACGGCTATGTGAAGGGTCTGTTTACACCGTGTATGTAACGTTGCCATCAAGGTCTCTTAATAATTAAGTTAATAATGTTCCTCTCTCTGGAGCCCTGACCGCCGGTAGCTTGGACCCTGTTCCCGATACCGGTGGGCTACAATTTTTTATATTTTTGAATGTTTTTTTTATATTTTTTTTAAAGAAATATTTAAAAATGTAAAATAATTTGTAAAAATTTTAATAAAGGAAATAATAAGTTAATAAAATAGAGTACTTGTTGATAACATAGGTATCATATTAATTTAACGTTAATAAGTCTTTCAATGTTTTGTCTCAATTCACCCTGTTTTACCCGGTACGCATGTATACAGGGTGGATGGGACACCGACGCGAAAACGGTTACCACGTATTCAGTACATCATTCTGAACCTCTTCCCCCTCCACATTAAAATTTTTCATCGGTAATTAAAACAAAAACAGCTGTTTCCTACATCAGTGCAATACCTACACGGTCTAAATGTATGGAACAGCTGATTTTTTTTTTAAATAACCGTTGAAAAGTTTCTATGTGGGGAGGCTCAGAAAGATGTACTGAATACGTGGTAACCGTTTTAGCGGCCCTGTCCTTCGTCTGTACTAAAAATTGAAAATATTACTGATTTTTAGAACTCTTACTTTTATTTAAACGTCTTTTTTTTCTTGTAAGTGTTTAATTTTGTTTATTTTGCCTTTTTTGTTAGTTTTTTTTTTTTGTTTTACTCTTTGCTTTTATTTTCTATTAGCGACCCGCCCCGGCTTCGCACGGGTGCAATATATACATATAAACCTTCCTCTTGAATCACTCTATCTATTAAAAAAACCGCATAAAAATCCGTTGCTTAGTTTTAAAGATCTAAGCATACATAGGGACAGACAGACAGTGGGAAGCGACTTTGTTTTATACTATGTAGTGATAATATTTGTACACCTTCACAGCAAAACATAAGGCCCATGTAACCTAAGACCTTCATGCAAATACCTAAGTTTCACAAATAAATATTCTGATTCTGATGGCAACTTAATCGTAGGTATTAAAACACGCCCTTAAAACTTTTAAACAACCTCAAATCCAGCAACAAAACGAATCTGACACCGAGAACTAACATTACATACAGAAAGTAGGCTGAAATCGAGACCGGGCTAGATTGCTTCGGCGTCCTTGCGTCGGTCTAGGTCGGTACAAGGACAGCCTGGAGCCAGCTTCACACAGATCAATACTGAATACGGTACAGGGAGATGATAGCAGAAGGTTGCATAGCTAAGCTTCTACACAACTATCCAAAAAAAGAGTGCTAAAATGTTTTCAAGAATCATGGAGTTTTTTTTACAGCTTACTTGTTGTTATACAACTAGCTGTGCCGCTACAATGCACCTTGTTTTACCCTACCCTACCTACCTACCTACCCTCTAATCACCTAGCGGTGTGTAATATACTTAACGACTTACTCTCATAACTACCAAATATACATAAAAAAATTCGGAGGAGTGTGACCATAAACACCGTGACACGAGATGTTTATATAACATTATTTTTAGTATATTAAAAAACCTGAATATAGTTTGTTCAGAATAAGTAACTGAATCGATTCCAATCATTTTTAAACCATGTTATATTTTTTCCCAAAAATATTTAAAATGTTAAAAGTTGGGCACCGAGCGACTTTGAGTACCTATCGCACTAATTTAGGTACCTACTGCCAAATTATTATTATCAATGAGCTCAAGACGACGCTGGAGGCGCGCGCTGCGTGGTGACAACGTTTTTGTGTGGACAACTAGCTAACAGAACAAGCTTATAACTTTGAGATTTTTCACGATACAGTTTTGAAATTTTGTACATGATTGTTTACATAAAAATACTAGACACGTGTATCAGGTTTCGCATATACTAAAACTAATTTTGTACACAGGGTGAATTTTTCAAGTGGGCGTGGATGGCCAAATCTGAAACTATGAAGAATAGCGAAAAATATTCAAAGGAGTCTCGAGCCCGATATTGGTGAAAACTAAAACTGCATCATTAGATTTTTGAAATACCAATATTACTTAATTCTGGATGCTGCAAGGTAAGCCTCATAAAATCATTACAAAACCTCTTCCGAGAGTTGGGGTGCCCGAAAAGACAAAAAATTCAGACTTCGGAACTGAATTTTTTCATGACAAAAAAAATTCAGTAGCACTGCCCGAGCACAGCCGGGGTCTACAGCAGCAGACGGCAGTGTCGCTATCCACGGAAGCGTTTTCTTAGAACTACATAGAAACCAATAATATGGGCGCTAAAGAAATAGATGGACTGTGTGATGATAGGGTAAGAAAGGAGGTGACTAATGAGATGACGAGTAATAGAGAAATATGGAAGAAGAAGAAGACATGGCGCTTGCAACAACGCCGAAATATCGGGAGCTCAAAATAATGAACAATCACGGAAGACATCCCGTAAGTGACAGTACAAGTTTAGTTGTAAACCGTGAAAGCTTAAAACAGTGTTAGAAGAAGACATGCTGCGCCGACCCTAACTAAATTGGAATAAGGGCAGATGAATGATGGTGATGGTCGCTATGGTCCTTCATTGCAGTTATGCGCCAAAAGTACTCTTGTCTGGGTATTCTCTTTGCTTTAGACTCGCTCTGTCGCGTCAAAATGTTCACTCAACTGTTGCATTGACAGTTACTTCAGAATCGCATTGCCCGCTCAATCATTCCGAAAATCTGACCCATCTTTCATGTTCGTTCTACCTTAGCTGTGTGAACACGTCTGAAGATTCAAATCTTTGATTACAAGAGCCTTACTAGCTGATATTAGTCACCTAACATCGCCCTAAATTCCTGAAACCTAGTCGCTGTAAATGGACTGTAATGGTCTAATGTAGTTTGCGTTATGGTCTGTAAAGCATTATAGTGTTTATAGGTAATATCGTTAGGATGCCTGTCGGGAGGCTATTAATCATAGCCACGTATTACCTTGGGGGGTTAATGCCTGTTTCGGGATATATGGGGCGGTTTTGAAGAATGGGAATTTTGTCTAGATGGCGAAAAAGTAGTAAAATCAAGGTCAGCTTTAGTTACTTTGACGGTATTATTTAAATACCTCCATAATACATCTATCAGCAATGTTTTGAGTGCGTTACATTAAGCGCGACCGTAAAAAGTGGCTCTTCACACCAAATAAAATCGTTTCCTAGCAATAATTTTGGTGCTTGGTTGAAATCTCTGTGACGTCTTCCATTTACAGCCTGTATAACCGTCAAGTCCTCGGATCTTTTACGAGGAATGGGGGGTATGGAAGTAATCGCTGGTAGGTTAATAGTCATGCTAAGAGCAGTAACGATGTAAGTCACAAAATAGACCATAGCAAAACTAGTTCTAATCAAGTGTTCATTACATCATGACCATGAAATTCCTCCTACGTTACGCCCACGCTGGTGTATGACAATTATATTATCTCGTCCTTGTGCCTCACTGCTGTGACAAGTTATGTCGCAAATTTTGTCGATGCATAATTAAAAAGGTCTTGTTGTTGAGGGATTTTAGACAAATTATGACCTACTTTTTCTGATGGATCGAGAAGGCAAAAGACCGATGTCCAATGTATTTTAACAATTGTTTTAAATATTATACGCCTATTGAAGACTCCTTCTAGTACCGAAGTAGGAAGAAGTCAAGGGCCAAGAAATAATTAGACAAAGCGTAAGACAAATTGACAATGTACGGATGCCGACTGCCAAGGTGAGATTTACATTTGCTCACGACTGAATTCATCAGTACCATGGGTACTGCTTATGTGGGAAAAAATACTATTAGGGAGGGAAAACAAGTGCTGGTCGGCGGGCGGCATGATAGACATACGACATTGTTGCCATCTCACACAGACCTAGCTGTGGATGATGAGTCTGAAGTGTTAGTGGAGTTTCTTGCCCATCCTTCTCCATGGAGATCTACGCTTTGGAATGGGCACCTACAGTTATTATGCCTTGTGATTGGGACTGTAGCTTCATATTTTTCTTTTTGACAATTCAAAAGTGTCTGTAACTAGCCAAGGTGAAATAAATCCTTGATTTTGAAGTAGAAATAGGCGGGTCATGTAAGAGTCGCTGGAGAGCTGGTCCGGAGTACCGGAAAACGGTTGTCATCGCCAAGGATGACCTAAGAAATGCAAGCGAGACGACATGGCTAATTCTATGTGTGTCAGAGCAGGATGAACATTCAGAGTGGAAGGCTATGGGCGAGACCTTTGGCCAGCAATGTGACATATCTCTTTGGTTCACTACTCGATTTGTTATTTTATCATGTAAAGATCACGATATCACCTGCGTAGTTTTCCTAATATAATTTCACCCTGTATAACGGAATGTAGCATAACTCTTCTAATTCTTAAAGAAACCATTGCGATTCATTTCACAATCCGTATTTACAGAAGTAAAATATAAATTGAACACGAACCGCCTTCAAAAGTTCTACAACAAGTTGGTAAGTTTCATTGCATTTAGCTGAACAAAACTTTCTGTAGAAGCCGAACCGACAAAAGATCTTGCTTGTTTGTAATTCTTAACTAGAAGAATTGCGAATACACGTGGATCCATTTTTAGTGAAATAGTTTTTTTGTTATAAGAATTTCCCAGTGGAAGTTAGCATAAATAATAACAGCCGCTCGGAACGATGTTTAGGTTAAGCCGTGCTTGCCTAGGTTGGTGTGTGGATTGGTGACCGCCCATTACATACCGAGTTTCCTCCGTGCCTCGGAAAGCACGTTAAGCCGTTGGTCCCGGGTGTCATTTGTAGATCATTGACAGTCGTTACAGGTAGTCAGTGGCCCAAAAAGTCTGATAACCGGTTTTACCAAGGGGAATCGTATGACCTAGTACTACCATGTAAAATACTTGTATTCAGCTGCATCCGGTTAGACTGGAAGCAGACCCTAATGTAGTTGGGAAAAGGCTAGGCAGATGATGATTCCAAGTAGAAGCCTGAGGTCTCGCTTTGTGCCCGATAAATGGCAATAGGCTCGTCCGCTGTTACAGGGTACTTGAATTTAATGGCGAAATGTGGCCTTACGACAAGCCTTTCGAAGAATCATCATTTGCAGGCGTTTTCCCAACTATGTGAGTCGGCTTCCAGTCTAATCGAAAGCAGCTGAATGTCAGCATTTAACATGGAGCGACTGCCTGTCAGAACTCCACAGTAATTCGATAACACGACACTTCTTGGTAAAGACCGGTTGTCACACATTTCGGTTTCTGATAGAAAGACATGTTTTTAATGTAACCAAAATCTAATTATCTGGCTGAGAATCAACACGTCCTGAACTTTAAAGTTAAAAGACACTAGACAGTCTCCCAAAACGCCCGCCCTTCACGACCTTCTAGTGTTTGAGCTGAGAATAGGCGAAACGAACTCCCCAGCAACACACCCGTCTGTTAAGTTAGAAGATCTCCACTTTCGCGTTTCAATACTTAAACTTTCCAAGAATTGTAACTAGATACCTTTTACCCTTTGTTACAAAGGTCAATCTGACAAATATCACAATCGATTTGGTTATGCGCTCGTAAAATCATATCAAGACGGGGCATCGGTTCGTATTTAAAATGGAGTTGCATGTTTATAAGAATTTGATTGTCAAGGAAATGAAGACAACAGGGTCGCTTGGAAATTAACATAAAACAGCCTCTATGCACGGATGTACAAGTAAATTTTACCAGTTATTTTTAAGTCCCATGTAAAAGCGAGCCAAGAGTCAGACAGGGTTCTACTGAGAAAATTACTAAAGGAAAAACTCAATAATACCAAGGAGTGACCAAGACCCAAGTCTTGGTCACTCCTTCATCAATGCTCCTTCCTTTTCTGCACAAGAAGAGGACTTTTCTGAACATTTCGGGGGTCACAGGCGTGATGTTGTTTTTTCTACATTTTTTGGGAAGTGAAGGTCATACAAACAGTCGGTCAATGTAAAATACTGGCATTCTGCATCCGATTAGACTGGAAATGGAGGATAATGTCGTGAGGAAAGTTTTGAGTATGAATGTAGATGGGTATAAGAGTAGAGGAAGACCCAAGAAACGATGGACGGACTGTGTGAAGCATGATATGGCAAGAAAGGAGGTGTCTGATGAGATTATGAGTAATAGAGAAGTATGGAAGAAGAAGACATGCTGCGCCGACCCCAAATAAATTGGGATAAGGGTAGAAGAATGATGATGTTAGACTGGAAACCGACCCAAAGATAACTTGAGAATATGCTAGCTATGCAGATGTGTGTGTGGTGTGAAAGAGTGGGACGTAATCCGCCTCGCAGGCCCTGTGCTGGTTGGTAGATGTCACCTCGTTAGAATTGTACGATGTTTCCTTACAATGAATTCCTTCTCTGTTGAGCTGACAGAAGTTTGAAATCTAATTAAAATAACTTCATTGCAATTCGTTTCAAGGTCAGTCAGCTACAGCCTGCATAGAACATAAGTGCCCTTGAAATGCCATAAGAAAATTGAAAGAGTATGAACAAATATTTGGCAAGAACAAAGTAATTTCTTGTAAAATTGTTTTGATTTATTTAGTTCTGTGATTGTTTTTGGCAACAACCATAAATGGGGTAAGTTTTAATTTAGTTTACCCTGTTGGTCTATAGACCGACCGCTTTAATGAGTCCTCCGCCTTGCCCCATCAAAAGCACATTAAGCGTCCCGTTCATAGCAATATCCCACAGGTCATTTGCTTTAAAATAACCAAAATAGGTTAGTAGGTATTACGATACTAATTGAACCAATACGTGCTCAACCTTCAGAATATTCCATTTAAATTGATACTTTCGCGAGGACTCATTAAAGCGGTCAGTCTATAGTGGCGCGAGCGCGGCGGCTGAGCGTAGAGGCCAAGTTCGATTCAAGGCAGTGTTGTAGGACTTTTCTTGAAGAATTTCTTAGTAGTAAAACGCGGAGTCTTCAGACTGACTGCTAATGTGCAGCCTAAGATGCTGGGTCTAGATACAAATGGTCTCTACGGGAGAAATTAAATAAAAAAACCTACTGAAGGCTTCGCTATAGTGGGGTCCGAACCCCACTAAAGCGTGCGAAGCGGAAGCGAGTGGAGAAGCGAAAGAGCTAACGTGTATCCACCGCTGTGCAGAGATGTGCAAAGCGGCACGCTGTTCACAGCACTCCGCTGGCCACCGAGTGCAGAGGCTGGCTTAAGCAATTACGAGACATCTCCTCTCTGCTCAATCGTTTCCACTAAGGCTAAGTGGAGATGAGAAGTGTAAATAACGAAATTCTATTGGTGGTGGTCCTCTCTTGTCTTGTCTCCGCCTCGGTGGAGTCCGGATCTAGTAGGGTTTGAATAGAGGATGATATCTGTTTCTTATTTATCATTTTTACCAATAGCAACTCAGGCAGTCTATGGTTTATGCATAAATAAATATTTTTGCCATGCTCATTGATCATGAAATAAAATTCCCCCATTGTCGTACGCACAAACATACATTTGTATATTATTATTGCTATTGTGCATTAGAGGACTAACCTATTATGAGGACGTTATCAAAGGGATTGTTTGAGTCATTAGAGCATGTAGATTTTAATTTTGTTTTTTTTAATTGTTCGTGGCTAAACAATAAGTGCCGCAAAGGTTAAGCCGATAGGTCGGTCTATGGATGGGTGACCATACATTAAACACAGTTTCTTCCGTGCCTAGGAAAGCACGTTAAGCTGTTGTTGTTGACTTTTAGACAACAATTTTCACTGAATTCACATTGCGACTTGAATTTGAATGTTTTTACAATAATTGGCGAATTATTCAGACAACATATTCTGTGACCAACTTACAAGATAGGTATAAAGGGTGTAACAAGACCATTAACGAAGCCAAAAAACACTTGTTCTCCCCGTTATGCGATAATTTATTTGTTCTAGACCATACTTGGGAACCTACTAGTTACGGAGATATTTATGTGAGGTCAAAGTTCCAACTTTTTCATGTTTTTTTTAAATACATGTTTTTAATGTCAGATTTTTACTTTAAACACCTCCACCCCGTTCTATTCAATCCATCTATCAGCACAATGTTTTGAGTGCGTTACATTGAGTCCTAACGTAAAACGTGATTTTTCACCCCAAAAAAAAAAGTCATTTCCCAGCAATATTTTTTGCTTAAAGTTACTTATGTACATAATGCTTGGTTGACGGCTTCGTGAAGGGTCCGTTTAAACCCTGTATGAATATGGACAAAACAAAAAGAGATTGTAAGGATCATAGCAGATGGTGTTTTGTAGGTTCTGGCCCAATGCGAAAAAAACTTGAGTTTATGTGTGTATATGTTGCCTTTAAGACCTAGTCCACGGGGCTGATTTTAGAAATAGGCACAACATGAAATCAGACATCTCTTACATGACTGACATAATGAAATGACATAAAGGGACTCTTAACGAAGTCCTTCTCGTCATTGCGATCATTTCTTTTTTTCTAGACCATACCTGGGAACCTTGTAGTTTCGGAGATATTGGAGGTCAAAGTTCCAACTTTTTCACAGGTAGTTTTTAAGGATATAACTTTACTTCAAACACCTCCATGACTCATTTACTATTCAATGCATTCATCAGCACAATGTTTTGAGTGCGTTGCATTGAGTTTTACCGTAGAAAATGATTGTACATCCCAAAAAAAAACAATTTATTTTCCAGCAATAACTTTTGCGTAGGGTTACTTAGTTTGATGTACAGAATGCTTGGTTGACGGCTTCGTTAAGAGTTCGTTTGCACGTTGTATAACCTTTTACATATAGATATCGTCAGAATACAAAGATTTAGAGATCCAGAGAGCAAAAGAACGGCTCAAAACAAAAAGTAATATGCCTTAAGCTCTGTTTAGATTTGTGTGGCCTATAAGTAGTTCTTTATTGTCTTCAAAATTATTGCGGTGTGGAAGTTATGAAGGAATGAACTAGTTATGACAGTATTTAGTATGTGATGTTGTAGGAGAGACTTTTCCCCAAATGTGAGACGATAAAAGTTTAATTGGTTTTATGCAGAGATTTCTTGCAGGTGATTTTTTTCTGCCACTTCATCTAATTGTATTGTATAATTGGCTGGTGTCTGCAACTCCATTCATCTAAGTAATATGTGGTTTGGGGTCGCCGCAGCATGTTTTCTTCTTCCATACTTATCTATTACTCGTCATCTTAGCAGTCACTTCGTTTCTAGCCATATTATCCTTCACACAGTCCATCCATCGTTTCTTTGGTCTTCCTCTACACTTGTAGTCATCTACATTCATACTCAACGTTTTCCTCACTACTTTTTCCTCATCACAAATGTCCATACCACGATAACCGATTACCACACAACTTTTCCGTCACCGGCGCCACTTTCAGACTTCCTATAACGTACTCATTCCTTATTCCACACATCCCCCTTAGCATTCTCATCTCCGCCACATGCAAATGCCTTTCATTCAGCCCTTTTGTAGCCGAACATTCTGATAAGTAATAGGTGGTTATGGTGACATTTTTATTTATACAAGTGAACTGCATTTCTGCCGCATTTCGCATCAAAATGGGGCCAAAGTGGCAACAGATTGGGTTCCGAACAACAGAACCCGGCGACGTGGTAGGCCCAGAAGGAGATGGCGTGACGAGCTGGACTCTTGTCAAAAGAATTGGGCCCAAATAGCCAAAGACAGAGATAAATGGAAAGAGGGAAGGGGGATCTTTGCTCTGCAGTGGGACACATCAGGGTCATAAAAAAAAACTGCATTTTAGCTACTCTGACAATTTCACATTCTTCACTGATATTTCTAGCAATTAATAATATGATAATTTCATGACTGCCTCGCTTGTCTAGTGGTCAAAAGTGCGAGTACTGTGCATTAGGGCCTGGGTTCGATTCCCGGGTTTGGCAAAGTGTTAGTGGATATTTCTATCAGGAATTTCTCATTAGCAACCACGGAGTCTGGATTTGTGCACGGTTGATGACAATACGCTTGCCCCCATTACATGGGACTTAAGCGTAACTGCCGAAATGTGGGTTTACTATTAGGCACACCTCTGTATAACCCTGCGGAGTTTACAGGCGTGATACAAATTCAGATATAATGGTTATTAGATACGGGCTTGTTTTCTTCATCCACACTTTTCCATTAGTCATCATTCATGGAGCCACTTTCTTTCTAATATACTATTATCATGAATCATTCCTTCTTTTATGTAAAAAAATATTGCTAAAGTACCAGGAGAGTATACCAACAAAGAGATACAAGACCGTTAGTGTTGCCCTTCTAAAAGGTCAACTTTACAGCAGAGTAAGCTAACTCTACTATTTATGGATGAGTCACTGGCTTGATGTGTTTAATGGCTGTTACATATTAGCCAGATCCTAACTAATAATATTATAAATGCAAAGTTAGTTTGTTTGTTTGTTACCTTTTCACGCCTAAACCATAGAAACGATCATCCCGAAATTTTGCATATACATTGTCAGATGTACAGTAATGGACATAGGGTGCCTCTCATCCCGAAAAAAAGTACTGTTCCCGAGGTAAACAACAATAACGTTCTTATTATAATAGAAGGCGCCACGTAACCGAATTGATTGTCAAATACTAAATTAACGCGAGTGAAGCCGCAGGCCAAAGCTAGTACATACATAAATTCTCTACTTTTCCTGTAGCAGAAACTACAGGATCTGTTCAATCTATACGCATACACGTTTCACCTCCTCCATGTTCATGCATCTGATCACACACACGCATCTAACTTTTCTGAAGAACTTTACCATTAAGCTATGTATGTGATACTCACCTTTTAGGCACATACTTTTGATGAATTTATTTCATCACCACTGCTCTCAAAAAGTAAAAGAAAACATTGTGAGGAAACCAGCTTGGCTTAGAACCAGGAGACACCTAACAGTCTGCACTTGGTAGGCTACTGGATTACTGGTCACTTTTATCTTACAGAAAGGTCTGCGACCCAGCAGTGCGAACGTTATAGAGTACATTATGCAAGCTAGATATTGGTACAGCCGTCATTTGTAGAACTTTGACAGTTGTAGTATATTAAGTAGTTGACGCAGGGTCAACAGAAAGAGTAGGGAAGTCAGCGAGACAACCAACAGATAGTGTAGGTAGCAAGACACCAAGTGTGGTGACCATGACCGGTTTCCATAGACAGAGCACCAGAGAAGTCCCAACCCAAGCACAGTCAAGTCCAGCTAGCAACAATCAGTTGGTACTGCTCGATGAGAGTGGTGAATAAGAAAGTCCAGGTGATATTTGTGATCATTCTCTACACCTTCTCCACTAGCGGTTCCTATTGAGAGGTCTAAGGAAAGAACTGTGTCGTGATTAGGAAGGGTTACAATTGGCTGAGTAACAATAAAATAGAAAATAAGTATAAATGTAATTGATAATTAGTAAGTAGTAGTAGTGTTAGTTAGTAGCATGTCAGTTACAGTTAGTTCTTTAATTTGTAATAATTTCTTGCTTTATTTATACTATCACTTACGGGATATCTTCCGTGATTGACAGTATAAGTTTAGTTGTAAACCGTGAAAGCTTAAATCAGTATATTCCTTTATTTTCTTAAAGTAAAAGATGTAGTATATTAAGTAGTTGACGGTAGGTCAACATAAGATTATAATTGTATGTGAGGGTATCCGTAAATACATCAGTGTTCCACCAAACCTAAGTGTGTTTCACTACGACAGTTGTTACAGGTAGTCAGAACCCAGCAACTAAGCTGTTAGTCTGATGGAAAAAGGCTTCTTATAACATACTGGTATGCTGCATCTAGTAAGGCTGGAAGCAGACTTCAATATAGTTGGAAAAAGGCAAGCAGACAATGAGATATTGAGGAATAAGGCAAATAAAGCCCAGAACCAGCCGTTAAAATAGTTAACTAGGTGTTTATAAAAAAAAAAGTGATTATTATGTTTGCAGACATCTTACTGTAGTCACCTTTTGACCTTAGGGTCAGTAAAGCAGTTATTTTCAGTGGATATCATTATCAACAAACCAAACATGGAGGCATTGATAAAAAATCTTTTATGCAAGCTAACAGTTTTGAACTACAAAAAAACTTACAAAAACTGTGTCAAACTACTTCGTTATTCACCTTACAGACAGGCCCAATCATTCTTAATTTATTTTAAATTGTATCGACAAAAACAGAACTTTTTTTGCATGCATCCATTTGAGTTTGACATTTATTTATTTTCTGTTCCAATCAAACAGGACAAGGCAACTGAGTTTATACAGCCAATAAACTCGTATTGGAATCTTATCGGGTACTTTATTGTTATTTCTAAAGGGTGGAGAGAGACACACCTGTAATATACGACACTCCTTCACCGCAAATTAATTAATTCGACGCCAAAACCATCTACAATTTATTGCTTGAAGCACTCGCGACATTTTCCAATATTAAAAATATCACGCAAGTTTCGCTCTTACGGGAGTATCGTCCGATTAGATGTACACCACTAACTATCGATTAAATACAACACTATTTAAGAAGAAACCTGTCTGCCTGTCTACTGCGAATGACGCGCAAACTCCCGTAGAATACATTCGTAACGTGATTCATTTGAGTTTTACTTAGAAAACTGTGAAAGAATCCCGAAAAAAATAACTAAAATTAATAAGACATTACGCTAGAAAGGAACGGAGATGGTAACCCGGCCGATTTGAATAGACTGCGACGCGATGCAGACGTCGCATTGTTACGTCACTTTCGCACGCAGTCGGGTTATACACAAGTGAGACAGGGACAGGTCCCAGCAATCCCACCCACTTATAATCGATTTTTATTCAAGCAAAAGACATTTTTTTCTCAATTATACACACGTATTTACAAATAAAACACATTACTATCTTTAAAAATGACCGCCTACGCACATGTGAGTGTCGCAAAAAAACACAAATACTCACCGTGAAAATTTTCACGACTGGTCCCGTCTGACAAGGAACAAATTTAGATACGCTCGAAATTCACACAATAAACACTTTACGAGTGCAGCTAAACGTTAAATATAATTATTATAGTTTTGCGAAGGCGCTAGCGACGTCCTTCAGCGTTTGTCGCGACATATTTTTTATGTTTTCCAGTAATTTTAACTGGGGACTAGCATCGATCGCGTAGCCATGACAGATACATTTTCAACTGAATGAAGTTGGTGTCGGTCGCTCAGCTGACGGACAAGTTTTTTTTTCTGGTTGACGCAGTGAAGTGAGCGGGGATCGCTGTAAGGAGGTTAGTGACCTATGCGGTGTAATTTTAGGGTTCCACACAGTACCGCAATGTATGGTTTGCAGGTGACATTTGTGCAGAATTATGTAAGTCTGATTTGCGTAATGTTATGGTAAGAAGTTTTATTTTCGTTTGACCATTAGATAAGACGGTAAATAACTCTGGTTCTACCAAAAATAATGATATTTTGTTTCCCATCGACACAATCAGCTGCTGAGCGCTTGTCTTTCGTCGCAGGGGCCGTGGGTTTGTTGTCAGCAATGACATTGAGATCCGAGGCTACCTACAGCAGCGGATGGTTGTCGGGCATGCATGTATGACCAGTAGTGGAAGAAGGAAAAGGAATTTATGTAAAGTTCGTTGAAGGTAGCGTTCTGTTGTACTTTCTGCCTACCCACATGGGAAAAAGGTGTGGGTCAGTAGGTCGTAGTAGTCTTACGGGTATGTATGTCATGTATGGACGGTTGTTATTGGCTATAACCATAGACTACTATATATATACTGCTTTAACAGATGGGCCAAGGTTTATGACATGGTGTGATTTGATATTATGCATTGATGTGATGTAAAAAATTAAACATTGGGTAAGTCTTACGTTTTAAAAAAACTGGAAGGCAAGAAAGTAAAAAAGATGACCATAAACAACACTTGTTATCAGAGTTTCCGAAAAACCTCTTAAAAACTTACAATGTTGTTTTCCTATTGTGCTTAATTCATCATTCTCCTGCCGTTATCCCAATTTATTAGTGGTCGGCGCAGCATGTCCTCTTCTTCCATACTTCTCTATTATTCATCATCTCATCAGACACCTCATATTTGCCATATCATCCTTCACACAGTCCATCCATAGTTTCTCTGCTCTTCCTCTACTCTTATAGCCATTCACATTCATACTCAAAACTTTCCTCACGATAATTTCCTCATTCCTCCTCATCCAGCCTTTACCACGATAACTTTTCAGTCACCGACGCCACTTTCAGACTTCCTCATATCTAATAAAAATAAATAAATTGTTTAATGTTAAACCCTGATCCAAATAAAGTTTTTGAAAGTGACCCTACGTACCTACTGCGCATGTCCAGGTACAGGGACTAATATAGGAAACTAAGAGATACCTTGACCCACTTTATTTGATGACCCAATGGCCGTCTGTGGTAGTGGCTAGCTATTCCTCGGGGTTCGTTTTGGAAAAGTAGGTATGTCCCTCTTAATGGTTGATGTTGGACTCCTGAATTCTTATGCTATGTTTACTCTACTTATTGAAGCATCTGAATCTCTTTTTACATAGATTTCGATATCTCCAGAAGCAAATAGCAAGCAAAATAAGTATAAGAGAGGGAAAATTAGAAGATCAGCTGTGTTACGCTCATAGGAGCGTCAGTAAAACTTTAAATGGTGCTTGGATTGGTTCATTTAAGACACTTATTAAAATCCTCAATAAAAATCAGTCTACTTGATAATACACAAGAACACATCTTGAATTCTGGGACTAGAAGTGTGCTAGAAGTACGAAATGCACAGGAATTTTATTTTATTATGTAAATGCAGTACTAAGGATGGATTTTTAAAAACCTAAAATTGAAATATTGTCATTTTTTCCTGCAGGAAATCACACCGGGCACATGGCTTGTAAAATTCTATAACTTTGCTGCTTCGAAAATTGAAAATTATTATAAACCGCCAAAAGGTGGCAGGAAAACATCAAGCAAAATTGCTAGTTTCACAACAAAGAAGTCTGTGGCCAAGACGACAACAACATGCGTTCAGTCCAGTTGAGTGCTATCTTTTCAAGACAGATGGCGCTAGTCGTCACTTTTTTTTTAATCTTAGGACTTTACTTCCCAATAAATCGCAATAAATGAAATCGAATGTAGGAAACTCTGCAAAACTGTCTGTCTTTCATGTCTATGTAATAATTATGAGAACCATCAACACGACGAAGACGAAGAATTAATATCATAGTTTCGTTCAGAAACATTACAGACGCCAGCACACCAACCGAAACTGTCAAATTTTCTCAATCAACCTAGAACTTAATTTTGTAGCAATAAAGTTGAAAATCTATTAGAGAAAGACTGTAGTAGTTTGATGTGATAGCATCTGTACAAGCACGTTAGCATCTGGTAGCGTTTTGGACCTAGACTACTGTATGGTTCTTTAGGCAAGTGGCCATGCTTAGAATTAAGCCGCCATTATTTTTTTCAGTACAATTTCCACACAGAATTTTACAAAATGTTTACTAATAGCGCCCTCCTGTAGATATCTTTCAAACGCTAAAAGAACCATGCTGAACTGTCCGGTAGTGAATTTTGTTGAGTTATTCTATCTATTATTAACTGTCTCAGTTAAAAAATAAGTGAATCTTACCATGGTATAATCGAAGGAGCCCAGTCCAATTGGACCCTCCTCGGAGCAACCAACGACATCTTCTCTCTTTTTCTGTCAGCCACACTCAATAAATATTAATATCTTTCGCACAAACACTTATTTACATTAATATTTCTTTTCGAATAGCCATTTATTTTCGTTTACATACATGTATTTAACTATATTTAAATGCTTATGTATTTAGTTAAAGTTTCTACTAAATAGTAGTTCTTTTGATTTTTTGGCGCGAAAGAATATGCTTGGTCGATCTGTCATACCTGTAACAAAAAAAGAAAGTAATTAGCACCAAATCACATCACGCCTTATAAATAATCCTTAAAGATTAGATATGGTAGTAGTACACACCCAGTTTTATTTTTTATTTAAGGAGAGGGCACCAGGGTCAATTGAATCCCATTGAATGACTATTTCATTAAAAAGTCATTCCTTTTGGTATAATATAATATTACAGTGTTGCAAAGGTTATCAATATTATTTAGTCTAGTAGCTGTTGAAAAAATAAATATTACAATCATGTCTATGTCATCATATATTCGGCAACGCAAATTATACAAGCAATATTTTTAGTTAATAGGTTTTGGCTGATGTGCGCAAAAATGCTTTTTTTTCCTGTTTTAACAGCCTTGTTGCCCGTTGGCCAAGTGGTTGGGTGGGTCGAGTAGGGAGACTGCAGCCACTTTTCTATGACTATGGAAAGAATTTTAAAAGAAATTCGTATTCCTGTCGTAGTCCGACAATCGGGAAGGTCGGTCAAAGCTCACTGTAAATGGCGTGACCATAGCTGGATAACAATCTGACCAATCAGGTCAAAGTATTTTGAAATTTCAAATGACATTACCAGAATTTCAAACAATGACGATCTTTGAACCTAGCTATGCTAGCTCTATTAGTTTCACCGTTGCCTTTACTCTTGTTAAAATGAGCAACACGAATTCTAGTGTGAAGAAATTAAACTCCAGGTGTCTGCTTTTGAGCTCATAATGATGACTGGCGAAAAGTGGGTGTGGTGTGCTCCCTTTAAATCTTTACCTAACCCTCAATCGTGGCACAACATCACACACTTTAACGACGCGGTTTTTATTGATGCGAACCACATATTTAATTTTACAGACATTCTTTTATGGATTAAACACACAAACAGCAGTCAAACTCGTCAAGATATTTAGGACAATATAAATATTTGGGACGAACTATTCTTGCATTAGTTTCCAGCAGGTGACGCCTACGCTAAACGCAAATAGAATTGACTACAAATGATTCTGAACGTTCTGTGTTATGTCAAATTTTCAAAATGGCGCGCTCATAGTATAAATAATGTCTTTTCGCGCGCTTTTTCACATTTTATATTAAGTAATGGACAAAGTCGAAAATAATGATAAAAAAAGCTATCATGTTGTTTCTATAGCATACAATTTAACCAAGAAATAATTGTTTTCCTAAACGCCTGTTACAATTTACAACACAGCGTAACGGCGTTAAGCAAATTATTGCAGTGTGAAATAGACAGGCGCTCCGTAAAATATATACCTAACAAAAATAAAATCGTTTTGATACACTATAAAATAAAACGTGTCGGCTGATTCATTTATTTTTTTCCAAGTAAACCCAGTTACAAATACGTTTTTGAGAAATACAATCATTATACTCAAAATGGCTCAAGAAAACTGTGAGTTTTATTTTGGAATAAATAAAGGAGTTTGGAAAGTGTCTCGATGTTAATTAACGATCTGAGGAAGTATTAAAACATTACATAAAGGATGTAAAAAGACCCTTAACGAAGCCAAAAGGCACTTGTTCTTCCCGTCATTGCGATCATTTTTTGTTCTAGACCATACCTGGGAACATTCTAGTTACGGAGATATTGGGGGTCAAAGTTCCAACTTTTTCATAAGTTTATTTTTTTATTACATGTTTTTAATGGAAGATTTTTACCCACCAACACACCTTCACGACCCCCGTACTATTCAATCGTCAACCCTTTAGAAGAAGACATGCTGCACCGACCCCAAATAAATGGTGATCGTGAAATTCATCATTACTTTGTCACTGTACATTAAAAAATGTCTTCTATGCGTGATTGTGTATCTTGGTGTAATCATTGCATTGAATACTTTACAACCGGTGTGTAATAATAAAACAGGTGCGGTCCTAGGGGGGCGGGGTGGAGGGGGCGGGGTCACCGGGGTCATTATCCCCGCCTATATCTTACCTTCTTAAAATAGCTTTTTTCGGACCTAAATTATTATCTAATTTCCTACTTAATCATTCAACAAGAGAAACTAGGTAACCTTTTTCGAGGCAGAATTCTAAAATTTTCGAGCTCGCTTCGCTCGCTAATGCATTGAGTTGCTTTTATTCTCATCTCTGTACGAATGAACAAATAGAACCTAATACATGGGGCAGAGGCGGGCTGCTTCAATTTTGAGCTCTCTTCTCTCGCTCTTGCATTCTATTAGTATCAAGAGCGGATCCGGGAGGGGGGGTCATGGCCGGGCGTCATGACCACCCCGGCTGGGTTGGGCATAAGTCGACCGTGATCATGTTTCTGATTTAAATAAAATAATCTCATTGATTTAAATAGAATAACTAGAGCTCCAGCTCGCTTCGCTCGCTCTTGCGTTCTCTTCATCTTAAAACTTGAAAAATCTAACTACCTCAGGGGCAGAGCCGTAGGCCGGGGCTGTGGATGATGGTTCAATCCCCCGAAATCTTCAACAACTATTAAGAAATCAACCTATCCGAGGTGGAATGCAAAAATTTTCTCACTCGCTTCGCTCACCAACACATCCTATACTTTTTCAATTCTGCAAAAGTTGACAGAATGATTCAATTCTGATTGAATGTTCTCATTTCTGTATAAATTAAAAAAAAAAAAACAAGAGATGCTAAAATTTTCCAGCTCGCTTCTCTCGCTAATACATCCTGTACTTTTGAATTCTCCACTAGTAGATAGAGTTCCTCCTATAATAATTCCTGTATAAATGAACAAAAAGAACTTAATTAGAAGAAGGGTGCAAAAATTTTCGAGCTCGCTTCGCTCTTACGTCTGAATACCTACACAACTCCTGTGTGGTCAAAAGAAAATCTAACCGACCCGGTGTAGTGCTAAATTTTTCAAGTTCGCTTTGCTCGCTCTGACATTCTGCGTTCTTTTCAGTATGTCTTTATAAACTGACACAATTTCTGAAAGCAAAAGATGCACTCCCCGGCAATAAACCTTAGGCGCCCTTGATTGTTTTGTTTATTTAAATTCAGAGATGGTTGATATAATTCGTTATTCAAAAGTTGTTGATAAAGTTCCTGGCTATGGCCCCTTGTGACCCCCCCAAAGACTTAGGCTCGCCTGTAATAATAAGGTATTGTATTAGTATTACGTAACAAAAAATTGTCAAACAGATATTTATAAACAAGGAACACGTAGAATCTAATAGGTAGGAATGAATCAATGGCCAGTGGTGCTCAAATATAAGTTTTTCTCGGGTTATATAATTAGCCATTTTTATCATTCGGAGTTTCTTCTTCATTCTTCCCCATAGGGGGCCTTGAAATGGGCAACTACAGTCGTTTCACAGTTATAATGTCTTCCGACTAGGACTGTAGGTTCTGAAAGTTCCTCTAACTAATCTATTTCAAAATAATGCTTTGATTTTGGTCACCTGCCTAGTTTTATCCCAACTATGTCGGCGTCGGCTTCCTGCAGTTGAAAAACAGTATTTTAAACGGAGCGTCTGTCTATCTGACCTACCCGGCGCAGTTACTAGGTTAAACGATACCTCTTGGTAAGTCTGGTTGTCAGACTAACCGTAACGACCACCGAAGATCTAAGACTGACAACCGTATCAACAGCTTGATAACGACATGGTAGAAATATATTGGTACCTATTATGTGACACTTAAGAAGATGGCAGTTATCATTATATGAGCATATGCGGAGGAAGCTGGATAAGTTTTAAGTAAAAATATGATTGGCTATAAGAGCAGAGGAAGTCCAATGAAACGATAGATGGACTGTGTCACTGCTTTCGTAATTAGATTTACGAAAAACTTTGACAAACACATCCACAATAGAAGACAACAGACGCTGACGCCTCTGTTCATTATATATCATTAACAATAACAACACACAACCGGAAGATGACCTAGCAAAAACCGGCTTAAGGTTAATACTATTATAACAATACTCTTCAGTCAACCACCAGTCAGGTATCGAAAAACTCGTCGGTCAAAAATGGCGAATTATCAGTTCATAATATTCGCAGTGCTACACTTCAGTAACGGTGCTATAAACGATCTATTCAACCTACCGATGATAGAAAGGGCATCAACAGTAGCTGAAGGAATCATCAAGGATCCTGTTCATAGTTTAACAACCCGTGCTTACACAAACGCGTTTGCAGCAGCGGTCAATACAGCCACTTGGATGCCTCATGCCATAGCAGAAGCAATAGGATCTGCCATACAACCTTTCCTCACCAGCAACGCGAATAATCTATACGAAGTTGACAAGTTCATAGTTGACTTTAAAGAAGGAAGTCTCAACGAAGACTTAAGATTGGGAATAGTTGCGTTGATATACAAATACGGGTTTCCTGTTGAAATACATGGAGTACAAACTGAAGATGGCTATGAATTGACGATGTTCAGAATTCCCATGAATGGGCCGCCTGTGTTTTTAATGCATGGACTTTTAGGGAGTGCTGATGATTTCGTGATAGCTGGTAGGGAAAGTGCTCTAGCGTATATGCTATCTGATGCAGGATATGACGTCTGGATGGGCAATGCTCGTGGCAATAAACATTCAAGAAAGCATACGATTTTGGACCCTTCAGAATCTGAATTTTGGGACTTCTCTTGGCATGAAATTGGTATCTACGATCTACCAGCAATGATTGACTACGTGTTAAACAAGACGCATGAAAAATCTTTGAAATACATCGGCCATTCACAAGGTACGACCACATTCTTCGTCATGGCTTCGGAAAAACCTGATTATAATGAAAAAGTATCCTTAATGGTGGCACTGTCTCCAGTTGCTTTCATGTCAAATGTTAGATCACCTATAGTCCGGTTGATGTCTCCTGGAACCTACGTTTTGCATGAAATATCGAAGAGTTTAGGTCTCTACGAGTTCTTACCTGATAACAATTTAATTCGGACTTTGAAGCTCTTCATCTGCGGAACTGGACCTATAGCAGAGATTCTATGCAGCAATACGCTATTTCTAATGTCCGGATTTGACTTTGACCAATTGAATGTGACAAATCTACCCGTCATTCTTGGACATGTACCATCAGGAGCGTCTATGAAACAGTTGGCGCACTATGGCCAGGGAATATTGTCGAATGAATTCAGGAAGTTCGACTATGGCGTCAGAGAAAACTTGGTGAGATATGGCCAGAAAGATCCCCCGAAATATCCTTTGGAGGATATAAGCACTAAGGTGTTAATGTTTTGTGCCGAGTCTGATTGGTTAGCTCATCCTTTAGACGTGTATACGCTATTCAATAGTTTAAAAAATGTGGTTGGTTTCTATAAGGTTCCCTATAAGTATTTCAATCATGTAGACTTTATTATCGCAAAGGATGTAAAGGAATTGCTGTATAGAAGGGTGCTTATTGAGTTACTTTGGAACTAAAGGGTTTGCGTTATTATGATATACAGGGTGTAAACGGACCCATCACGAAACCGTCAACCAAGCATTCTGTATATCATACTGCGCAAAAATTATTGCATATGAAAGAAAGACTTTTTTTTGGGGTGAAAAATCACATTTCACGGTAGGACTCAATGTAACGCACTAAGAACATTGTGCTGATGGATGGATTGAATAGTAAGGGGGTATTGGCGGTATCTAAAGTAAAGTTTAGGTTTATTTTTGCATTAAAAACTCGTGTTATTTATGGTGGCCAATACAGTCTGCTCGTGGCCATTTTCCCGCTAGATGGCGTTGAAGTCAACATTTTTAGTTTACATTGTTTTATTTTGTAATTGGGATCTTGTGAAAAAGTTGAAACTTTGACTTCCAATATCTCCGTAACTAGAAGGTTCCCAGACGGGAAGAACAGGTGCTTTTCAGCTTCGTTAAGGGTACTTTTACATACATTACAAAAGGTGTGTATTTAACGTACCTACTCATTATTTTAACATTAATATTGTAAAATAGTGAAGGAAAACATCGTGACGAAACTAGCATGTCCTAGAACCTAACATTCGAAGACATGTGATGATGTGACATCCACCAGCGGTGGTGTAGTATGGGTTAATGTGAGGGATCAGCCCCAGTAGCATGACCACCGTAGACAAGGATTTCTTTGACGGAAGAATCGACAAAATGACAGATTGTGTCGACACAATGACAGATTTCTTTGCACTATCTGTCATTTTGTCGATTCTTCCGTCAAAGAAGTCCTTATCTACTGTGGTCATGCTACGGGGGCTGCTTTAAGACATCATAGTAACCCTCAGAGAGGAAGCCTGTCTTCCAGGAGTAGGTATGTTTGGGGATGATTTGTTTTTTATGGTTTTAAGTACACTTTAAGTGGTTGATCAATGTGATCATGGAAAGATATATGGAGTTTACCATAATTTGGCGCGCTTTTAATATTGGCGCGCTTTTTTTTAATTTCTGTGTCAAAATGTAACTTAGTAATTGATTTATTGCCTCGTTGGTCTAGTAGTCGCAAGCGATAAGTATGTGTTCTTGCGTTTTCCATTAAGAATTTCTCAGAAGCAGCCACTGAGTCAGTACACACGAAGATTGCTTTTTAAATAGGCTTGATGATCAAAATTATGTTTTTGTACGTGTCAAAAATTGCCTACGCATACATCTATGTAAATTACTCGACGGTTTTTTTCTTTGAAATGGTTGTAAGATAATGAAGTGTATTATCATAGCCTTATTTGTCCTTAGGTCTGGTAGGTATATCATTTAAGAACACATTTGTACATTTTTATATAAAGCTACACTGGTTTATTTTTAAAAAATACATAAAAACCAATAAAGGTCCCAAATACATGCTCAATTTATTTTCACTTGAAATAAAAAAGGCATTTCCTGAAAATGAATCGCGGTTTTTAATTTTATCTTTCTCAAAACTCAACTGAGTTCATTGACCGAGATCTTCATGAGTTTTAAATTAAAAATAACTGAAATTCAAATAATGATATCTTCAGTCTGCCTGTCTGCCGTTTGTGAAAACGTATATTTGTCATGTTTTCCGTGCAATAATCATAATTTATTTGATCTATCGTCGCCATCTTGGATTCCGTCTGACGTTTCTGAGATGATTGAACTATGGATGAAAATAAAATGATTTGTGTCTTTCTGTGTCTTCTAAAGATGATTTTAGTAATATTGATAGGTACCATGCTTTGTTTTTTTTTTTAATTTTAGATGGTTTTTATTGTCTTTTTTTTGTACCTAGTGTTATTTTTGTTGTTTTAATTAGAGACAGGCTGATGCATAAATGTAGCTAACTAACCGAGGAATAGAGCAGTTGTGGCCCAGTAGAAATATTCCCGACTTACCGAGTAATTAGTTGTAGGTACAAACCCACTCAGGCACTTTTCTGATGGAAACAAAACATTTCTAATACCTATATTTCATCACCACTGCTTTCAAAAAGATGTGGCGGAGGCCTGTGTTCAGCAATAGAAACAGTAGGTATTAATGGATAAAATATTTTGATTTAAAAGAGTGTTCAGTCCATGGAGTTTCTTGCCCATTCTTCTCCATAGAGATCGCTTTAGAATGTGCAACTGCAGTACTTTCACAAGTTATTATGCCTTGTGACTGTGACTGTAGCTTCGCTTTTTTTTGTTTTATTTGACATTCAAAAGTGCCTGTGATGGTCTAATTGAAATAAATGCTTTGAGTTTGAGTTTGATATAGGTTCTCTAAAAGTAACTCAATAGGTACAGTATGACCATTTTAAGTGTGGAGTTCAAAGTGGCGCTGCTTGTCAAGAAAACATGCATCAATAGGTATGTCAAACTTGGTACAGACTTCAGTAAACTGTCAAATTTTCGCAATCAATCTTGAACTTAATACTTAAGCGATACAGTTAAAAATCTATTAAAGAAATTTGACAGATTGTAGTCGCTTGATGTGCTGGCGTCTGTACATTTATTTACCGACTTCAAAAAGGAGGAGATTCTCAATTCGTCGGAATCTTTTTTTTTGTATCTTCACCGATTACTCAAAGACGCCAGAACCGATTTGGAAATTTTTTTTTTTTTTCAAAGGGTTTACTTCCCAGAGTAAAATTTAAATGGGACCTCCCATTTAAATTTTATCGAAATCGGTCGAGAGGTTTTTGAAAAATCAAAAAATATTTCAAATAAAAATTTAAAAAAAAATTTGGCAAAAAATTAAACCGACTTCGAAAACACAAAAAAGTAAAAATAACTCCAGCTTCAGAAGTCGGTTGCAAAAAAAACTGAATCAAACAAACAAAAGTCACGGACTTCTGAAGCTATAGTTATTTTTCACTTTTTTGTGTTTTTGAAGTCTGTTTAATTTTTTGTTTTAGCCCTGTGTTTTCCCGCCTGCCCCCGTAGCATGGCCACCGTAGACAAGGATTTCTTTGACGGAAAAATCGACAAAATGACAGATTGTGTCGACACAATGACAGATTTCTTTGCACTATCTGTCATTTTGTCGATTCTTCCGTCAAAGAAATCCTTGTCTACGGTGGCCATGCTACGGTGGCACAGATAAATTGATTGAAGTTTTACTCTTTGGTCTTTACATCCAAATGTTTCAGTTATAATGTAAGGACAAGCTTATTTCCATTTACCGAACAACGACATACACAGCATTTATTTATTATTTACAAAAAAATGCAAAGTGTAAATTCACTCAGTTTATTCTCTGTGCTAATGTTACTTATTCAGGCGCTGTGCATACTTTTTAAAACATCTATAGGTACTAATATTATAAAGCTGAAGAGTTTGTTTGGTTGAACGCTCTAATCTCAGGAACTACTGGTTAGATTTGAAAGATTCTTTTAGTGTTGGATAGCCCATTTATCGAGGAAGGTCATAAAATGAGCATAACTCAGTTTTTTTTAAAACTATGTAAGTGATTAATTGACATCCCGCTTCTGGAACGTAGGCCCCTTACATCCAGCAGCCGCGATTCCGTCCACGGACAATAAAAGTCATTATCATACTAATACCCTAATTATTTTAATAAGTGGAGCTCGTGGCTAAATAATAACAGCCGCTCGGGTGTGCACGCCTAGGTTGGTCTGTGGATGGATGACCACCCATTACATACCAAGTTCCCTCCATGCCTCAGAAAGCCCGTTAAGCTTTTGGTCCCGGCTGTCATTTGTAGATCTTTGACAGTCGTTAAGAAGTCAGTGGCCCAAAAAGTCTGACAACTAGTCTTACCAAGCGGTATCGTATTACCCAGTTCTAACTGGGTTATGGAGATCAGATAGGCAGTCGCTCCATGTAGAATACTGGTATTCAGCTGGATCCGGTTAGACTGGAAGCCGACTCCAACATAGTTGGGAAAAGGCTAGGCAGATGATGACACTAATTATTTGAATAGGTAGCTATTTATAGCCACATTGTTATCATAGCAAAAAGTGTTAAAAGACAATCGAATGTCGACCAACATCGCCAATCGTCTTTAGAATGCGAGAATATCATCAATCTTTCAACAGCTAATTTAATACAATGACCTGATTATGAACCAATAATAGCTGGCAACACATCTTAACCTTGCCAGCATTAAATATTAGTTTCTGATTCTCGTCCATCGATGCTTAGTGTGTTATATGCTGCTAGGGTTACCAGTTCGATAAAAGTCTGTGCAAAAAGCCAAATATTATGCAGAAAACATAACATAACATCACGCCTGTAATCTCCTAAGGGTTAGGCAGAAGTGTACCTAATAGTAGACCCATATTTCAGTAGTTAATTCTGGGTGGCAGAGATCTATGATTCCCATGTATTTGTACATGGGAATCAAAGATCTCTGCCGCCCAGAATTACAGCACCCAAAAGGACGCCTTTTGTAGTCATCACTACATTATCACCTTTTGATCTGGCAGTCGGTTCTCACAGATGACATAACATCACGCCTTAAGGCCCCGAAGGGTTGTGCAGAGGTGTACCTAAACGTACACACCCATTTCGCCAGTTATGTTGAAGTCTCATGTAATAGGGGATGAGCCTATTACTACCAACCGGTTACAAATCCAGTCACCGTGGCTGCTACTAAAAATTCCTGATGGAAAAACTAAAGAACACTTTTGCCGACCCTGGAACCGGACCCAGGACCTTATGCTCAGCAGTCAAGCTTGCGACCACTCGACCAACGAGGCAGAAAAGTCTGGACATTTAACTTTGTCGCAGACAAATTAAGACAATTGTCGTAATTTAAGTACTTCAAGCGCAATAGCTATCTCTTTCTGTATCATACATTCCGTATTATTTATCTATCGCACTCGTAACAACGCAACGATATTTGAACGCCGCTCAGTATGAACGTAGCGTATCTTTCTTTATAATATCATTGGTTGCCATCGGACGAAAACCTGGCTGAGGCCGCCATATGCTGCAGAAACGTGGAGATTGGGTGGGAGCAGGTAGCGTCACGCCACTTCGATGCCGCCTTCATAAGAGCCAGTGGCAGGTAGACCGGGGAAACTACCATCCTACTCATCGAGTCGGGTGACGTGATATCGGCCCCGGACGCCACTTTAGCCCGCTGAACGCAACGCAGTATTCGGGGCCCCTCCGAGAAGCGGGAAGTTGGCATAGATGGCGTAGTTTTTAGTGGATGCCCTACATAACCACAGTGGTATGCGGTAGGCATTTCCATTGCCGGAAAAAAAAGGAATGTGGAGTTTGGCACAGCTAATAGTGGCCTATACCCAGCAGTGGATTAAGTAATGATGATGATGATGAAGAAATCTAAATTTTGCGCATGTATAAGCAACAGCAGCGAAGGGCACTTTTTGTAAGAGGTAAACCGGAGTACATTTATATCTTTAATGAGATTAAACAGGATGCAAACGGACCCTTCATGAAGCCGTCAACCAATCAATATGTACATCAAATTTAGTAACTTTACGCAAAAATGAATGCTGAGAAACGACTTTTTTTTGGGGTGAAAAATCACGTTCTACGGTAGGACTCAATGTAACGCAATCAAAACATTGTGCTGATGGATGGAAGGAATACTACGGGAGTCGTGGAGGTGTTTAAAGTAATAATCCTACATTAAAAACTTGTATTTAAAAAAAAAAACTTGTGAAAAAGTTGTAACTTTGACCCCCAATACCTCCGTAACTAGAAGGTCCCCAGGTATGGGTTAGTACAAAAAACGTGCCTTTCGGCTTCGTTAAGGCTCTAGTTAAACTCTTTATTATTTGTTTATAGAATAATGACTGTGCCATTTTGCCAAAGGGACGCCGGTAGGAATCGAGTTGTATGGAACTTTCGCCACTGGTAAGCAACACCATCAATTTGCCAGAAGCAAATCCAAAGTGTCATCGTTTTCCTGAAAGATGGCACTTATCCCAATTTATTTGTGGTCGGCGCCATGGGCGTACCCAGCATTTTTTACGGGGTGGGGCAGAAGTAAATAAACTAAGTAGTAGGAAATTAAAAATGGTTTTTATTTACTGACTGATACGTTTTATTGACTGCACTACATCTTATTTCAATAACAACCTGCGTGGGTTCTGGCTAAATCTAGCTAACATTTCGTTTTCAAATGTAGTTGTGCTTCCAGAACCCTCTTTCTAGCCCTTTTTCTGAGGCCGACAAGACGGTTTTCTGTCATTTTTGACATTAACCAAGTTTTTCTTGTAATGTGAAAAATTTTAAAGTACCCAATGAAGATTTAATTTTGTAATTATATTAATTTTTGCCTAAAATTCTTAGCTTCGGGTCAGAGAGCAGGGTGGGGCAAATTGCCCCATACTTTGCGCATAATTGCTCTATTACTCGTCCATAGTGTCATCAGTCTAAAAATTATACAAGTCCAGCCGGTCAAGAAGCCGTACATATCTCGGCTGGTGGTAGCCCTATTTGCAGAGTAACAGATGGTGGTGTAACGTAAACGTGAGATTTCACCTTTAATGTTTAGGTAGAGGTCATTGGATTCGCGTAATGTTGTTATTTTGCTCCACTTTGGTTGCAGTTACCAGCGCGCGGTTTCTGAAGCCAATTGGATGACTCATAATATGTGCTTGTAATAATATCGGCAGCTTTGGTTATCGTCCGTATTCAGATTTGACTGCCCCCGTAGCATGACCACCGTAGACAAGAATTTCTTTGACGGAGGAATCGACAAAATGACAGATAGTGCAAAGAAATCTGTCATTGTGTCGACACAATCTGTCATTTTGTCGATTCTTCCGTCTAAGCTATCCTAGTCTACGGTGGTCATGCTACGGGGGCTGGACATGGCACCGCCGCACCGGGTTTTTTGGCTTTCCGTCTTGACTTTGGAAGGCACTGTCATTTACATACACACACTCACGCCTTTTTCCCATGGGGGTAGGCAGAACCGAACGCCACCTGCTACGATCCTTACATACTCCTTTTGCCTCGTCCACGTTCATATATCTGGTCATACACGCACACCGGTCGGACTTTTCAACAAAAGGGTTTTTTTACGGAAAATAGTAAAAATATACCTAATGAGACTGAAGAATCAAAGATTAAAATTTGAAATTTTCGGACTATAGGCCATTTTTTTCCAATTTTAAATAGCTGTCATTGTTTGACAGTTGCAATAAATTGGCGTAATGGTAAACAATTCGTTTTCCTGTACACATTCTACTTTCCTGGACATACTTTTACTAGTTTTACTTTCACTAAAACTACATTATGTTGAGGAAGAGGGCATTGTGTCGAAAGCTGTACCCTACGACCACAGATAACCCACTCTAAACATGACTTTTCAAAAACATACTGTAGTTACGTTCACCCACGGAAACTAGATGTATTTATACCAGCAGACCACACTGAAAACATTATTCAACTTCTTACATCATAGACAATTGTTTATCTCAAAAGATCACGTTTTCAAAACAAGCATCAATGATAGAACGGGCAGAGACAATAACTTATAAGAAGCCATAAATAAATTCTGTTCTATTTTGTAACGCGTAAAATATCGTTGGCGTTACATTCCTTAGTCTATTGCAATTTTGTAACATAGTTTTGCATACTGCTTTGCTTACGACACTACTACAAAGTATAAAGGGACACTTCACATAGCCGTCAACCAAGCATTCTGTACATCAAACTAAGTAACTTTACGCAAAAATTATTGCTGGGAAACGACTTTTTTTTTGGGGTGAGAAATCCCGTTTTACGGTCTGACGCGATAGAAAGCACTCAAAGCATTGTGCTGGTGGATGGATTGAATGGTACGGGGGTCGTTGAGGTGTGTAAAGTAAAAATCTTACATTAAAAACATGTATTTAAAAAAAAACTTAAAGAAGGAAAAGTTGAAACTTTGACCCCCAATATCTCCGTAACTAGAAGGTTCCCAGGTAGGGTCTAGAACAAAAAAATGATCGCAATGACGGGGAGAACAAGTGCCTTTACTATTGCTGGAAAATAACTTTTTCTTTAGTCTGAAAAATCATGGTTTACGGTAGTGCTCAATATCACGCACTCAAAACATTGTGCTGATGGATGTATTGAATAGTACAGGAGACAAAGAGGTATCTTAAGTAAAGTATTAACATTTAAAACTTAGGTATACCTAAAAAGAAAAGTTGGAACTTTGACCCCCAATATCTCCGTAACTAGAAAGTTCCCAGGTATGGTCTAGAACAAAAAAAATATCGCAATGAGGGGGAGAACAAGTGTCTTTCGGTATTTTTAAAAATTATTTTTTCACTTTTTTTTAATATTTTTTCTTGGCTTAACTAACTTGTCTTGCCTATGTACTTTTTTGTCTAAAACAAATTATTTTTATAGGCAGGCGAGGACTTTGTTTTGCCAATTCTTACCTGCTAAAATACTTAGAAGTGGCAAAGAGGGTTTGGGGTACTGTTTTATATCAATTTGACGTTCAGAAAGTGTTTATTCACAGGCTAATAATTAGCCAAAATTAATAAAAAAATTAAAATAATGGAGACCGTAGTTTGGACCCTGGTCTCGATACCAGTGGGCTACAATTTTTTTATATTTTTAAATGTTTTTTATATTTTTTTAAATTAATATTTAAAAATATAATGAATTTGTTATAAAATAAATAAAGGAATAAAAATAATAAACATATAAATAATATACCAATTTTTTATATTTTTAATTGTTTTTTTTAAATGTGTAAAAATATAAAGAAGAATACACAAATATGTATACATAATATTCTGGATACGGCGCGTATAGTTAGGAGGTTCCTCTCTCAAGAGCCCTGACCACTGGTAGCTCGGACCCTGTTCCCGATGCCGGTGGACTACTACTTTTATGTTTTTAAATGTTTTTTTATATTAATTTGTATAGAAATATTTAAAAATTAAATTATTTGTATAGAAAATAAATAAAGGAATAATAATTACTTTTGATTTATATTTAAACTGACAGGCAACGACAATAAAAGTATTGCAAAATCAGGAGTAAAATAACATGAAAGGACAGTTATTTCTTTTTTCTGTGTACATTTTTATCTACACGTGATTTCCCGCCATAACATTTTGATGCACTATTTTTCTTCATAATCATAACAGAAAGTCAAAATACACGTGCTGTATTACATGCCAAAAAGAACACGTGTTTTTTAATAGCAAAACAAGTTTATTAGTGACATAATATATTCATGTTTTTCTATAAAAAAAGTCAATAAAAATTGTCTTTGAATTTTATTTGGGAAGCTAGAAAGTCATAGACAATTATTAATGTTGTGATTAGACTGCTTACAAAGTTAATGATCATAAAATATCAAGGGATTAAGGAATTAATTTATGACAGATAACATTGCCAAAAACATGCCTCGTTGGTCTATAGACCGAACGCTGTAATGAGTCCTCCGCCTTGCCCCATCAAAGGCACATTAAGCGTCCACAAAGTCCTAACAATATCCCACAGGTACAGGTACAGGTACTTTAAAATAACCATAATCCACGTAGGTATTACGATACTAATTGAACCAATACGTGATCAACCTTCAGAATATTCTATTTAAATTGATACCTTCGCGAGGACTCATTAATGCGGTCGGTCTTTAGTGGTCAATATATGATCCTCTGTGCGAGTGGTCGTTAGCGTGACTGGCGAGTGCGGGTTCGTTTTCTGGGTCAGGCAAAGTGTTATACGCTTTTCTGATCAGGATTTTCTCAATAGCAGCATAGTCTGGCTTTGTGCTTGATTAATGTCGAGGCTCTCCTCAAATAATATGAGATTTACGCCTGGAAAACAACATAATGAACGTCTAGGAGCCGCCTGCTGTTCTCCTCACCGCTGTCACTGTGGTGAAACTGTCAACAGCTTCGGACATCACGCCTTGTCAAGCAGCTGACGAAGTGAGGGACGCGATCATATCCGATGAGCTCTTGTCACCGTCAGTTGCGTTCGAGCTGTTTTAAAAAGAACTCAATGGCTTGGCACTCGACGATGGATGGATGCATTCTCCAGAAACGGAATCATTGTAGGCTGATTATGCTATCCCAGAAACTGGTAGGGTTTATTTAACTAAACTTCAAAGAATCAATGGCGTCAATGGTGAGTACATCTCTCACCTTCGATTTGCCGACGATATAGCGGTCATGGCTGAGACCATGGAGGACCTCAGTACAATGCTCGATGACCTTAGTAGAGCTTCCGAAAGAGTGGGTCTTAAAATGAACATGGACAAAACCAAAATCATGTTGAATGCCCATGTAACACCCACTCCTATCAAGATCGGAGATTCTACACTCGAAGTTGTAGACGATTATGTCTACCTGGGACAAACGATCCAGTTAGGTAGGTCTAACTTCGAGAAAGAGGTCAATCGTCGAATCCGACTCGGCTGGGCAGCGTTCGGGAAGTTGCGTGGTATCTTCTCGTCCAACTTACCGCAGTGTCTCAAGACGAAAGTCTATGACCAGTGTGTGTTGCCAGTGATTACATACGGGACCGAAACGTGGTCGCTCACAATGGGCCTTATCAGAAGGCACGTCACCCAAAGGGCAATGGAGAGGGCTATGCTCGGAGTTTCCTGCCGTGATCAAATCAGAAATGAGGACATCCGCAAGAGAACCAAGGTAACCGACGTAGCCCGAAGAATAGCCAAACTTAAGTGGCAGTGGGCAGGGCACATTGCTCGCAGAACGGATGGCCGATGGGGCCGAAAAGTTCTGGAGTGGCGACCGCGAACCGGAAGACGCTGCGTTGGAAGGCCTCCCACTAGGTGGACCGATGACCTGGTGAAGGTTGCAGGGATCCACTGGATGCGAGTCGCATGGGACCGGTCAATGTGGCGGCACTTGGGGGAGGCCTATGTCCAGCAGTGGACGTCTTTCGGCTGAAATGATGATGATGATGGATAATCATCATCGTCATCCATAGCCTGACTCCACCCTTTGCTGGGTAGGCCTCTCTTTGAGTGTGCCAAGCTCCATTCTCTTGTGCCAGCCTCATCCAGGATATTCCCGCGATGGCAACAATGTCGTCTGCACATCTCGCCGCCGGACGATCAACACTTCTTTTTTCATTAATTGGACGGTACTTGATCACATCTTTACTCATTATCTATCTCTCATAATAGAGAAGTATGGAAGAAGAAGTCATGCTCATATGACGATGATGAGCATGACTAGATAGGCAGACGCCCCATGTTAAATACTGCTACATTTGGTTTGACTGGAAGCCAACATCATCATTCTCCTGACCTTATCCCAACTTATTAGTGGTCGGCGCAGCATGTCTTCTTCTTCCATACTTCTCTATTACTCGTCATCACACCAGTCTCCTCCTTTCTAGCCATTGATCGTTTCTTTGGTCTTCCTCTACTCTTATAGCCATCTACATTCGTATTCAATATTTTCCTCAATACGCTTTCCTTTCATCCGCATCACATGTCCACACCACGATAACCGATTACCATACAACTCTTTAGTCACCGGTGTTAGGACATGCCTTTGCTGATCGCCATTAAGACAGTCGTCGGTCCAATGACATGTCACGTGTCGCAAGCAAAGCATTGATATTCTAGTAACTAAGTCAATTAAGTTAGCAATAAGATTGGTATGTTATAATTGGCATTAATAAAAGGAACTTTGGAATGAACAGTCGTTTCCATCTGCCTCCTATCCTTATGGATACACTTCACCAGCGACACTTTCAGACTTCCTCTTATGTCCTTATTTTATCCATACGCATAGCATTCTCATCTCAGCCACATGCAAATGCCTTTCTTAAGCAGCTATTGGTACGTTTATCGATCTCTGCTGATTATTCCTAGGGCTCGTTCCAATAAGATGCGCTTTAAACACAACTGGTGAAATCTTCCTGCGCCATAAACATCTGCCCACTGCTTCGGAGAATACAATCGTGATGTTTTTGTTTACATCGTCACAAAGCGCAATTAGTTAAAACGTCACTGAGGAGCATGCCAACAGTTTGGAACTTAACGTGACAGATATTAAGCTGTCCAGAGAAAAATATGATCGAATTTCTCTTATGGATTGTGTGTATTACGTATATTTTAAAACGTGTAAATAGACCCGAACGAAGCCGAAAGCAACATGTTCTCCCCGTCTTTGCGATCATTTTTTTGTTCTATACCATAAGTATCTGGGAACCTTCTAGTTACGGAGATATTGGGGATCAAAGTTCCAACTTTTTCACAAGTTCTTTTTTGAATACATGTTTTTAATGTAAGATTTTTACTTTAAACACCTCCACGACCTCCGTACTATTCAATCTATCCATCAGCACAACGCTTTGAGTTCGTTACATTGAGTCCTACCGTAAAACGTGATTTTACACCACATAAAAAAGGCGTTTCCCAGCAATAATTTTCGCGTAAAGTTTGATGTACAGAATGCTTGGTTGACGGCTTCGTGAAGGGTCCGTTTACACCCTGTATTGTATGTAATTTACTTGATAAAATAAAAAAAATAAGTTATAAAATGTACTGTGAAAGCACATAGATATATCATCTACTGCAAATCCCGATATCGAAATTAGGTTTGATGTAAGAAAACTAAATTCTGGGTTAAGCTCGCCATTGTACAAGCTATATTATCGAAATTTATGTGTCAGTGTATTTTTTATTTAGTATGCAATAAAGAATAAGAATAAGAAATTGTCCAGGTCACTTCTTGTTTCTTAGTTCTTTTTTTTTCACACTAAATTGGCTTGCGTTGGCCGCAACTCGCCTGCTGTGAAACGACCTTCCTTCAAGTCGACCCACTGAGGACTAGCTACAGCATTTTTTTTTAAAGAAGAAAGTTCTTAAATAAAATCAAGGAGAAATCAGAAACATGAAGTTGCAAAACTTGTTAATCATTTCCGCCATTTTGAATCTCATAACTGCACTCTTTCCCGCTCAAATTGAACCCCAATAGAATTAACATCAAAATAATTGAGCAAGAAACAACTGCTCGCAAATAAGATACAATAATATTTATATTTACACACGTTAAACTATTCAAATAATCTCACCTTTCTCAATATATTCTCCCGACATACTATAAACAACAGCTAGTAACAATCGCAGCCATCTTGGATTCATTCCAACGCGTTCATTTTATATAAATTGCATGTCAAAACTTTAAGTATTTTGATAAGAGACTATTATATAAATTGATTGTGATAATATAATGTAATAGCAGCTGATAATACTGATATATGACTTCCTTGTTCTTGTTTTGGTAAGCAACGAGCGTGTTTTCGTTAAATTGAGTCATTAGGGCGCCATTTTGAACTGGCCGATTACTTCAAGGAGGTCTGTTAAATTCAGATATGTATGTAGTACCTACTCTAATTCAAAGTCAATAAACTATAACTAGGTGGACCGATGACCTGGTGAAGGCTGCAGGGATCCGCTGGATGCGAGACGCACGGGACCGGTCAATGTGGTGGCACTTGGGGAAGGCCTATGTCCAGCAGTGGACGTCTTTCGGCTGAAATGATGATGATGATGAATCAAAATTAGGCTGTTTTTTAAATAACACAAGACAGTTCCCCAAAATTCGCGATCTTCACCACTTTTAGATGTTTTACCTGCTTTGTACTATGTGCGGTTGTAGCTATTCTGTATGTCTATGAATTAGCTGGAAATTTATTTCAATTAGACCATTACAGGCACTTTTGAGGGTCAAAAACAAAAGGAGGAAGCTACAGACCAATCTTTTTTTTTTATTAAGCCGTGAAAAATGCCTACACATACCGCACCGTCCTGGGAGACGATTTGGTTATGTCAAGCTTGCATCCATTAAAAAACACCGCCGTGAGCTTACTGTCGCCTTGGTAGGTGAGCTGCGAGAACTGCTACGCATGACGTTCGCGACCCATCCAGCGCAACACCAGCACCAAATTCCTTTGGCGATGTTAGCTCACTAACGGGCGGACCAACCTAGGTCAGCGCTGCTTAACCTGAAGATCGACCCGAGCGGCTGTTATTATTTAGCCACGAGCTCCTCCGCTCTACTAGTTACTACGGTAAAATATCTTGTTTTTTCCAAACCAAGAACAGCGTAAACAGATTCACATGAGACGTCATATGTAAACATTACTGTGCCTATCCTCTTAATGACTTCGCGAGATATTTATAGCCTTATAATTAAACCACAGCGTAGCGCGCAGATTTCAAAGAATAAGCATTAAGATAGGGTTGCCGTTTATGATGAATCGTCGGGAAATTGAAATAGGGTAAAGTAACCATGGATACTAAGTAATTAAACGAACTCATCATCATTTGCCTGCCTTTTCCCAACTATGTTGGGGTTGGCTTCCAGTCTAACCGGATGCAGTTGAATATCAGTATTTTACATGGAGCGACTGCCTATCTGACCTGCACAACCCAGTTAGTAATGGGTAATACGATACCCCTTGGTAAAACTGGTTGTCAGACTTTCGGGCAACTGAATACATGTAACGTCTGTCAACGATCTACAAATGACAGCCGCGACCAGCTGACCATCCAGACAAGCGCGGCTTAACCTCCTATTACGAACTACACATGTTCGTTCGATCGTTCATAAACGTTGTAGTACCCAACAGATGATGTTTATCACAAAAATATTCATACATCGTGTGGATTCTTTCAATAGAGAAGTTTTTTCACGATTTACGTAGATTGATCTTCTGATCCGATGTATTAGTTCAATCTGTACAGACGCCAGCACATCAAGCTAATACGATCTGTCAAATTTTTCAACAGTAATGTTGCAGCACCATGCTGAGACAGGGACCTTTTGGCTATCTTTTTCTTATGTTTACTTTTTTATATAATTATTGATTTATTGTGAATTCAACCATTTTTTTCTGTTTTGTCCTGTGTGAGTATAATAAATACTTTTACTTTCTTCCTTTCCTTACTTTCTTTCTTTTCTTTTCTTTCTTTTCTTTCTTTTCTTTCTTTTCTTTCTTTTCTTTCTTTTCTTTCTTTTCTTTCTTTTCTTTCTTTTCTTTCTTTTCTTTCTTTTCTTTCTTTTCTTTCTTTTCTTTCTTTCTTCCTTCCTTCCTTTCTTTTCTTTCTTTTCTTTCTTTTCTTTCTTTTCTTTCTTTTCTTTCTTTTCTTTCTTTTCTTTCTTTTCTTTCTTTTCTTTCTTTTCTTTCTTTTCTTTCTTTTCTTTCTTTTCTTTCTTTTCTTTCTTTTCTTTCTTTCTTCCTTCCTTCCTTTCTTTTCTTTATTTCTTTTCTTTCTTTTCTTTTCTTTCTTTTCTTTCTTTCTTTTCTTTCTTTTCTTTCTTTTCTTTCTTTTCTTTCTTTTCTTTCTTTTCTTTCTTTTCTTTCTTTTCTTTCTTTTCTTTCTTTTCTTTCTTTTCTTTCTTTCTTCCTTCCTTCCTTTCTTTTCTTTCTTTTCTTTCTTTTCTTTCTTTTCTTTCTTTTCTTTCTTTTCTTTCTTTTCTTTCTTTTCTTTCTTTTCTTTCTTTTCTTTCTTTTCTTTCTTTTCTTTCTTTTCTTTCTTTTCTTTCTTTTCTTTCTTTTCTTTCTTTTCTTTCATAACTTTTCTCTCTTTTTCTTTTTTTCTTTTCTTTCTTAAGCATTAGGTTCAAGATTGACTGGGAAAATTTGACAGTCTCGGGTAGCTTGACGTGCTGACGTCTGTACCTATGGAATAAAGATTTTAATCGCGATTTCCCTGTACAACACAAATTGTGAGATGATCTCATCAGGTAACGGTTTTAGTTTGTTTTAATGCCAATGCAATCGATGGATGCAGTCAACATTGTTTTGGTTTTCGTTTTACTCAACATTTTTAGCGAGATTTAATTTTCAGCTAATTTTGTTTTTCTTTCTAGATTCCTTGTTATTTAAGCGCATCATTCGTTAGACGCAAGTCATGAAAATATCTGTAATCTTGCAGAACACAAACAATATAATCATTAACACTAGAAACGGGATATTTACCATGTTAACATATTTTTTTTTATTGTTTTGAGTTCCCGATATTTCGGCGCTGTTGCAAACACCATGATCACGGATCAGAAAACATGGTAAATATCCCAAATCTAGTGTTAATGATAATGTTAGCGACCATGATAGTTGAAAAACTTACAAATAACATAAAATTGTAGCGGTACTATAAATAGTGCTACGTATAGTGCAAAAAATACTACACCGCCATCTATGTCGCTAATGAAGAACTAACATCAAAATTCAGAATCGTGCTATTCAAGTCATCCGCGACTTTAGACCATATAGAAAATCCTGACAACAACTGTCAGGCAGTAGCCCACCAGACACAACACCCGTCTGGTCGGAGGATCCTCACTTTTCTATAGGGGATGAAGAAGTTTATACCCTGTTGTCCATACCTCTATAACATCACGTCTGTAATCCTCGATGGGTTAGGCAGAGGTGTACCGTGTCCTTATTAGTACCCACGTTTAGCCAGTAATGTTTTAGAATTCCATGTAATAGGGAGCCACTGTTGCTAAAAACCGGGCATAGATCCAGACTCCGCAGCTGCTCCTGAGAAATTCCTGATGGAAAAACTCAATAACACTTTGCCTGACCCAGGACCTAATGCTCACCAGTCGTATTTGGAGAAAGTGTAGCAAAAATTAAAGTAAATATTGGAATTGCCCTCTGAAATAATATAAGACTATGATTTTCTCTTCCCCCACAGTGAAAGCAATAGCATTTTAGTAGTTTAACTTTAGACACATTCATTTAGTTTGTTTTAGGGTTGCGTACATGAAGGGTAACCAACGGGGCCCTACTACTAAGCCTCCGCTGTCCGTCCGTCCGTCTGTCTGTCAGCAGGCCGTATCTCATGATCCGTAATAGGTAGACAGTTGAAAGTTTCACAGAATGTGTATTTTTGTTGCCTCTATAACAACAAATGAAAAATTAAAGGGCGCTCCCCTAATACGATGCGTGAGTCGGACTCGCATTCGACCGGTTTTTTTGGTTCTTCTTGTGCAAAATTTCCCAAATCAAAAGTCATTTATTGAAATTAGACTGAATAATCAGCACTTTTTAAACGTCATTTAATTTACAAGAGACTGTCCCACAAAAAGCCCGCCCTTCAAAAAGCTGAGACGAAGAAGTGGAACAAACTCCACAGCAATTATTTTAGTTTCTCTTCCTAGTTTTTATTTAATCAGTAGGTACTGTTTAAACAATTTATATCTGACTATTTACGAACTAATAATTCAGGTTTCTTGACCTAAATACATAAATATAATCAAAGGAAAATAAAAAGTCGACATTTACTACCTAATCAAAGTAAATAAAATATGTTTTTTCCGCTTATTATCTTCATTATTTCTCTCAACTACTGCCAAGCGTTAGAAATCTATTGTATGAATGTAAGGAACAGTTTAAATGAATGTTTTATTGAGCTATTTTATTGTGCCGTTCACTGAAACCCAAACATCGTGGTGTCACGATCGTTAAAATCTTTTACAAGCTGGTTAGCCATTGTATTACTAGATTTCTTTCTCTAGAATATGAATAGTTTGTAATAAGTGGTAGACGTGGTAAGAAGCACTATTGCTAGGTCATTGAACTTTTCTGTTTACAGTGCATTCGTTGTTTTAGCGTTTCAGCCGCTTCATTAAGTCTGCCTTCCACACAATAAGAATAATTATGAATGTGAACTCGGCTATAATTGGGTAGTTGACACCATTAAACAATAATTCCAAGACCACTTCTCTAAAAAATACTTCATTTTAGACCTGAAAACCCGATTAATTTTCAATTAATTGCAAAATGAGATTTTTAGTTGCTTTGAAATCTATAAATAGTTGAGTCTTTGAGTTGATTAAATAGTGACGTCATAGCGTGCTATTGCCATTCAAAATTTAAAGGGGAATAACGTTTGGACAGCTCTTAAAAAGTATGTCAATTGATTGGTTTGTCAACTACCCTATTGGGCCGATTGTCGTAACGGCCAATGGCCTAAACAAAATCTGATTCAAAAAGGGAAGCAATTTTTTAAATAATAATATCTAGCGAGCGAAGTCGGGGGCAACAGCTAGTTGTGAATTAGGAGAGCGCGTTATGTATTTAGATAACTTCAAGATTATTCTAAAAATGCTCAAAGATTGTTTAAATTCTCTTGCATCGTTTTGTTTGACGTTTCCAGTTTTTGTGTTGCAATGTTTTAATATTGCAATGAGTGGTTATAAGAATAACGGGATCGAGTTTCAGACTGTGTTTTCCTCTCTGGTATCGGCACACATTATATAGTGTGACTGGTAATTAGTGACCGATACTTAATCTCGTGATTGTACTCATGATAACAAACAACTTTCCCAAAGATTTTTTTTTTTAAACTCATCACGAACACAACATCAGAATAACACACGCGCCTGTGACCTATCAGCTGTTAGCCGCGTGAGTCTGCCTACCCACTGCTGCACGGTACAATAGTAATGAGACAGAACAGCGACACTCAGCTAACAGCTGATAGGTCACAGGCGCACACGCGTGAATTTCATACGGCTGTTGTGTTATTGTGATAAAGTGAATGACTATATAAACAAAATATTTCTTTGTTTGTTATCATGAGTATATTGACGTGTTTCAGTATCGGTCACGAATTACAAGTCACCCTATACAACATTAGTTTTAGTATATGCGAAACCTGAATATAGTTTGTTCAGAATAACTAACTGAATCGATTCCAATAATTTTTAAGCCATGTTATATTTTTTCCCAAAAAAATTTAAAAAGGTAAAAAGTTGGACACCGAGCGACTTTAAGTACCTATCGCAATAATTTAGGTACCTACTGCCAAATTATTATTATCAATGAGCTCAAGGCGCGCTGCGTGGTGACCACGATTTTGTACGGACAACTAGGTAACAGAACAAGCTTATAACTTTGTGATTTTTCATGATACAGTTTTGAAATTTTGTACATAGATTCTTTACATAAAAATACTAGACACGTGTATCAGGTTTCGCATATACTAAAACTAATGTTGTATATGAGAAAACATTTAACTATTCAGTAAATTGACAGTAGGTCTGCTGTCCAGGGTGTGCTAGAAGTACCTGATACACACATGGAGGTGGAGTATTCTTCAAAATAATTCAGAATGTATTAGATAATTGGTTTCGCAGTTTTTGTGCTGGTTGCTTCTCTATAAACAAGTAGTCTTATTTGTCCTGCATTGATTCTGTCACACGTTTATACTCCTAACCTAATGGCGGAATTCACAAAAAAAACCGGCTAAGTGCGAGTCGTACTCACACGCACTCTTTCAAACGAATTTTCGTTGAAAGTTTTTTTTACATTCTACAATTTTTTCAGAATAATCCTCCTCTTACTTTAGAAATTATAGGGGGGGGACATATTTTACCACTTTGGAAGTGTCTATCTTTCAAACGATTGACTTTGAGAAAAAATATATAACTAAACAGACAGACGTGCTGCTGGGGAGTTTGTTCCACCACTTCTTCTTCCCAGCTAAAGCACTAGGAAGTGGTGACGGGCGGGCATTTTTGGGGGACTGTCTTATGTAACTTTGACGTTCGAAAAGTGCTGATTTTCAGCCTAGTTTGAATAAATGACTTTTGATTTTGATTTTGATTTTTGAAATGGTTTTAGGAACCTCAATGTCATTTTTAAGACCTATACAACATTATTTTTAGTACCTATATGCGAAACCTGAATATAGTTTGTTCAGAATAAGTAACTGAATCGATTCCAATCATTTTTAAACCATGTTACATTTTTTCCCAAAAATATTTAAAAAAGTTAAAAGTTGGATACCGAGTGACTTTGAGTAGCTATCGCAATAATTTAGGTACCTACTGCCAAATTATTATTATCAATGAACTCAAGATGAAGCTGGAGGCGCGCGCTGCGTGGTGACCGCGTTTTTGTGCGGACAACTAGGTAACAGAACAAGCTTATAACTTTGTGATTTTTCATGATACAGTTTTGAAATTTTGCACATAGATTCTTTACATAAAAATACTAGACACGTGTATGAGGTTTCGCATATACTAAAACTAATGTTGTATAGAGATTTACATACACATTTTTTTTTTTAGTTTCTAATCCATGTATTATTATTTTTTTTTTTTTGTATAAAAAATCAAGGTTTACAGAATACCTACCAAGTTTCAACTGTATAGTCCTAATAGCTTCGGAATAAAGTGGCTGTCACATACGGACAGACAGACAGACAGACATGACGAATCTATAAGTACTCCGTTTTTGCCATTCGGCTACGGAACGCTAAAAACTCCAAAATGTCAAGAGCTGAGTGCCAATATTAAATAGAAATAATGACATTCACATCACAGCGCTTGAACGCAGTTCAAATGTGCTGATCCCGCTGCACTTTCCTCAAAAGTTACACAAAAAAATCTTTACTTAATTTATCTTACAATAAAATGCAACAGCTAGGACATGAGCTATCAATCTCATACCAAAAACATAAACACAATATATTCCGAGAAATATTTACATCTATCTGGTGAACAAACTCGTGGATTCTATTAATATTTTTTTATGTTCGTGCAGAACGGCAGAATAACACATAGTACGAATGTTTAAACATACTTCAGTAGACGGTTGGTATTTCCGACGTAAATTTCAAAAAGTTTTATACAGGGTAGTATTTGAGGTGAGACTACACGTCATATTAAACAACTTTTTCAAAGAAACTCATATCAGATTCTTGAAAAAGAAAATTTAATCTCAAACAACAGTATACAGATTATCTCGATGCATGTATGAAAAGCATTTTTAGGGTCCCGTACCTTAAAAGGTAAAACGGAACCCTTATATCTAGGATTACTCGCATGTCTGTCTGTCATAGCCAATTTACTCCGAAACTACTGGACCGATTGAGTTGAAATTTGGTACACGTATGTAAATCAAAGAATTTTAAACATGGAGGCCACTTTTGGGGGGTAAATTGGAAAATAAAAAAAAAAGATTTGCAAACTGTTTAGTGTTACATCTCAAATGAAATTGTGAGCATTTCAAATATATTTTTTTATAATTTTAAGATAAATAGTTTTGAAGTTATTTAAGACAATGGGTGAAAATTTACCACCCCCCCCCCCCTTAACTCCGAAACTACAGGGCCCAAAATTTTGAAAAAAATACAAAAAAAGTTCTTTGCCAATTAGATTACAGGAAACCTAAAACAGGTTATAACAACAAATAATAAAAATAAAATAAAAATAAAAGGGGGCTTGCCTACTATATGCTTCATGCGCGAGGCCGACTCGTACTTGTCCGGTTTTTTTTTATCTAAACCGATATAAAGACTTTCATTCCCCTTAACCCCTTTTGGACGATAAATTGTCACAAAACCTTCTGTGATATTCCTTATGGGGTAGTATGATGATTCACCTCTGAACCTCTCCACTGGAACTATGAGTATGGTGTTTGCCAGACACTTTGTGTGGGGGCAACCCATCGCCAGACGCCTTTAAAGTATGATTACAATTCATTATACTTTAAAATAAAATATAGGTCTTTAACTATGAAATTGCCGTCTCTTTTTAGCAGTTTGTTTTATTTGTAACTTTGATTTAGGTTATATTTTTTCCTAATTCCATTTTTCTTGGATAAATTGTTAAATTACGTACATTTTAGAGTTTAAAGACTGTACTAGTTGCATATTACCTCATAGGGTAGTGTGTCAAGATACCTGTTTCAATGTGCTGTCGATTTCACTACTTCAAGTAGGTATATTTTTGTCATAGACTGTGTTTTGAGAATTTGAGATACGCAGTGCAGCGCAGCTTTTGTCACACTATAGTTTGCAATTGCATCGTAATAAAAAAAAAAATATATATGTTGGTATGGAAATATCACTTAGGTACTAACGAAATCATCAATCGGCAATTGTATACTTTAACCCCTAATATTATCATGTTTAAAGAATGCAATACCATTGAATTAAAGGTGTGGCGACCACGGGATCTTGGACTATAAAAGAGAATGGCGACGACGTATTAAACTCGATGCGTCATGAAAGAAAATCTTTAAAGTAAGTACGACATTAAAACAAAACGAAAATATAATCGCAAAGGACAGACATGTCGTCTGCACAATTTATTTAAGTTCTAAAATACAAGACAACACTCAAGGTGTAGACAGCAGGAAACTGAACAAAAATAAAGAAATATCGACGGTGGAAATTTTAAATTTCATAAGCGACATTGAGCTTGCTGTTGAATTTTCAATCTAAGTCTCAGTACTGAGAGTTGCAAATCTGAAAGCTTGGTACATGTCGCCTAAGATAGTTCTTTCAACTGGAGATTTATAGAAGTGTCAGAGGAAAATGTTCATAAAAACAATCATATCATTATATTTATAAACGTTTTTTTTACGGAGAAGTGAATAAATCAGGGAGACTAATATGTAAGATGTTCTATGATACAGGGCTGGCGAAATGAAGAAAAACGGGGCTCCTGTTATGTCATTTATCCACTTTTAACATAATATTTACACAGACCTGCAATCCCCTTTTTTTTCGGATCGTACGTCATCAAATGAAAAAAAAAAAAACCCATCCATTTTCCTTCTTTGCCCTTTGTGTCCCAGGGCCGCGGTATCTCTTTCGAACAGTCCCGCAGCCCCGGCAGGCATCGGCCCGTGCGGACCCCTACGTGGTTCCTGACATCTCTTTGAGGCGCGTGTGGATCACGAACGCGCCGTCGACACGGCCTGTCGTCATAAGACGGCCGGATGACGAGCTAGCCCATAACTCGCCGTCCACAGGCCCGCGCCTACGGTGGCCGGGGGCCACCACGTGACCCCCCACGCCCAGGGCGTCTCCCGCGGCGGCTGGGACGTGAGGCTCTTTCCCTCTTACGTTCCGCCACCTCCTTCACTAGCATGACTGCTTCGCAGAAGGAGGTGACGGCTTCCCATTCCCTCTGGCGCCTCTCTAGCCACTCCTCAAAGAGGGGACTTATCGCCACTATGGTGGCGTGCCCTGCACGGGGTTGCGACAGTCGCTCTCTCCATGGATCTGCAATCCCCTAAGGGTTAGGTAGAGGTACAGTCGAATTCCGCCAGGTTCCATGTTTTATAGGTCTATTGCGATCAACCGGGCACAAATCCAGAGTCCGTGGCTACTATTGGGAAATACCTGAGCTCATATGATAACACATAGGAATCGAAACCAGGACCTCATCATAGTCAGCAGTTGCATTTGCGATCACTAGACCTTCCAGAGTTATAGGCGATACCTAGCTAAGCGTAATACGTAGCTATAAGTACTTAAACATTAAGTAGTTAGTAAAAAATAATTTTAGCAATGAGGGCGAGGCGATGGCTTTAGTTCTGACACAGATCTGCTGATTCCTACTGCAACTGCGATAGCAACAGATCTAGCAATATCTATAATCACCGATTTTGCTTCAAATATCCTAACCTCATTTAGATAAATACTATTCATCCTTCCAAATAAATAAAAGAAAGATAAAAATAAATCTGCTAACTTTCTTTCTTCATTCGTCTAAACCACAGACAACCCTGATCTACAGTCTATGCGTAACTCAAACGTTTTTAACCTGACATTGACCTTCACGGACGCCATCTTAAATCGACCAAAATACGCGGGAAAAGTTTAATGTAATTGCGTTACTCTGTACTCGGTGTCGAGGTTAGATTTTTTAGGTTTTTGAAAGTTTTTATTGATTTTGAAAAGGTGTAGTATTAAATGCGATTAGATACCTACATGCCTCATCGATGGATTTTGATGTTTTAGAAACTCTGTTTTCGAAATAGATAGAAAAAAAGTATAAAACTTAGCATTAAATCACATACAACTGACATTGAAAGAAAGAATGAACTGTTTATTTTTTTAGTTTCAGTTCCATGTAATCCTTAATTCCCCTCTTAATCTTTTATTTATTTTATTTTATATAAAAATCGTAAAGCGGTTCACAGAATACATAATATTTTTCTACCAAGTTTCACCGGTGAATTAGTATACAACATTAGTTTTAGTATATGCGAAACCTGATACACGTGTCTAGTATTTTTATGTAAAGAATCTATGTACAAAATTTCAAAACTGTATCATGAAAAATCACAAAGTTATAAGCTTGTTCTGTTACCTAGTTGTCCGCACAAAAACGCGGTCACCGCGCAGCGCGCGCGTCCAGCTTTGTCTTGAGCTCATTGATAATAATAATTTGGCAGTAGGTACCTAAATTATTGCGATAGGTACTCAAAGTCGCTCGGTATCCAACTTTTAACTTTTTTAAATATTTTTGGGAAAAAATATAACATGGTTTAAAAATTATTGGAATCGATTCAGTTACTTATTCTGAACAAACTATGTTCAGGTTTCGCATATACTAAAAATAATGTTGTATATTATGTAGTCCTAATAGTTTCGGAATAAAGCGGCTGTGACATACGGACGGACAGACAGACAGGCGTCTGGCGCTTACGGGGTCTCCCTCCATTATCCTCGTCACAATAAGATTACTTTGCCATTGGGCTTCTACTGACAAAAAACGAGAGTAAAAGGACTGTTAGACAGTCCATGTAATGGTTCCATGAAGGACTAAATCGCGAAGAGCTATCACTCATCATTGTTGTGGAATGAGTTTTCGATATGTTTTCTGATACCAGATGTCGCTACGTAGGCGTCTGGTCTAAGCAACTGCCAAATTGTACTGAATTTTATATATTTTTTAAGCCAGTGAAACTTTTTACCGAAAATTCATCGTATTTGCACTGTTTTATAACATAAAATGGACTAAAGATTGAGCTCAAACGTAGAGGTGCAAAAGTCACTGGTACCAAGGAAAACTTATGCTGCCCATATGTAAACTTAGATCCGCGAATGGTTAGAAGCCACTGTTTTAATCGAGTTTTATCTCACAAGGGGAATTTACGCCCTCCTGTTTTATTTGCACACATAGCCACTGCACAAGTCTGAGGCATTTTATGAAAGAATGTTCCTCTGTTAATAATTTAAAAGATAATTAAATGAAACAATAATCGTAAACTACAAGACGCTCATGTATTTTGACAGATGATTAGACCTTACGCTACAGTGCTGCCACCTCTTGAGATCTCAGAGATAAAGTTAACAATAAAAGTATAAACAAGACGCTATTAAAGAAAAATGCACCACCCACCAAATCAACCACGGTCAAAAAACCAGGTTGGTGACCGCAAATTCATTCCACTCGAAACAGAATCTCGACACAATTTCAAAACATTATTTTTTTTCTAATTTCCTGGCATTCCGATCTATTCTAAGAATGTTACATTCAACGTTTGAAAACAAACGCAAGAGCCATCAGGGAAAATATATGTTTCAATAAGAAATATCATAAAGATTAGCCGACTGCCTCTGTGGTACTCGACCAAGATTCAGGTCGCAAGATTCTGACAGTGGGTACTGCTGAACAGTTTTTACATCAGAAAGTTCACAGCAGAACTCTCTAGGCTAGATTCGGTTGATGTCTGTAGGCTCGCCCCCTGTTATTTGGCACTCATACATAATTGCCCAAACGTTGGTAGTACCTACTATTATACCTACCCCTCCCCCCATAGCATGACCACCGTAGACAAGGATTTCTTTGACGGAAGAATCGACAAAATGACAGATTGTGTCGACACAATGACAGATATCTTTGCACTACGGTGGTCATGCTACGGGGGCTCGATTGTATCTTTTTCCAAGCTTAAATGTCATGTTAAAAGTAACTATCAGTGTCGAAAGTTGAAGCTATTTGCCCACTTCAAAGCGACACTTACGGCAGCGTCAAAACAAGTAGTGTCATTACGGTCAGACAAATCCATTGGGCGAATTTGCCGCTCTCGTTCGAAGTTGCGGTCTTCGGATTATTTAATTGAACAGGCAAGAAGCTCCATCGACATTCTTTTAAATAACAGCTAGTAAGCTGGCATTGGCAAGCATTGAAAAATACAGTGATGGTGATTTAATTAAATGTTTTCCTAAAATGAAGGCAAGTCTTTGATATAAACGTCCAGTGTCCATCCACTGCTCTAAAACAAAGCTTCAAATATCTATAATGGTCTGGCGCCAATACACTTAAAATGAGGAAGAATAACGGAGAATACATGACAGCTGATTTGTCAGAAAGTCAGATTTGAAATGCAAATGAGTTGCGGATAATCTAGCAATTTTTTTGGGTGATGTAATGAGAATGGATTAGCTGTTGGTCCCGGGTGTCATTTGTAGATATTTGACAGTCGTTACAAGTAGTCAGTGACCCGAAAGTCTAACAACCAGTCTTACTAAGGGGTACCGCATTCATCATCATCAAATCAGCCGTAAGACGTCCACTGCTGGACATAGGCCTCCCCCAAGTGTCGCCACATTGACTGGTCCCGTGCGACTCGTATCCAGCGGATCCCTGCAACCATCACCAGGTCATCGGTCCACCTAGTGGGAGGCCTTCCAACGCAGCATCTTCCGGTTCACGGTCGCCACACCAGAACTTTTCGGTCCCATCGGCCATCCGTTCTGCGAGCAATGTGCCCTGCTCACTGCCACTTAAGTTTGGCTATTCTTCGGGCTACGTCGGTTACCTTGGTTCTCTTGCTGATGTCCTCATTTCTGATTTGGTCACGCAAGGTATCGCATTACCCGGTTCTAATCAACAAATCCAGACATCGGGCTGTTTCCACGAAATTGTTGGAAAAACCCAACAACACTCGATGTTGAGTTTTTCCATCAGGAAAATCTCTATTGGCCGTTGCATTTTCAGTTACCAGCCAATTAGGCCACAAAATCTAGCACAGATTTCAAGTAATGCCTAGACTAGAAACAAACCGTTCAAAAAAAGTCAGGAAGTCTCACTCTATTTCCTATGGCGTACTAAGTCTGTCATTTTGTTGGCACACGCCAGATTCGTAGTAGGTGTACGGGTGTCGGGTGAGACATAATATCTTAGGGGCATTGTAACGTTTACACTTGCTTGCGTGGGATTCGACCTGTATTATCTATGATAAATTAATCATAGGTCATTGGTTCGGTTCGTATCCGGCTCGAAGGACCACAAACAGAATGTAGGAAATAAAAATAATGCTGTTGCTGTAATCCTGCTTCATCCCACTGCTGAGAAAAGATCTCTGAAAGCATACTGAGTGATTGTTAAAATAATTAAATTGTTGTACTAGAAACGATAACAATGTGCTTTTTCAAGAGGTGAAAATTGCAGAACGCAGAAAAAGATAAAGTTGGTTCCACAAAATGGATAGACCACAAAATGGCCGGTAAGAAACGAATTATTGAAATTTTCAAGAAGGTAAAGTCAAAACATTAAGAAGTTCCTCAGAGCAAAAATAAAAACTGCATTCAATGGACAAAATTACGACAGCAATAACTAATAACCAGTGATAACCTAGTGGTGTGGCCGTCGCACTGCCAAGTCATAGGTCACGAGTTCGAACCCAAGGCACGCACCTCTGATTTTTCGGATTCATGTGCGTATTGTATAATTATCACTTGCTTCGGTGAAGGAAAACATCGTGAGGTAACCAGCATGCCTGAGAGATATTTCTAGACGCCATGTAAAGCCAAGTCAGAGGCCCATGGGCGGTATATAAACTCTGATACCAGGTTAAACACTAACCACACGAAAAATAAAGAAGAAGACGACGCCAATTCGTCAATGCCTAATGCTTAGACAACTCTAACGGGTTGTCTAGCAACAGATTTCTCTAGACAAAATCATTCGCTTCGTTTTCTCCGGGGTAGCTCAAACAATCTCCTGCCCCCATAGCATGACCACCGTAGACAATAATTTCTTTGACGGAAGAATCGACAAAATGACAGATAGTGCAAAGAAATCTGTCATTGTGTCGACACAATCTGTCATTTTGTCGATTCTTCCGTCAAAGTAATCCTTGTCTACTGTGATCATACTACGGGGGCTGAATGTCATTGCGGGGAAAGATGGCGCATTTATGCATTGCCTGTCAAACCTACATGTTCTATTAACATAGTTTTTAAAGTACATGTTTACTAACAATTTATATGGATGTAAAATGATATCATTACATAGTATAAAACAAAGCCGCTTCCCGCTGTCTGTCCCTATGTATGTTTAGATCTTTAAAACTTCGCAACGGATTTTAATGCGGTTTTCTGTTATAGATAGAGTGATTCAAGAGGAAGATTTATATATTTACAACATTAGTTTTAGTATATGCGAAACCTGAAACACGTGTCGAGCATTTTTATGTAAAGAATCTATGTACAAAATTTCAAAACTGTATCATGAAAAATCACAAAGTTATAAGCTAATTCTGGTACCTGGTTGTCCGCACAAAAGCGTGGTCACCACGTTACTCGCCCGCGCGCGGGCCCCCAGAATCGTCTTGAGCTCATTGATAAACATAATTTGGCAGTAGGTACCTAAATTATTGCGATAGGTACTTAATGTCGCTCGGTGTCCAACTTGTAACTTTTTTTAAATATTTTTGGGACAAAATATAACATGGTTTAAAAATGATTGGAATCGATTCAGTTATTTATTCTGAGCAAACTATATTCAGGTTTCGCATATACTAAAAATAATGTTGTATAATGCACCCTTGCGAAGCCGGGGCGGGTCGCTAGTCTGAAATAAAATGTTTTATTTTTTCTTCAATTGCAAAATTCGTCAAAAATATTAGAAAAATTGCAGCAGACGCCGACAGTAAAAAAGCACAATTATGAAAGCCATTTCCGTTTATTTAGATTCAAAGGAATATCCTCTTTAACGTCGGATTGTGTTCGTGCCAAGTCCAATGTTTGGATAGTGGAGTCCGGTTTAAAATAGAATGCAAGTGTAGTTTTAACTAAGGTTACGTACCTGGCGAGGGGATTGACTTGCAGTGCAGTGCATTCTGGGGATAGACCTTGAACATAACATCTCGCCTGTAATCCCCAAAGGATTAGGCAGAGATGTCAAGTCATGAGCTCCCAATATGTAGACACTTTCATTTTAAAAGCAATTTTCGCGAGAAATACCGTTTAAGATTTTAAACTATCATGGTCACTAACATTATCATTGACACTAGAAACGGGATATTTACCATGTTAACTGATTGATTTGAGATCCCGATTTTCTATTAGTAAACATGGTAAATATCCCGTTTCTAGTGTTAATGATAATGAAATACCGATTGTAACTTGGAGATAGGATCGTTTACATAAAAATATGAGCTCCAAACTCAAACTCAAAGCATTTATTTCAATTAGATCTAAACAGGCACTTTTGAATGTCAGAAAAACTAAGGAGAGCGAAGCTACTGTCCCAGACACAAGGCATAATAACTTGTGAAAGTACTGTAGTTGCACATTCCAAAGTGTAGATCTCTATGGAGAAGAATGAGCAAGAAACTCCATGGACACTCGTTTCAATCAAATTATTTTTCCAGAATACTATGTACCAACATGAAATTTTAATCAGAACATTAGGAGAAAAACACTTTTAATAAAAGTTGTTAAGTGATTACATATTGCTGCTCGTTACTGTACCTAATAGTACATCCACATTTCGCCAGTTATGTTTAAGTTCCAAGTAATAGGAGGCGAGCCTAATGCCATCAACGGAGCACAAAACCTTATCTCGAGCTGCTACTTAGAAATTCTAAATAGAATAATGCAATAGTTCCTTACCCGACTTGGGAATGGAATCCAGGACCTCATAGCTGAGCAGTCGGCGCTTGTGACCACTAGACGAACGAGTCAGTCATTTGGTGTTGTCGGTGGAAACAAGTTTCATAGTCAGCCTATAATGTTCCCACTGCTGGGACACAGACCTCCCCTCTGTGAGAGGGAGTGGGCTGTATCCACCACGCGGGCCCAGTGCGGGTTGGTAGATGTTACATATTGTCTTATTAAACGTATTTCTCACTATGTTTTTCTTCAACGTTTCAGAAAATTGGGAGATGAAATAAATTACTCAAAGTCAAGTGCCTGCTTGAGTTTGAACTCACGACCTACAAACTCGTAATGTCGGGGCCGATACCACTGGGTCACTGTACTACTGCGCACTGGATATTACGCAGTGGTATATACATATTTAAGTGTAGTCTAATTAATAGCTTATATTAGAATTTGACCGGGACATACATGAAAGAAAATATTCGCCTGCCTATTTCTGTTTGCAGGGTTTAAAGTAACCTAACACGAAGGGGATTCCGGGGTCTTAGTTCGCTCACTAGACCCCGCCATCCCCTTCGAACCTAATCTATCCGAGTCGGGGTGCCACAAGTCTCTCTCAGCCTTCGCTCGCTCTTGCTTCCTATATTCTCCTTGCCGCAATGACCGGATAAATAGTTACTTACTTGGTACAATAGTCGCCCATTCAGTATATTGGTCGCTAGTTAAATTTTCATTCGCCCGATTAGTAATTTCCCTTTGGCAAATGATTTATTTAGTTCGTTATGTAAAACCTCAATTGGAAAAATCGTCTCTATCTTAATATTGAAGTTGCCCTCTCTGTATTTTTAGTCGCTGACTTAGTAATTTAGTCGGCGGCTAGAATTTTAATATCTGAAATGGATTAATCACAACCCACTTTTAGTAAGCTAGTTCTGGATTTTATTATTAATCAATATTCGTAGTTAGTTTAGTTAATTTTTCGCTTACTCAAATTCATACCGTTCGAGTTATTAAAACAGTATCTCATCATCAGTCGCTAAGTTTTTTTTTATTCGTTCGTTTTATAATTCCCCTTATTTTATTACTTTTAGTAGAATGCATGCTGGACTGGAGTCATCATCTGCCAAACGATTTGTTAACATTTCTTTAACGTTATTTATCTCTGAAAATAATGACTCGCTGGCCAAAGGTAGATGAAAATATGGTTAAAATCGGTAGGTAGCGTGCCCAAAACATTTTATCGCGTGCCATAGGTTCGCTATCCCTGTCCCTGTCTAGGCCCTCAGTGAACCGTGGGTCTGTAAAACTGAAGTCACTAACCCCATATACAATGCAATCACTTTGTCAACGGTTGTCAAGCAATGATGGTCCACGTTAAGATCACAATGTATTGTTTGGCAAGACTTCGAGGGCATTGCTGGCGTTAATTGGGCACAAACATTGCCAAAAGAACCGTGGGATTAGTGAGGAAGATATTTATGAAAGTGGATGTATTTTTGAGGGTAAACAAAGACTGTTTTTCCTTTGAGACGATACGTCAAAAATTAGGAATGATACCACGGGGACGTACATCTTTTTCTAACAATCCATCAATTGAGAAAGACCAAAGAAACGATGGATGAATTGTGTGAGGAATGATATGAATGAAAAAGGAGTAAATGATAGCGTGACGGTTGACAAAGGAGAATGGAAGAAAAAAACGTATTGCGTCTTCTCCAAGTAACATGGGACAAAGGCAGGAAGATGATGATACCACGGGGACGCACTAACCGGGATATAAAGTATCCTATGTCCGACAGACAGCTCTCAGGTTGATCTTTAAAGCTAAGCAACGTTTGCCGAAATTGGTGCGTGTATGGATGACTAGGCATTCAATATCGAGATCCCCACCATGCCTTGGAAAGCTGTTTAGCATGTCCGGGTTGTCATTCGAAGATCTTTGACAGTCGATCGTTACGGGTAACCAGTAACACAACCAGTCTTATCAAAGAGATTACCAGTAGCTTGTTCCTGGAGATCAGAATCGCGACCCCAATACAAATACAAAAACCGCACACTCACGCGCATTGAAATGATTCCAGACATTTATTTTAGTTATTGTGTCAAACTGAAAGGCAACGACCTTACAGGTGGCCGAAGTACGAAACACCTCGTTTTGAATCTAGGACAAAACAATGCTTTGTTTAAACATGTGTCATTGTTTTCCAGAAATTTTGATGACAGGTGGGAAGCTCTGTGATGTGGTTCGCTGCCTTGTTATTCAGCCGACTAAATCTGTGAAGCTTTTTTTCAAATATGTTGGAGTCGGCTTCAGTCTAACCGGATGCTACTGAGTACAGGTATTTTACAAGGAGCGACTGCCAATCTGATCTCCAAAACCCAGTACTAAATAATATAACACCCGCTGTTTTAAGCTTTCACGGTTTACAACTAAACTTATACTGTCACTTACGGGATATCTTCCATGGTTCTTCCGTGTCGGGAGCTCAAAATAATGAACAATCCCGGAAGATACCGTAAGTGACAGTATAAGTTTAATACAACACCTCTTTGTAAGGCTGGTAGTCAGATTTTCGGGCACCTGGCTATTTGAACTACATGCCTTCATGATACTAGGGCCGTGGCCAGGAATTTGTTTGTTTCGGAGTTGGTTTTACCATGGATAAAAAAAACAGATCTGGGGAGGCCAACTCATCATCACAGAAACTCATCGTCATAGAAAAGAGCTTGTGCCTACTACTCAACGGATGTGTTAGGTTTTCGTTTGTGGGTGTCGATTCATACAAGTAGTTACTTTGTCGACTTATACAGAAAAGGCTAGCATTTAGGACAAGCCAAGATTCAAGAGCGAGCGAAGCGAGCTCCAAAAAATTTAGCAACCATCTCGAATTTGATAAGTTTTCGTTTGTCTAAAAATACAGACATTGAGTTAATTTATAAAGAAAAACGCTTGAATTAAAAAAACCAAACAAAATGTCAGAGCGAGCAAAGCGAGTTCGTAATTAGCACAACTTCGGTTAGGTTAGATTTTTTGAAGCATTCAAACATAAATAGGAGTTATGTATTTTCTTTGGGGACAAATGCAGAAAACATTTGAGAATGAAGAGATTGCAAGAGCGAGCGTAGCTAGCTCGAAAATATTAGTACTTCTTGGATAAATTTAGTTTATTTTTGTTCATTAATGCAAAAATGAGAATAGGAAAAACTGTCAACTTATGCAAAAATCAGAAAGTAAAGGGTTATGTGAATGTCTTGTTATTTATTTTGTATTTTGATTATATAGGATTATGATTAATAATTGTGTAATGCGTGATAATGGTATTGTAATTGTATTTTGAATTTTTTATTATATTTATTTATTTAATTAATTATGTAAAGTTATGCTATGGATAATTTATAATCTAATATTATCTATACTAATATTATAAAGCTGAAGAGTTTGTTTGTTTGTTTGCTTGAACGCGCTAATCTCAGGAACTGCTGGTCCGAATTGAAAAAAATCTTTTAGTGTTTGATAGCCCATTTATCGAGGAAGGCTATAGGCTACATAACATCACGCTACGACCAATAGGAGCGGAGCATTTATGAAAAAGATTGCAAAAACGGGGAAAATCCAAACGCAAATGAAGTTGCGCGGGTCAGCTAGTCTGATAATAAACGTTTAATAATAATAATAAAGGATGTATAAGGGAGCGAAGCGAGTAAGTAAACTTTAGCATTCTGCCTCGGATACGTTGGTTTCTCTATAGAACTTCGAGATTTCGGGAGATTTGAACCCCCCTGCCTGCGGCCCTGCATCCTACATCTATTTATAAGAACAACTAAATCAATAATCACTCATAATTGAAACGAGAAATAAATTGACACGTTGCCACGATCCATCAATAAGGTCGACGCACTGACAAATATAGGCCGCGATATAAATAGACAGCTAGGTTACTACTGAGATGCCTCGAATTACTGAGATTTCAATTACGGATATATAGTGCTGCGGGAGATTAAGGGCATTACATGGCCCAAATCCCAAAAACAGCGTATGTTCAAAGAAATTTGTTGATGAATCCCTTCGTGCGTTTTCCGTGTAAAAAAAGTATGTTATACTTAAGTTCATCACAAATAAATTGTATTGTTTAAAATGTTAATAAACCTTCTCAATTTATTTTGGTTAATCGTAGAAAATAGGTCCTTTTTCAACCTTAATTGTAAATTATCTCTGTAACGGCTGAATAGATCGGCATGAATTTTGTAACAACAAATACGTAATGATATACTTAACAATCTGTATTGTTTTTTTTCTGTTATTTCTTTTAATATTTTTAAATAATAAATAAAAACCGAAATTTTGCGAAATGTGCGGTGCAAGCCAACAAAAACCAGTACAGGGATCAAATCATCAAGGTCATCGAGCAATGTAATGCCCTTAAAATGGTTACGAAAGGGGACTTTTTTTCACTTGTTTTGCACGTCTTTTGTTTAGTTGGCGAAACGGGAAAGCTACCAAACGAGATGTACCCCTTTTGGCATGTGCCTATAGTCGAAATATAAGTTAAAACCAGCTTCGGACACTATTTGTCCGGCATTTTGCTGAACTGGGCCTATTTGGCGCAGCCGTGAGGCACTATTTTTTATTTTTTTGTTGAGTTTTAAGTTTTTGTTTTTTATTTGTTATTTTTTATACTGTGTGCACTTGTGGCATGTGCCAAATAAATGTATTTTCTTTCTTTCTTTAAATAACATTACCAACGTCATTTTGCAGTACAATTTGGGAAAAGGCAGGCAGGTGATGATTAATTCGAGGACCCTTCATGAAGCCGTCAACCAAGCTTTCTGTACATCAAAGTAACTCTACACAAATTATGACTGGTAAACGCTTTTTTTTCTAGCGTGTAAGGCACTCAAATTATTTTGCTGGTAGGCCCCACTTGGTGGACCGATGACCTGGTGAAGGTTGCAGGGATCCGCTGGAAGCGAGTCGCACGGGACCGGTCAACGTGGCGACACTTGGGGGAGGCATATGTCCAGCAGTGGACGTAATCCATCCATCAGCACAATGCTTTGAGTCTTTCCATCGAGTCCTACCGCAGAACGTGATTTTTCACCCCAAAAAAAAAGTCGTTTCCCAGCAATAATTTTTGCGTAGAGTTACTTAGTTTGATGTACAGAATGCTTGTTTGATGGCTATGTGAAGGTCTGTTTTCACCTGTATAAAATTCAAAGTCATGTTTGACTTACTGTTAAATCAACATACAACCTGAACCGCTGGTCCTAGAGACATGAGAATTGGAGCGTGTATTATTTCTGAAGAGTAAGTATCCACTAAGAAAGGGTTTTTCAAAATTGCACCCCTAAGAGGGTGAAATGGGGGGTTGAATTTTCTGTGAGACTTTATATTCTCTGCGTCGATTGACTCGAAAATTGGTGTACACACTCTTCAATTAAAATGATGAGACACATCTTTCACATTTTTTCCAAAATCAGCTCCCAACAGAGTCTTATAATGAGCGCTTATAATGTTTGCTTCTGAAAAAAAAGTGTCATTTGTTTCATGTAAGCCACACGGGCGAAGCCCCGGGCAGAAGCTAGTATCTCTACAAACAAACCATTGTTTTTTAAATGTCAATAACAAACCTAAATATAGCGTACACTACGCTTAAACTCTGCCAGGTTGTCTTTCGACAACCAGTTGGTATGGCGCCTGTGTTATTGTAGGTATTTATAATTTTTGTCTGTAGGTCTATTAACCATTCAAATTAAATAGGTACCATTGAAGGCACTGAGTTAGTTTATAACCTAGATTAACACATACGATACTTTTTGTCCCGCTAGTACGATCTTGTACTACTACTCGAGCTCGTAGCTAAATAATAACAGCCGCTCGGGTCGATCTTAAGGTTAAGCCGCGCTTGCCTAGGCTGGTCCGTGGATGGGTGACCGCACATTACATACCGAGTTTCCGCCGTCGCTCAGAAAGCACGTTAAGCCGTTGGTCCCGGCTGTCATTTGTAGATCTTTAACAGTCGTTACAGGTAGTCAGTGGCCCGAAAGTCTGACAACCAGTCTTACCAAAGGGTATTGTATTACCCAGTACTAACTGGGTTGTGGAGGTCAGATAGGCAGTCGCTCCATTTAAAATACTTAAAAATACTGGTATTCAGCTGCATCCGGTTAGACTGGAAGCCGACCTCAACATAGTTGGGAAAAGGCAAATGATGATGAGTATGATCCCATTGGACATTATTTAATCGCACTACATGCGGGGGAAGAAGCGGGCATCAGTTTGTAGATAAACAATAGCAAATAATATTCCTAATTTATAAAGATAGTAAATAATTAATGGTACACGAGCGAGGAGACATAAACACAACGCCACATCACTGACGTAAATATATAAAATCTGTATCGAGAATAAACTGCATGCTTTGAATATCTAGCTGAAAATATATCATGCACTTTGTTTCGAAGGTCCAGAATAGCATAGCTAGTTTCACAGATGCCCTATATTCTACAATAGATTTGTATGGAGGCACACAGGTAGACGAAATTCTAGATTGATTAACATTAGGGTATTTTTTGTATTTTTTGTTTGGTTAGTTCTGTATGGTGTCCGGACGTAAAGAATAGCACCATCCCATATCTTCCCGTGGGTGTCGTAAGAGGCGACTAAGGGACTTACCAGTGAATGGGCAGCAGCGTTCTCTGTGATTTTTTATAACAAACATACTGCGATCGCCAACCCGCCTGCCAAGCGTGGCGATTATGGCAAAACCCCCCTTGGGGAGGCCTATGTCCAGCAGTGGACGTCTTTCGGCTGAAATGATGATGATGATGATGATTTTTTGTACTAAACCCGACGAAAAGATGACAGAAAGATGAACATAATTATTTTTGTTGTAACTGTAATTTATATCCATACACACGCACAAACTCACGACTCTTGCGCATGGGAGAGGGCAGAGACTACAGAACGCCAACTGCTACGATCATAGCCTACGTCATGGTATTATTATACACTATAATACGAATCTATAATTCTAATAACCGACTTCCAAAAAAAAACACTAAAAAGTGGAAAATAACTTTACTTCTGTAAGTCGGTGGCAAAAAAATTCAACAAACAAAAGCCACCTTCGGAAATAAAGTAATTTTAGTTGCGACTTTTTTCATGTTTTTTTTTTGGATGTCGGTTATTTTTTAGGCCTATTTTGAACAAGACCCTTTCTCAGTACCTACTGGCCAATAGGCTCGCCCATATTGCATTACTGGCGAAATATGAGAGTATTATACAAGGTGTACGGACCCTTCACGAAGCCGTCAGCCAAGCATTCTGTACATCAAACTAAGTAACTCTACGCAAAAATTATTGCTGGGAAACGACTTTTTCTTTGGGATGAAAAGTCACGTTTTACGGTAGGACTTAATGTAACGCACTCAAAACATTGTGCTGATGGATGCATTGAATAGTAAATGAGTCATGGAGGTATTTAAAGTGAAGTTATAACCTTAAAAACTAGTACTTTTTTTCGAATAGTGAAAAAGTTGGAAAGACCCCCAATATCTCCGTAACTAGAAGGTTCCCAGGTTATAGTCCAAAACAATAAAATGATCGCAATGACGGGGAGAACAAGTGCCTTTCGGCTTCGCTAAGGGCTTAAGGGTCTATTTACACTCTTTATTATAAAATTGTGAAAACAACAAGTCATTTTGTGTAAAATAAACAATAAACGGGTTAGAAGGGACACCGACGCGAAAACGGTTACCAAGTACCAACTTAGCTAATACATCATTCTGATACCCCACATAGAAATTTCATATCGGTTATTAAAAAAAATGGAGCTGTTCCATACATTTTGACCGTGTAGGTATTGCACTTATGTAAGAAATAGCTGTTTTTTTTTAAATAACCGAAAAAATGGCGTCAAAAAACTCCTCCTCAACGTAGTCAACTGCCACGTTGTATGGCAACGCCGCCAGTCTTTTGAAAAAATGGCGTCAAAAAACTCCTCCTCAACGTAGTCAACTGGTAATGTACCCAAAAGACTGGCGGCGTTGCCACGTTGTATGGCAACGCCGCCGCACTGTATGGTGTCGGACGTAAAGAATAGCACCATCCCATATCTTCCCGTGGGTGTCGTAAGAGGCGACTAAGGGAGTTACCAGAGAATGGGCAGCAGCGTTCTCTGTGCTTTTTTAACAACCGTACTGCGATCGCCAACCCGCCTGCCAAGCGTGGCGATTATGGCAAAAAACCCCCCTTTGGGGGAGGCCTATGTCCAGCAGTGGACGTCTTTCGGCTGAAATGATGATGATGATGGCAACGCCGCCGGAGTTTTTTGACGCCATTTTTTAAGTTTATTTTTAAGTTAGTTAGTTAATATAAGTTATTTTAATTTATCAATGTATATAATATAATTACAATAACCGATGATAAATTTCTATGTGGGGAGGCTCAGAATGATGTACTGAATACGTGGTAACCGTTTTCGCGTCAGTGTCCGTTCCAACCCGTATTTTTTTTAACATAATGCCCCCACTCCAATTCATGGGGTAAGAAAGATGAGGATGATTAATGTTTTTCCTTCCAATTTGTAGATTGTCTGTCATGTAAATATAACTTCTGTGGTATGTATAAATGAATACTTGGTGATATCTACTACGCACTGAAAACGTGCAAGAGTCATTAAATATCATAATATTTGGCTGCAAGATTTAACACGTATTTGTTATGATTAATTGATGTGGACGTTTGTAAATAAACAAAATAGCAATATAAGCCAACGACTTATGCCCGTTTTCATTCCACAAACCGACACCTAAACGACTATCTAAATTAAAATCAAATTCCAACAGTACAATTTTCAACTCTCGGCGAATTGCAGCAATACATAAAGATCATCATTCTCCGACCCTTATCCCAAGTTGCCAGCAACTATACTGCCTGTTTAGAAGCTCCGCCAAGCGACAGACTCCGCAGACTCGCGTCATTTGTTTCTTGCGCGTGAGCACCGTCGCGTCACGGTGACACGTGGGACTGTTCTTTCACTTGTTTTCTCTGCAATTGTGTGTGGCCTAGCGGTAGGTACGCAATTCAGACACTACTAAGGGCCGGACTCCACCGAAGCGGCGCGACGAGAGGGGGGGGAGATGTGTTGTAAACCACCGTTAGAAATTCTTTATTAACACCCCTCGTCTCCGCTTAGCTTTAGTGGAAATGGTTGAGCAAAGAGGAGAGATGTCTAGTAATTGTTTAGGCCAGTCTCCGCACTCGGCGGCCAAGCGCAGCGGAGACGAGGAGGGACGTGAGCGGCGTGCGGTGAGCGGTGTGCTGTGTGCAGCGTGTGGTGAGCGATGTGTACTGTGTGTGGCGTGCGGTGAGTGTGTACTACGTGTGGCGTGCTCATCTCCACAAAGCTTCGATGGATACACCCTAGCTCTGACGCAGCTCCTCTCCCCTCCGCTGCGCACATCCCCGCTCGTCTCTGCATTGGTGGAGTCCAGACCAAAGTCACCCCTTGTGACATAGCTAAAACATATTTCTTTATCAAACTAAACCGCTAAAAGTGTCTAATAACTCTTAACAGATTTTATATCAGAGATAAAACATCAAAAGGTTTTATGTAAGGGCAGAAAAAACTCGCTCAAAACGTTTATAATTAATGGAAGCGCGGCTGTTCATAGTTTTGGCAAAAACACGGGACTAAAACTGATTCGTGGCTAAGATAGTACGCGCTAATGTTGCATGTGTACCTTACTACATATTATTATGTACAGTATTAGCATTGAATTAGTCTACAACCAGACATACAGAAACAGACGAGAGAGATGTGTTGCTGGGCAGATTCTTCTGCAACTTCTTTAGCCCAGCTAAAACACTAGTTGGGGGTCTGCCGTAAGTAACTTTGATGTTCAAAAACTGTTGATCCACAGCTGTATTTTGAAGAAAGCATTTTTGATTTAGATTTGCTCACAAAGATTGGATGATAAAAGGCTTATCATTACAAAGAAAAGAGTTACCTTTGTAGTCACGAAAATATAAAAAGTAGAGGGACATTTATCTCAGGCGCGAATTATACAGAAACGGCGTAAGGTGAAGGCGCAGCGCAGGCGTGGAATTTATAAGGATACGAAAGAACGGCGCGTGCCTGCGTCACGCCGCTTGAGTGTAATTCACGACATATCGCCTACGTACATTTTGTATAAAAACGTTTTGAAGCGGCATCATGCCTGCGCCGCGCCTTCACCTTACGCAGTTTCTGTGAATTCACGCCTTAATGTGACTGATGGCAGAGATCTTCTTCTTCATAGCCGTGTCTTGTATGTGTTTAGCCCAAAACTCAGCCACGCAAACCCCGCTCACTGATGCAGTAAATAGATCATCAAGTGCGCAGGTGATAGGGCATGCGGGGCAAGATGGAAGGTGGGCCATTGTTTGTGGGGACACGCCGCATATGCACCTGAGGTCTGAGCCGTTCATGCCCTCTCTTCTGCAGAGATTGTCTTTGCTCTTGAGTCTTGTTGGCAGATAAATGAAACCGCTCAACTTTATACTGTAGGTATATGCAACAGGTAACGCTTCCAAATAATCTGTCAAAATAAGACGCAAAATACCATTCCGATAAAGGAATCCAAAACAAAATAATAATCAAAATAAATCAAAACCAAAGCACGAATATTAAATCACTGTCATATTTCGCTTCTGACAACACACAACAGCTCTATAATTCACAAAAATATACTTAAGCCAGCATTGTCAAAGAATAGATAGGAGTACAGAAGCTCGACGCCATACTAAGAGCAATAACGCACGCACACATAGACAAACTCCACGTACAGTGAGTGCAAGCGCACTCGCGACCGGCATTTGTTTGAGATCGCCGCCGCCGTAAGTACCGTGTGTGTGTGTTTAATATTATAGAACTATTCTAAGCCTTGTTTATACAAATAAATAAAATTGAAGTGTCTGTTTGTAATTTCAAAATTTTTACTGAATGCATATGAAAGTATAGGTACATATAAAAAAAAACATTTTAAAATTTTTGTCTGTTCCAGCTAATTTCCAAAACGGCTGGACCGATTTTGACGGGATAGTTGCAACTATTTGTCACATCTACCACCACTGGTGATGGTTGCGTCTGTTCAGTCGCATTTGCTCCTTCCTCTGTCGCCACTAGTGGTCGTTGACACTTGATAGCATGCAGCGTGTTAAATTGGTTTGTAATTTTCGAAACTTAATCGCGAACTCTGTAAGACTGATCGCCGAGTGTATGATGTGTCTGTGTGCGTGTGCCTGTTATCACTCATGAAGCCAAACTTCTGTTCTTACGTCTGCTGTTCGATTGAAAGCTCAGCTGCTAACAATCTATCAAATTCAGTACGATTTGTTGTGTCTTACGTGTGATGGCTGACACGTCATTACGTTTGTAAATAATACAACAGACGTGTCTGGGAAGCGTTGAATCATTTACTATACCACTGCAGGTCAAAGGTTTCTTCAAGCAAAAACCGAATGAGCTCCTGACCACCATTTTTTTTGTTACTAACGCAACATGTATGTCAAGCGACACACGTTGTGGCGTCACGTAATGAGCGTTGATGAACGCACCTTAGATTACTGGATTTCAAGTCGATTTTGCATCATTGACAACGACTCTCTTGTCAAAGCCAAGCTCCGAAGAACATCGAACAAAGAACATCGCCGCAAAGTTAGTTATCGGTTTTTTATCGGTTACGTTTCAGAGAGTGTGCTTTGGTATTAGACAATCTAATTCCGCCATCCCAATTCTATCATCGGACGAGCAGAGATACGTCGAAGCGTCACCGTTATATGGTTGTAGTTCCACGGACCTGAACAAAGCGCTATGCTTCCACATTTATTGTGCGAACCGCCAGTCTGTGGAACACACGGCCGGCTTCTCTGTTTCCCGATCATTATAATCTGAATCTCTTCGCGTGCTCCATCTTAGGCCGCATCCTCGCTTCACACCATGTGGGTTATGGCCAGACGCAAGTCTATTTAGTGTAAAAAGATATTCTCTGATTGACCAGAGACACGACTCAACCAATCACAAGTTACCTACTTATTTCATAAAGCGTCCATGGAGTTTCTTGCCCGTTCTTCTCCATAGAGATCTACGTTAGGGAATGGGCAACTACAGTACTTTCACAGTTTTTATGCTTTGTGACTGGGACTGTAGCTACATTTCATTGTTGTCTTTGTTGCGACAATTCAAAAGTGCCTGTAACTGGCCTACTAGAAATAAATGCTTTGATTTTGATTTTTTATTATAACGAAATTCTTTGAAATGATGAATGACTGATTATAAATTACATTGTCGTATTTTTGTTTATTACATTGTATCTTATCACTCTTTTTTTTATTTATTTAAGGAGCTTAGCAATTAAAACTAATATAAGGGGGAAAAGTGGAATAATACAAAATGAAAAGGCGAATTTTTGGATTTTTTTACGTTAGGGTTCAGTTTTCTTACCTGAGGGAGATTCTCTCAGGGGGAATAATGGACTAAGTCGGTTAATATCGTGTCGTGTACATCCGTAAATTGAAATATTAGCGATGTGACATTCCGGCTACTCATTGTCTAACTAGATGATTGATTTCACTTTTTAACAGGTAATTTTTAAGAAGAAACGTGAACGATATGCCCTGCAATAATATTGGCAACAGGGCAGAACAATACGGAAGAAATATAACATTTACCTACCTACCTAAATTCCTGTAAGAATTGTACCTATTTTTGACTCATAATAAAGACGTGGTGAATGATACAAGATAGAAAAAAAAACATGTGTTATTTGCCAAAAGTCATTTAACAAGCGACTTCGGACGAGTTAAAATAGATCAACAAAATAGCTAAAAACGTTTTAGAATGTTAAAACTTTTGTTGTTTATTGTGAAAGTAGGTGAGTTTCTGATAGTTCTGAAGATGCATTTTCCTTGTTGTTTTTAACCGACTTCAAAAAAGGAGGAGGTTCTCAATTCGGTTGTATTTTTTTTTTGCTTCATAACTCCGTCATTTATGAACTGAAATTGTTGTAAATTGTTTTATTTTCGTTTAATATGTATTTTTTCATTTTGGGCTATGTTGATGAATTGATGATCTTTTAATAACTTCTAGTTACAATGTAAAAAAAATAATTCATGACAAAAATTTGTGTGGGATAGCTTTACAATTAAAAAAAGGTAAAATAAAAACTTTCTGCAAAAAAAAACCGACTTCCAAACACTAAAAATGTCTAAAATAACATTACTTACGGAAGTCGGTACCTAGCAAAAAAATCAATGAAACAAACAAAGTCACCGACTTCCGAAAGTAATGTTGTTTTAGACTTTTTAATGTTTTTTTGGAAGTCGGTTTTTTTTTTTAAGAAAGTTATTTGTGTTATATGTCGCTAAGGACTACTGTGTTTCGTAGGGTATGGGTACGAGTGATATAATAGGCACAAAAGAAGAGAGGTCTAATACTCAGCATTGGATAAAACAAAGTTGTCAATGATAATGTGGCAGAATCCTTTAAGTTCTACTTTTGTGAAAAAAAAATCCTGACACATCAACGCCCGCTCAGTTCAAATCCTTGGACAGAGAAAACAGAAATTTTGCACAAAAACCTCCCTACACCTCCTGAATTATTTGTTCTACACAAAGAATAAAGAAGATTTTTCTAAATTTCCACCGGAGAAAGGGTGTAAAATACCCTTTACGAAGTCGAAAGGTCTCCCCGTCATTGAAAGAAAGAAAGAAAGAAAAAAACACAAATAAAATAATAAACTATAAATTCAACAGGACGGAACAAAAAAAAAACAAAAACATTGCGATCATTTTTTGTATACCTGGGAACCTTCTAGTTATGGAGGTCAAAGTTCCAAATTACAACAAGTTTTTTTTAAATTCTAGTATGTATGGGGGGTGTGTATGGGGTTAAATAGTGTATGTAGCCATTTTCTCAGTGTTGAGTTCCGGACGCGGCGGATGGTCAGCCAACAGTTGGTTTGATTTTATTGTGTATATACGTAAGGTTGAGTGTAAAATAAAACAACCGCGTACTATATACTGATCTAATTTTATCCATATATTGAACTCTATCGACAGGACCCCAACTAAACGGCGGAGAATCTTAACACCGACTTCTAATTCGAAGTCAACGCCATCTAGTTAGGTAATGTGTGACTAATTTTTTGAACTTCGATTTTGGTGAGCGTATTTTGAACACACATGGTTCTTAACACTCAGTTTAGTCTCAGTTTTTCCTAACATATCCCAAATATTTTCACTCTCCATTCATTTACAAAAAATCTTAACGATATAGGGCGGAAATTATGAATCATTCCAAAGCTAAAAGGAATCGTGGGTGGTTGGGTGAGCAACCTGCAATGTTGGTGTTTGCAAGACGTCATGACCTCTCAATGTGCCAATGTTCTAACTAGAATGCATGCGTTCTTTTGAATATCCTACACATACACACAAACTCACTTGGAGCGTTGTGGCCACAAACTTGTTAAAAATGTTTTCAATCTGTCATATTATTGATTGACAGCAATATTCCGGCCAACTAAAATTAATGATTGATTTATTATTAAGTAACCTCTTACACCCGTATCTACAGGGTGTAAACGGACCCTTCACGAAGCCGTCAACCAAGCATTCTGTACATCAAACTAAGTAACTCTACGCAAAAATTATTGCTGAGAAACGATTTTTTTTTTGGGGTGAAAAATCACGTTTTACGGTAAAACTCAATGTAACGCACTCAAAACATTGTGCTGATGGATGCATTGAATAGTACGGGGGTCTTGGAGGTATTTAAAGTAAAGTTATAACCTAAAACTAGTATTTAAAAAAATAAGTGTAATAAAGTTAAAACTTTGACCCCCAATATCTCCGTAACTAGAAGGTTCCCAGGTATGGTCCAGAACAAAAAAATTATCGCAATGACGGGGAGAACGAGTGCCTTTCGGCTTCGTTAAGGGTTTAGTTACAGCCTTTGTGGTTGAACTAATGCAAACATTATTTTTTATGCATTAGAGCTGTAGAGGCCGCAGACCCGCTTACTACGACCCGTTACGGAGTGCTACGCGGAACCACAGCATGATAAATTGCATAATGAAATACTGAAGTTATAAAAAGCTAATGTAACGTGTATTGAAAAGTAATTCTGGATAAAAACTATCCCGAAATCCCTACGAAGATACGTTCTTGGATAAAATGACGACTTATCATAGTAATTAATAAACCGCATGACGGAACCTCGTGAAAGCCGAGAAAGATAAGCAAATCAAGTATCTTGACTTGGCTCGCGAGGTTGTCGACATGTGGGATGTGAACTCAGCGATCATTGCGCCGATAGTTTTATAAACCAATGGCTTAATTGTCAAGAGCCTCGACCAATACCTGAGGAGGCTCTCGTCAGACAGCTGGATCAGGGGCTTGAATCAGAAAGCGGTACTCCTGAACACGGCTCGTATTGTTAGGAGGTTTCTGTCTGAGCCCTGACCGCCGCTAGCTTGGACCCTGTTCCCGATACCGGTGGGCTACTATTTTTTTTAATTTTAAATGTTTTTTTTTGGTTTTAAAGGAATATTTTTAAATATGAAAAGACTTACTACCAACTACTAAGAATTACTACCAAAATAGTAACTAGGCGACGATGGTAACATTGTTTCCGTTTAAAACCATGCATAGCGACTAGTACAGGAACGAACCGAATATCATAATAATATGTTACAAACAGTCAGAGTTACGCAATCCTGCGTCCGCGCCGAGGTAAATGTACACATAAAACTAAACAAATATAGTTGTTATGTATAGCACAGTTTCAGGTACTGACATAATTATGTCCATATTTTATGACAACTATGTGGAGGTCGACTTCCAGTCTAACCAGATGCAGCTGAATAGGAGTATTTTACATGGAGCGACTGCCTATCTGACCTCCACAACCCAGTTAGTACTAGGTAATACTGTACCCCTTGGTAAGACTTATATCAGACTTTCGGCCCACTGACTACCCAACTCAACTCAACTCAAAGCATTTATTTCAATTAGACCATCACAGGCACTTTTGAATGTCAAATAAAGCAAAAAAAAGGCGAAGCTACAGTCCCAGTCACACGGCATAATAACTTGTGAAAGTACTGTAGTTGCACATTCCAAAGCGTAGATCTCTATGGAGAAGAATGGGCAAGAAACTCCATGGACACTCTCTTAAATCAAAATATTCTTACAAAATCTTGGTTACATCGACCTATCTTGGTTACCTGTAACGACTGTCAAAGATCTACAAACGAGAGCCGGGTTGATGGCAATAGGCTCGACCCCTATTAAATGGAACTTAAATATAACTGATGTAATGTGGGTGTACTATTAGGTACACCTCTGCCGAAGCTTTCGGGGATTACTGGCGCGATGTTATGCAAACAGATAAAGTTCTTGAAGCGATTTTCTTCATGTGAAGGAATGCAGTTTTTCTTAGATATATTGCATTTTGTAAACACAAAACTTACGAGTTTCCACGTCGATTAAACAAGATGGAGGGTCTTCTTAATCATTGTAAAAACGGACACAAAATGCTTCGAATTTACGATTTCAAAACACATGAATTTTCCCCAAATCTAATACTTAGTATACGCCATATATTTTGTTTTCAAAATAACATATACCTATCTGTTAAACAAAACGCACTAAAAAGCAATACTTGTTGTTTGAAAATGGAAGGTCGAATTCTCGCACTTAAAAATAATTCTAATTCAAGTCATAATGTTATCTCAGTAACAATCAATTTCGAAAACTCGTAAATCCTAATCCTAACTAATATTATAAATGCAAAAGTAAGTTTGTTTGTTAACTTTTCACGCCTAAACCATTGAACCGATCATCCTGAAATTTTGCCAGGTGTACAGAAACAGACATAGGGTACCTTTCATCCCGAAAAAAGTACTGTTCCCGAAGAAAATAACAATAACGTTCTTATGATAATAGATGGCGCCACATGTCTTTCGAATCATGATAAAATTATATTATTATAGAAACTTCAGTAGTGTGTTAAGAGTTTAATTGTCAAATTTAAAATTAACGCGAGCGAAGCCGCGGGCAAATCCTAGTTATTATAATTTTGGCAAGTTGAGACTGATAAAAGAATGTAAACGTTCCTAAAAATACGAGAATTACCCCTCTGAAGTTTTCAAGCTGAAAAACACGCATTTTCCTTGCAAGTGTCAAAGTTTTCATGCCAAAAGTGTCTTCAAAATATTACGAAGAGATTACAGTTGACAAATTACGTCCCTACATGAAAACAAAGTGCCAAACTGCAACTTTACACAAGCATAACCTTTGTTATATACGAAGTACATAAAATACAGCGAGCATCAGAAATGTCTGTCATATTTAAGGGCCATCAATGGACATGAAATGTTGATGAATGGAGAGGGAGAGGAAGACCAAAGAAAAAATGGATGGTTTGTGTGAAGACTGATATGAAAGAGAAAGGAGTAAATGATGTCGTGACGTCTAACAGGGGAGAATGGAAGAAGACAACGTGTTGCGCCGACCCCAAGTAGGACAGGACAAGAGCAGGAAGATGAATACAGACCAACAAACTGAACAACTGTCTCTGTGGGACAAATGGGCCTACTCTTGACCTCAATCTAGTCCTGAGGACAGAGATGAGGTCGACGATGGAACGAGCCAACCCAAAAGAAGCCTATTAACTCGCGACTTAAATAGATTGGGGTCATATGAACTTGGGAACACCGACGCAGGCAGGGAATTCCACTCCTTGGCTGTGCGCATAATAAATGATGTAGCAAAGCGCTTCTTGCGAATGTGTGGAACATCGACAAGGTATGGGTGATAACCTGCAGTACGTCTGGACTCCCGATAGAATAAGGGAGACTTCACTTGCGAACGAGCAATAAGAATAAATAATATTGCATTTCCTTTGTTCCAAACTTTGACGTTTAAACGTGTCTTTTTTTTGCCTAACTAAAATGAATAGCATGACTTTGACTTTGAATCGCGAAAAATTAATCAGTTGTCCCATATATTCAGGTCCAGAAGATATTGAAGTTTTAAATCATAAATATTTAATTTATTTCTGTAAATTTTACAAAACTCTTTTACATGTCACAACATGTTGTTTTAAAACTAGATGGGGCCGGTGTTTCGTACCTCACTAACCTGAGAAGAAACATCCGAAACAAACTCAGAGGTCACAGTCTCTTTTAAAGTCCAGACATTGCTCAAGTCATATGAGGACAATGTCTGAGATGGTATTTTGAAGAAATAACCACACAGATTTGAGTGGACCTGTCCAGACAGTGCAAGCATTTGTCAGTGATCGTGTAGCTCGACTCATAATCCAAGGAGCATGGGACAGCTGATACATTTTTCGATATTATGATGTTGGTAACTTGGAAAAAGTTGGTCTGTACCACACCGTTAATTACATCAGATTCTGACACTAGCTAGTACATAATATATTTGTAAAATCGTAAAACTCTCATCGTATTAAAGAGAACCGTGTGCAAGATATAGTGACGGTTTCGTCTGTTAGGAATAACTAAAGTTTTAGTAGACATTAAAACAGTTATCGTTTAGCTTTTGAAAGAACATTAAATGTACAAGTATACACAGATAAAAGAAGAATTAAAAAAAGTTTAGTCTTATGAACTAGAGTTTGTATGTACGAGGTTATCTCCGAAACTGCTCATTCGATTTTGATGAAAAACTGCACTATTAGCGAGTGCCATACAATATGTTTCGTGAAAGCTACACTATTATAATTATGTATCCTCAACGCGGACGAAGTCACCAGTAAAAGCTAGTATAAAATACGTCAACACAGAATAGTTCATTTTCCGCTAGCAACAGCTGATAACGAAACAACAATCATTTTTTTTATGTCCTACATAAAGGAAAACCAAAGATAAAGTAAAAAAAAAATAACTACTTACTTACCAGTTCAAAATCATATTTCACTCACATACAAAAAATAACACAGAACTCCGAAATAGAAAGGTATGTATATTTTTAACTTGAAATATCACGAATTACGAACGGAGAGAGGAGAAGTAAATATAGCCGGCCGCGACCGATTCGCGCTCCGACTGTAATACATCTGAAACTACACTCCCGAACTGAAGAGGATTGGGGAAATATAAAATTACTTCTATAGGGATGGGGTCAGGGGATATCGATAGATCATCACAATCATCTCTCTAGTCTCTTGTCATCATTATTTTCATTCTCCTGCCATTACCAATTTATTTGGCGTCGTCGCAGCATTTTTATTTTATTTTTTATTTTATTGTGTTAGGGTGGCTTACAGCTAACAATACAAAAAATAATAGCGAGGCAAACAACAAGCCATTTACAAGCCTCCACAGTTAGCATTAAACTATTGTTGCACAAACTAATAACTAAGCATAATATCAACAACTAAGCATAATGTAGTCATCATCATAATTAGCCTATAATGTTCCCACTGCTGGGACACAGGCCTCCTCTCTATGAGAGGGAATGGGCATAATCCACCACGCGGGCCCAGTGCGGGTTGGTAGATGTCACATGTCTTCGAATGTCTCATGTCTTGAATTTTTGGTTCTAGGACATGCCGGTTTCCTCACGATGTTTTCCTTCACCGTTTTGAGAGCAGTGGTGATGAAATAAATTACACAAAGTAATGCACCTGCCTGGGTTCGAACCCACGACTTACTGTTCGTAAGTCGGGGCCTATTGTACGGGGCCTATTGGGCTTTTGAATTGTCGAAACAGACACAACAATGAAATGTAGCTACAGTCCCAGTCACAAGGCATGAAAATTGTGAAAGTACTGTAGTTGCCCATTCCCTAACGTAGATCTCTATGGAGAAGAACGGGCAAGAAACTCCATGGACACTCTTTTAAATCAGAATACTTTTACAATACCTTGGTTACATCATTCATGAGATAATACATTATGTGAGAATGATGTAGCAAGATGTGTACGTTAAAAATGTCCATAGTAAAAACAATTAAAAAAAAAACAATTAATTCAAATAAGCCGTGGCAACCAAGAGATGACCTTGGGCTCTTAACTCATCATCTGCCTGACTTTTTCCTAGTGATGTTAGGAATGGCTTCCAGTCTAATCGGATGTACCTCAATACATGTTTTTTACATGGAACGACTACCTTTCTGGACTCAACAATTCAGTTACTGGGTGATGATATTTATTAATATAATCTTGTCGGATCCGGTCATTAGTACGGACATAAAATGAATCGTAAGTGCGCTGGTGGTGAAGTCACGCGACCTACTTACAAGTCTACCCACACCACAGCGTGTCTTCTACAGAGCCCTGATGTTTAAAGCTCGAGGCGAGGACGACAGTCAATGTCTGATCGCGGAGGAGTTGAGACGTCTTGGAACTGTACCCGATTCATTGTGCCCCGTGTTATTGTGTTAAGTTGTAATGTCAAGTAATTTGTTAGTTTATTATAAACAGTGTATCGCATCTAGTTTGTTTTAATAGAACGAAACTCATCGTCTGCCCACATGATGTACGAGCCTTACAGAATTAATCCTGACATATCCGACAATCTTATATCTCTTTGTTCTCTAAAGGCAAAGGCTTCTTCTCATGCAGAAAGAAGAATTATTGATCAACACTGTTCACTGCGTGTTGGCAATTTCATGCATCAATCTCAGATATCATCATCATAGGTGACCTAGTTCCCCTCATGGCTGAGTATGGGCCTCATCCCTTTCGTGTCAGGGTCCCTTGGTCTGTGAGAGTTTCATCCAGGGGGGCTAGACGTGTGACAAAAGTTTTTGTTCGAAAAGCTTTATAATTCTACAACAGTTTTCAACAAACTTATACTGTCACTTACGGGATATCTTCCGTGATTGTTCATTATTGTTGTACGGAAGATATCCCGTAAGTGACAGTATAAGTTTAGTTGTAAACCGTGAAAGCTTAAAACAGTGTTGGGTTTTCAACAAGTTTCGAGTCCAATGCATATTTGTCCCTTTCGTCATCGTTATCGCTGACTGACTGTTACTTTTGTCTTGGCCTGCCGTGCTGTGATACGGGTTACCGAACCGCCAGTCCATCATAACATTCAAGGGTTCAATAGTTGCATACAATATTACAAAGCTACGTGACGTCTCGTAATTAGTCATCCTCGTCGCTGTGAGGTATTAGTTAACCAATACCAGGTATGTATTGTGATAATGATCATGAAAGAATGGCCTAATTGCCAAGACCCTCGACCAATGCCTGAGGAGGCTCTCGTTAGGCAGCTGGATCAAGGGCTTGATTCAGAAAGCGGTACTCCAGGACACGGATCGTATTGTTAGGAGGTTCCTCTCTCTGGAGCCCGTGCCCGATACCGGTGGGCTACATGTAAAAGTTTTTGTAAAATTTTTGTGGATAAAAATATTTAAAATGTAATTAGTAAGTAAGGAAAATGAAGAAACGATGAAAGAAAACCAGAAAAATAATCATTGTAAAGTTGTTAATCCACAAAAACAAAGAAGGCTAAAAACAGACGTGACGTCTGACAGGGGAGAATGGAAGAAGAAAACGTGTTGCGCCGACCCTAAGTACAATAGGGCAAGTTCAGGAAGACGATGATGACTAAGAACAAAATGGGACTTCGTCATCCCAACCCAATTCATCATCTGCCTTTCTTTACTTTCTTGGGTTCGGCTTCCAGTCTAACCTGATGCAGCTGAATACCAGTATTTCGCAAGTATCGACTGTCAACCTAACTATCGACAAAAAATCTATCGACACATCCCATCCCTAAACGTCTAGCACCTGGCATTGCCCGGCACGTTCCCAGAACCGATTGTTTATTTTAGAAACATCATGTATATTTTGTTTTAGAAACAACATGTATACAGGTTTGTTTGTTACCACTCTCTTTTGTATGTTTAATTGTTTCGGAACGGGGTAACCTTATAGCAAATAATTGGGTTATGGAGGTCAGATGGTCATCGCTCCATGTAGAAGTGTGTTCCCAGCTGAAATATGAAGTCCGTGATTAGACCTGTCGTACTGTATGGATCAGAATGCTAGGCTCTGAAGAAGATGGATGAAAAACTATTGCATATAGCGGAGATGATAATGTTGAGATGGATGTGTGGTGGAATCACAAGAATGGATAAAGTAAGGAATGAGTATATTAGAGGAAATTTGAAAGTGGCGCCTGTTACAGATAAATTGAAAGGCAGTCGTTTGTCTTGGTATGGACATGTAATGAGGAGGGATGAAACGCATGTGACTAAAAGAGTGATAGACATGAATGTTGATGGATGGAAAGGGATAGTAAAGCGAAAGAAAAGATGGATGGATTGTGTGAAGAATGATATGAAAGAGAAAGGAGTAAATGATGTCGTGACGTCTGACAGGGGAGAATGGAAGAAGAAAACGTGTTCCGCCGACCCCAAGTAGAATGGACAAAGGTAGGAAGATGATGATGACATTATTATAAAGCGGCGAAGAGTGGGCGTTTTAAAAGTTGTTACACGTATGTTTGATGTTCAAAAAGTGTTGATTCTCAGCATAATTTGTATAAAGGAATTGAGGTTTTATTTTTCAGACATAAACTTAATCAGAATCGGCTCATAAGGTTCCTGTATCTGCCCTCAAATGCAGTTTTCAATAGCTTAAATGGTAACCAACAATTTCATACGAGGCGCAGTAAGTATAAGTGCGTGGTCTCCCAATGTGCAACACCTGCTTGTCCACCACTGGTGGACAGCGGCACCATTTTTATGGTTCCGTATCCTAATTGTAACCGACGGGACCCTATTACTAAGCCACCGCTGTCCGTCCGTCTGTCCGTCAGCGGGCTGTATCTCATGATCTTTAATAGGTACGCAGTTGAAATTTTCACAGAATGTGTTGCTGCTTTAACAACAAATAATAAATTAAAAATTAAAGGGGGCTTCCCTATTACGATGGTACGTATGTATCATGCGGGAGTCAGACTCACACTTGGCCGGTTTAATTAGTTCTCACTGTCCACCAGCCCCCGTAGCATGACCACCGTAGACAAGGATTTCTTTGACGGAAGAATCGACAAAATGACAGATGGTGTCGACACAATGACAGATTTATTTGCACTATCTGTCATTTTGTAGATTCTTCCGTCAAAGAAATCCTTGTCTACGGTGGTCATGCTACGGGGGCAGGTGGTGGACACAAACACAATTTTTTTAAATTATTTACCTAAGGCACTTCTTGTTGACAGTCACACGACTTTTTTAAATATGTCCGTTTCAGGTTCGGTATGATGTACTGAATACGTTGTAGCTGTTTGAGCGTTGGTGTCCCTTCCACCCCGAATAGGATTTTTGCAGCCCGTTGTATGCATGACAAACATTTCCTCAATACACAGGAAAAGCATTGAAATGGTACGTCAACACTGAATAACCTTCTACAGAGTAATTCACTCTATTTTCATACATACATTTAATATATATTCGTCTTCAGCTACCAATGACAAGGAAAATTGAAAAGGAAACTCTTGTTTACACAATAATACTAGCGTATGCACTGTGTAGCATTTGTGCTCTGAGTAGATTGTAAGTATCATCATCATCATCATCATTTCAGCCAAAAGACGTCCACTGCTGGACATAGGCCTCCCCCAAGAAGGGGGGTTTTGCCATAATCGCCACGCTTGGCAGGCGGGTTGGCGATCGCAGTATGGTTGTTATAAAACACAGAGAACGCTGCTGCCCATTCTCTGGTAAGTCCCTTAGTCGCCTCTTACGACACCCACGGGAAGATATGGGATGGTGCTATTCTTTACGTCCGGACACCATACAGAACCCGGACACCATACAGAACAATTTAATGAGATTGTAAGCATGCAGAAAATAAACAATATTTGTTTATGACATCCCGCACAATCAGGCAGAGGTGTAATGTTTGTAAAATATCCCTGAAAGGCAGAATACCTGGGAACCTTCTAGTTACGGAGATATTGGAGGTCAAAGTTACAAAATTTTCAAAAGTTTTTTATGTTACTACCCCGGACTATTCAATGTACCCATCAGCACAATGTTTTGAGTGTGTTACATTGAGTCCTACCGTGAAACATGATTTTTCACTCCAAAAAAAAAGTCGTTTCCCAGCAATAATTTTAGCGTAGAGTGTTACTTAGTTTGATGTACAGAATGCTTGGTTGACGGCTTCGTGAAGGGTCCGTTTACACCCTCACATTTGTATAACGCAATATAGGCGAGCCTATTGGCCAGTTGCTACTGAGGAAGGGTAATGTTAAAAATGGGCGTAACTCCAACAGCACTGAATTATTGGAACTTTGACCCATATCTTCGTATATAGAAGGTTCCCAGGTATGGTCTAGAACAAAAAAAATATCGGAATGATGAGGAGAACAAGTTCCTTTCGGCTTCGTTAAGAGTATTTTACCAAACATTAGAAACAGACGGCCTCAGGAAATCAAACGGATCGGTGAGTGTGCCCAAGAGCTCCACTGCAGGTTATCACCCATACCTTGTCGATGTTCCACACATTCGCAAGAAGCGCTTTGCTACATCGTTTATCATGCGCACAGCCAAGAAGTGGAGTTCTCCGCCTGTGTCGGTGTTCCCAAGTTCATATGACCCCAATCTATTTAAGTCGCGAGTTAATAGGCTTCTTTTGGGTTAGCTCGTTCCATCGTCGACCTCATCTCTGTCCTCAGGACTAGATTGAGGTCAAGAGGAGGCCCATTCAATATTAAAAAAAAAACAGAATATTCTCGAGACGCAAAATTTAAATGTCCTGATTGAAAGTCAATTGTCTGGCCATCAGTATGTATTGATCAATAAATTTTTATTGAATCAATCAAGAGAGGTAATGGATCGAAACTGAATGTCTTTATCGATTGTTTGTGAGATCAAACGAGGCTTCACAGACACGGAGGAGCTTGCAAGGTCATTAAATGAACCATGATATTGAGCTTTGTTTAGTTACTCCTTCAGAAAGATCAGAAAGATTTTGTTTAGCCATATTTGTAATACAACATTATTTTTAGTATCTGCGAAACCTGAATATAGTTTGTTCAGAATAAGTAATTGAATCGATTCCTATAATTTTTAAACCATGTTATATTTTTTCCCAAAAATATTTAAAAAAGTTAAAAGTTGGACACCGAGTGACTTTGAGTACCTATCGCAATAATTTAGGTACCTACTGCCAAATTATTATTATCAATGAGCTCAAGACGACGCTGGAGGCGCGCGCTGCGTGGTGACCGCGTTTTTGTGCGGACAACTACCTAGTTGTCCGCACAATAACGCGGACAAAAAAAAAAAAAGCAAGCAAGCAAGCTTGTTCTGGTACCTACCAGAACAAGCTTATAACTTTGTGATTTAACATGATACCATGACACAGTTTTGAAATTTTGTACATAGTTTCTTTACATAAAAATACTAGACACGTGTATCAGGTTTCGCATATACTAAAACTAATGTTGTATTACCTACAAATATGGCTAAATAATAACAGCCGTTCGGATCAATCTTTAAGTCAAGCAGCGCTTGCCTAGGTTGGCCCGTGGACAGGTGGTCACTCATTACATACCGAGTTTCCTCAATGCCTCGTAAAGCACGTTAAGCCGTTGATCCCGGCTGTCATTTGTAGATCTTTGACACTCGTTGCAGGTAATCAGTGGCCCGATAGTCTGACAACCAGTCTTATCAAGGGGTATCGTATTACCCAGTACTAACTGGGTTGTGGAGGTCAGATAGGCAGTCGCTTCATGTAAAATACTGGTATTCAGCTGCATCCAGTTAGACTGGCAGCCGACCCCAACATAGTTGGCTGAAGGTAGCCTGTAAGCCCCGAATGTCTAGGCAGAGGTACCCAATAGTAGGTACACCCCAGTGGCGAAGTCGGTATTCTATAGACAAATAGTATAATCACATTAAAGATACTCCGGGACCCTTCGCTACTGGTACACCCTCATTTCGACCAGTTATGTCCAAGTCCCATGTGTGTGGTCGCAAATCTAAGAATAACGTATTTTTACCAGTAATGACGATGATTTTGGCAGTGACCACCACGTTTTTCTATGAAGCATATATTTTTTCATGATTTATTGGAATTCCAGTAACTTATAAACATGACATAATGTTTATGTTACAGAATATTGATTCTGTCAACTATGTCATTCAGTACAATGATATTATAAAGAAGATACGCTACGTTCATACTGATCAGCGTTCAAATATCGTTGCGTTGTTACGACTGCGATAGATAATACGGAACGTATGATACAGAAAGAGATAGCTATTGCGTTTGAAGTACTTAAATTACGACAATTGTCTGAATTTATCTGCAACAATTTGCGCGCGCTAGTGCGGTATCTGCCTCTTTTTATTTATAATATCATTGATTCGGTGTATTAAAGATAGCATATCAGCATTATAACGTACCCACAGCTGGGACACAGGCCTCTCTATGAGAGGGAGTGGGCTGTATCCACAACGCGGGCGCAGTGCGGGTCTGTGGTGGCAATTTCACACTATTAATACGAGTCAGTAATCAGAAACAAAAGTACCCGTGTAACGTGATAATAATTTCTATTTCTTTTTCTGTAAGATCCGGTCTGATCAAAGGCATAAATATTGTTTATTTTAGTGACATTTTTTATTTTATTCTTTATTTTGTATTGTAAAATGACACCATAATTCAATTTAATCAATATTGACATGACATGACTGTAATTAGTACTTATTCCTTATTATTGTTATTAATTTATTCTACTTTTTACTACCTACCCACAATCTGACTTAAATATGACTTTATCTTTGTTTGTTACTCTTCCCATTCGTATGGGAGGACTCGGCGTCCGAAAAATTTCTAGTATTAGTTTACCGGCGTTTATATCTTCGGTCCACGGCACTGAGAAATTAATCAGGAATATCCTGGCTTCCACACTGATTGATTTTGATGTGCCGTGCTTCTCCGAGGCTATTAATGCCTGGAAACTCGCTTGCCCGAATTCTGAAGAACCCGACCATCCATTTTCCCAGAGACGTTGGGACGAGCCGCTCTGCAGAGTAGTTCAGAACAATTTACTGCTCACGTCTGCTACTACTGCTGAGCGTGCGCGTCTGCTGGCTGTGGGTGAGTGGGAGTCGGGTCTTTGGCTTCACGCACTACCGTCGCCGAGCATAGGCACTTTGCTCGACGACACTACTTTCCGCCTTGCTGCTGCTCTACGCCTAGGCGCCCCTTGTTTTTCTCCTCATCGCTGTCACTGTGGTGAAGCTGTCAACAGCCTTGGACACCACGGCCTTTCATGCAGCCGAAGTGCGGGCCGCTTTGCACGGCACGCGAACTTATATGATATCATCCGTCGAGCTCTTGTCACCGTCGGCGTTCCAGCTTTATTAGAACCAAATGGCTTGGCACGCGACGATGGCAAGAGACCGGACGGCATGTCTTTGTTTCCATGGAAGATGGGTAGGCCTTTAGTGTGGGATGCAACTTGTGTCGATACTCTTGCGCCATCCCATCTTCCTAGCTCATCGTGCTGTGCTGGTGCTGCGGCTGCGGCTGCAGAGAACCTCAAGCGGCGTAAATATAGTAACCTTATTGGTAACTATATTTTCGAGCCGTTTGGGGTTGAAACTCTAGGTCCGTGGGGTCCGAGTGCTCACAGCCTTTTCAAGGACATTTCTAAACGTTTAGTTGACTCTTCCCTTGACCCAAGGGCTGGCTTTTACCTTGGCCAAAGGCTTAGCGTTGCCATACAACGTGGTAACGCCGCCAGTCTTTTGGGTACATTACCAGTTGACTACGTTGAGGAGGAGTTTTTTGACGCCATTTTTTAAGTTTATTTTTAAGTTAGTTAGTTAATATAGGTTATTTTAATTTATTAATGTATATAATGTTTGTTATTGTATAGTGTATAATAATTAATTTAATATTGTTAATTTTGACATCTGTATCATAAACTCAACAGCAAACCAGCATTGTGCTTTTCAGTGCCCTGACAGGGTTCATGTACAAAACCGACAATAATATGTAAAATGTGTAATGTGCATGAGAGCAAATAAATATATAAAAAAATAAAATAGAATGCAACTCATAAAAATCGTTATCGTTGCCGATATAAATATCAGTAGCTGTGGCTCTTATGATAACTCACAAATAGATACCGGTGCATGATTTGAAGGACACTACACGTGTACTGGGCAAATCATGACGCATTGTAATCTACTCAAAAATGGAATCACGAAAAACCCTTGATAAATACCTGATAATATAATTTTCAATACACTTCCTTGGAAATTGACTCTTATCGCATTGTATTTCACACTCGTGGATTTTTTTTTTATTATCTCTACTAGTGCGGAAATAAAAATTTCCACAGATACTAAAAATGTTAATACTTTTATACTAATTCCAAATTGGTTCAATTCCTATAGTCGGCGGTAATTGTCTTTTTTTATAATCTCGGCAAAGAGTTACGCGCTTTTACGGCGTAAATATTTTTTTATGTTTAAATTGTGTTTATAAAGAAAATATCATTAATAAGCATGATTATTCAAAGTAACATTTATTTGTGATGAAAAAATATTTGAATTTTCTATTTTTCATATTAGGCTGTTTCGCAGCTTCATACCTTTGCTTCTCCTTCAACCTGCTAAAGTAAAGCGCGGAAAAAAAAACAAATATAATCATATTTTCCGTCATTTTGTTCATCGTTTCGTTCTATCATTGTATTTCTTCGAAAGTACATTGAGGAACGTCGTTTGATAAACGTGGGCATTTGTTACTTCAGTTCTCGGCTCAATAACACCCTCGCCTTCAGCTTGGGCGTGTATTTCACCTGGGCTGCAACAGCAAAGTTTCCACACTTGTATCAAAATGTACTATATTTCCACCGACTTCTAAAATAGGAACAGGTTATGTATTCGGCAATAAAGAAATTTATTAAAGGTGGAAGCGCCAGGACAGCCCACTAAATTCAAATTTTCAGAGGTTTTTTGCAATTTACAGATCAGTGCAAGTTTACGTTGCTCAGATAAACTGCACACATTTCCTACTAAAACAGAGTTTATGTATAAAAGTGTATTTTCAATGGCACACAGATTGTACAACAAAATACCGAAACAAATTAAAAGAGTGTAAAAACCTTAATGAATTTAAAAACAGACTTTCAGAACTATTGATAGAAAAAGTATATTACTCTGTTAGCGAATTTCTAAATGCTATATATGCCTAACGGCGGGACATAGATAGTTTCTGAATTTTATATATTAAACCACCTACTGTTTTACTCTAACCGACTGTATTTATTATGTACATTATATACAGACTAAAAAGAACTAAAGTAATGATAAAAATAAGAATAAAAGTAAGAAAAAATAAACATCTAAACAACATAAACATATAAACATCTGTTTTACTTATATTCACAAAATAAATGAATTTGAATTTGAATTTGTATGTTGATGAAAATGTGATTCATGTAGGCAACAAGTATGTAGATACAGAATTATAATCAAAAGTCATTCAAAGGGGTTAAATGAACTTCGAGGGTTTTATTGATGATTTTCTAATAACTTCAAGTTACAATATAAGATTAATTCTTGACGAGAATTTGAAGGCTGCCTCGTTGGTCTAGTGATCGCAAGCGTGACTGCCGAGCATGAGGTCTTGGGTTCGATTCCCAGGTCAAGCAAAGTGTTATTGAGTTTTTCCATCAGAAATTTCTCGGTAGCGTCCACGGAGTCTAGATTCGTACCCGGTTGATGGCAATAGGCTTTCCCGTTTTACATAGAACTGAAACATATCTGGCGAAATGTGGGTGTACTATTAAGTATATTCATAACCTTAGCACAATGTTTTGTGTGTGATTTTTCACCCCAAAAAAAAGGCGTTTCCCAGCAATAATTTTTGCGTAGAGTTACTTAGTTTGATGTACAGAATGCTTGGCTTTGTGAAGGGTCTGTTTACAACTTGCATGATCGTAGCAGGTCGTGTCCTTTAATTCTGTCTACCCCCGTAAGAAAAAAGCGTGAATTTATGTATGTATGTAAATTGCAATGTACATACATCAATAGTCATAGTCTTAAGATAAATTACAAATAGATACCTACCGTAGACCGTACGTCATCGGTAACACGTTATACTTGAGTTGATTTTTGCGTGTCCATTGTTGCTTACGGTACGGTAATGTGACGGATATGAGCCGGTAATGTGACGAATACGGTGCGGTAATTTCATCATCATCTGCCTGTCTTTTCCCAACTATGTTGAGGTCGGCTTCCAGTCTAACCGGATGCAGCTGAATTTCAGTATTTTACATCATCATCATCATTTCAGCCGAAAAGTCCACTGCTGGACATAGGCCTCCCCCAAGAAGGGGGGTTTTGCCATAATCGCCACGCTTGGCAGGCGGGTTGGCGATCGCAGTATGGTTGTTGTAGAATCAGAGAACGCTGCTGCCCATTCTCTGGTAAGTCCCTTAGTCGCCTCTTACGACACCCACGGGAAGATATGGGATGGTGCTATTCTTTACGTCCGGACACCATACAGAACGTATTTTACATGGAACGGTAATTTATTCAAGTATTTCATTTGATTGGTTCGACGACAATTGTTTACACTGATTTTATGATAAAAGTAACTAGTGTAAGTTTGAAGACAATGGTGTAATAATTATTTATTGCTATACTCTGCATGCAAATATACAACATTATTTTTAGTATATGCGAAACCTGAATATAGTTTGTTCAGAATAAGTAACTGAATCGATTCCAATCTATTTTACCATGTTATATTTTGTCCCAAAAATATTTTAAAAAAGTTACAAGTTGGACACCGAGCGATATTAAGTACCTATCGCAATAATTTAGGTACCTACTGCCAAATTACTATTATCAATGAGCTCAAGACGACGCTGGAGGCGCGCGCTGCGTGGAAACCACATTTTTGTGCGGACAACCAGGTAACAGAACAAGCTTATAACTTTGTGATTTTTCATGATACAGTTTTGAAATTTTGTACATAGATTCTTTACATAAAAATAATAGACACGTGTATCAGGTTGCGCATATACTAAAACTAAGGTTGTATATACATTGGTACATAACGTCACGCCTGTAGTCCCCGAAGTGTTGGGCAGAGATGTACCTCTGTCCAACACTTCACCCCGCGCCCGCTTTCCCTCTGCCTCTGCTCTGAGATGTGCCTCTCCTTGTGTGATAGCACACCCACATTTCGCCAGTTATTTTTAAGTCCCATGTAATAGGGGATGGGCCTTTTGCCATCAACCAGGCACAAATCTCATAGGGCTCTGAGGAATTCCAGACGAAAAAACCCAATAACAATTTGCCCTAGCTGGGAATCGAACCCAGGACTTCATGCTTAGCAGTAGCGCTTGCGACTACTAGACCGACGAGGCAGTGAACTACAATATCAAAAGAACGCGGCTGCAGAGAACCTCAAGCGGCGTAAATATAGTAACCTTTTTGGTTTTCGAGCCGTTTGGGGTTGAAACTCTAGGTCCGTGGGGTCCTTTTTTTTTTTTTTTTTTTTTTAGGATGAGAAATCATCAAATGACCCCCCCCCGCTCTGGGCGGAGCGGAAGGGAGTGTCAGACTTGTACTGACTAAAACCCATCCATGTTCCTTCTTTGCCCTTTGTGTTCCAGGGCCGCGGTATCTCTTTCGAACAGTCCCGCAGCCCAGGTACTGTAGGCCCTAAAGACACCTCCCGAAACAACCGTGTCCGGTGAGGACCTGCGTCAGGCGGAAGGTGAGGGCGCCGTGGCGCCTCTCTAGCCACTCCTCAAAGAGGGGACTTATCGCCACTATGGTGGCGTGCCCTGCACGGGGTTGCGACAGTCGCTCTCTCCATGTCACCATGAGATCGCGCCGGAGGTCTGTCCGCCGAGCGGTGATTTGCCGCGGCAGCGGAGTTTCCCCCCGACGTAGTGCCTCCGCGCGCCATTCGTGAAGGCGTGCGAGGACTATCGCCTCCAGATCCCATGGCGGCAATCCGGCAAGGAGGCTCGCCGCCTCACCGGAGATCGTGCGGTACCCCCGGACTAGCCTTAGGGCTATCCCCTTTTGGGGCGCGTTCAGGTAGCGGGCGGCTTGCCGCCTCAGAGAACGCGCCCACACCGGGGCCCCGTAAAGGGCCATGGACCGCACGACCCCCGCGTAGAGCCTCCGGCAGGAGGTGTTTGGACCCCCCAGGTTGGGCAGGAGCCGCTTGAAGGCAGCCCCGGTCCGTTCCAGTTTGGGGGCCAAACGTCGGAAATGCTCCACGAAGTTCCACCGGCTGTCAAGGACGAGTCCCAGGTACTTCAGCGTCAACCCGACGCCGATGGAAACCCCTCCTGCCGTCAGTAGGGATCCCGACGGTGGCGCATTCCGAGGCCCATGAAAACACATGGCCTCGGACTTGTGCAATGCCACCTCGAGACCCAATTGCCGGATCCTCTCCACGACTATCGCAACCCCGCGTGTCATGTTTTCGGCCGCCGCCTCGTGCGACCTCCCTTGTGCCAGTACCAGCGTGTCGTCAGCGTAGCAGACTACGCTGACGCCGCTAGGGAGGTCGGCGCGCAGCACCCAGTCGTAACCGATGTTCCACAAGGCCGGTCCCAGAACCGATCCCTGTGGAACACCGCACGACATCTCTCGCCGGTTCCATTCTCCGCTCCGACCGGGGTAGATGACGGCCCTATCCGTCAGGTAATCCCCGACCACACGACGAAGGTAGGTCGGCACCCGGTGATACCGGAGTGCCTCCCCAATGCAGCTCCAGGGCATGGAGTTGAAGGCGTTGGCGATGTCAAGAGACACCGCCAATACAACCCCGCCCCGGGAAACCGCGTCCCCCGTCGTGAGGGCTCTCACGCGCATGATGGCGTCCACCGTCGAGCGCCCCTTGCGGAAACCAAACTGGTGTTCCGCAAGATCCGGCCCCATCCCCGCGAGGTGCCCGGCGAGGCGGTTAGCAATAACTCTTTCAAAGAGCTTGCCCACCTCGTCGAGCAACACGATGGGCCGGTATGCGGACGGAGAGTCCGCAGGGCGCCCTGGCTTCCGGATGAGGACCAGCTTCCCCGTCTTCCAACGAAGCGGGAACTGGCCTCTCTCCAAGCATGCGCTTAGGAGCCCTTCCAGTCGGGGCCCGAGAACCTCAGAGGCCAGGACCCAGGCTTTGCCAGGCAAGCCATCGGGTCCCGGGGCGGTATTTCTGGCCTTCAGCCTGCGTACCGCCACTCCCAGGTCTACCCCAGTCACCTCCGGAACGTCGTCATCGGTGTGGTCCGCGTCCGGCACCGCAAGCGGCGGCGGAGCCATAGGCGGGGGAGGATGCCTCCCTCGCGAAGGGAACAGAGCGCTCACCACGTCCTCCACGAGCTCAGGCCGGAGACTCTGCGTCAGCGGGGGGGCCCGGGTGCGGAGTTTGTCCCGCACCATCTTGTAAGGGCGCCCCCACGGATCTCCGTTCAGAGACTCCAGCATCTCCTCGCGGGCCAGGTTCTTGGCCCGCCGGACAGCCTCTTGGAGGGCGGTCTTCGCCGCTCTGTACCCCTCGTAAAGCTCCGCCTCAATGGCTGCCGCATCCGGAGGGCGGATGCGGAGCCTGCGATGCCTGGCGTACCGGTGCCGCGCGGCAACGCACGCCTCACGCAAAGACGTCAGCTCTCGCGACCACCAGTACACCTGACGTCGGGCGCTTCCTGGCCGAACTCGGGGCATTGCCACGTCGCAAATCTCGGACATGGCCTCCTGGAACCAACTCGCCTCGTTGTTGATGTCGGCAGGCCTGGCCGGTGATGACACCCAGGCCTGCACGATCGAGGCTTCCAGGAGGAGCTCCCGGTCCAGCTGCTTCAGCGCCCATCGCGGACCACTCGGGGCCTGTAGGACCGGCGCGCTTGAGGTCTGAGTGGAGACGTCGAACCGGATGTACCGGTGGTCGGAATAGGTCTCCACCCCCTCCATGACGCGCCAGTCAACGACACGCGGCGACAGGGCGGGGCTAGCGAACGATATGTCCACCACCGACTCACCCTGCATCCGCACGCACGTGGGGACAGAACCCCGATTTAGGACGACCAGGCCTGTCTCCAGTGCCCAGTCCTCCACCATCCTACCCCGCACATCCGTGTAACGAGAACCCCAAGCCAAGTTCTTGGCATTGAAGTCCCCGAGCACAAGCACGGGGAGTGAATGGCTCCCGATGACGACACTCAACTCCCTGAGGGAGTTGTGGAACTCGGCGAGAGTTCGGTTCGGAGAGAAGTAGACTCCCACTACAACGATCTCCCCGAACCGTGCTGCTACGCACCCCTGACCCTTCCTGACACTCTCAAGGGTAGGGGTACCGGCGGCGGCCGACGCAATTATGGTCACTGAGCCGCTAAGGTCCTCCACCCAGTCATCCCTGGGCGGGACAAAGTACGGCTCAGAGACCACGGCGATGTTAATCGACCACTGCGCCATGCTCTGGATCAACAGATCTTGAGCGCAGGCGCAGTGGTTGATGTTCGCCTGGAGAAGGCGTAATGGGGCCGTTATTGGCACTCCATTTCAGCCCCCTCCCGGGCCCTCTGCGAGGGCCCCGCTGCAGAAGTTGCAGCAGTGGCGGCCGCGGCGGCGACAGTGGCGGCGGCTGCGGTGATGGCGACGGTGGGGGTTTTGGCCTTCCGTTGCCCCTGGCCTTGGCCTTGGCGGGTGTACCGCAGGCCTTGCTCCCTGCCCGGTGATCGGCCGGCATGCCGGTTGCCGCACATGCAGCGCAGTGCGGCGCGGCGGAGCAAGCCGCGGCCCTGTGACCGGGCTGGCCGCAGCGGAAGCATAGGCCACTGCGGTCCACCTCCGAGGTGCACCGGACCGACACATGGTGCCCCACATGGCAGCGGAAGCACCTCAGAGGTCTGGGTTCCAGCAGCTTAACCTGCGCCGAAACCCAGCCCACCAAGAGCCTTCGGCCCTCCACAATGGCTTTCGCCGCCGTCACAGGGCAGCTTACCGTTACGGTTCGCATGCCCGACAGGTCCGGACGTAAGGTGCCTGCCTTGACCTGCTCAGCAGGGCACCCACCGGTCCTGGTGACGGCGGCCACCACCTCCTCCTCGGTCACCGAGTCGTCCAGACCCATGATGCGCAGATCTGCGCATTTGACGGGCCTGGACACTCGGGCCTCGTCCGCATTTAGGGACGCTCTAAGCTTTTCTGCCAGAGCGTCCGCGGACGAGCCACGGGTTTCGCCGGGGATCTCCAGCACTCGAGCCCCTGTCGCGGTGACTCTGAGGCGGAGGCCCCCGGTGATCCCGAGCTCCCCGAGATCTACCGTCGCCCTCGCCTTAGCGAGCACGTCGCGGTAGCTCACGCCCCTCTTTTCCGCGTCCGGCTGTAGTGTAATCACTACAGCTGCGGTCTTCGGGGCGCTGAGCCTTGCCGCGACGCTCCGCTCTTTTTGCTGGCGCTTGCGCTGCCGCTTCCTGGCCTTTTTGGCCGCCGTTTGCTCCCTCGTCCTCTCTCCGGCCACCTGCCACCCGGTCTCGGCCGCAGAAGGCTTAGGGGGCGGGGGGGGCGGCGGTGGCAGCTGTCTCGCGGCTGGCGCTGGCACAGTCACCGCCTTGCCCTTCTTTTGGGCCGCCACCTTGCCCTGCCTCAGGGCTGCCGCCTTCTTGGCCGGAGCCGGTTTCGCCAGAGCCGGCCCTTCGGGGGCCGACGCAACCCTGCCGGAGGGCCGGCCAGACGACCCCGGTGCGGAGGCCGCAGCAGCCGCATATGTGGCTACCCTCGGGCCCGGGGACGCCCTGTTTGCCGCAAGGGGGGGGCGCAGGACAATGCCCTCCAGGACGGAGAACCGCGCCTGGAAGGCAGCCAGCTCCTGCCGAACCAGGTTCAGGACCTGGTTCTCAACCGGCACGGGCACGGGCTGGCTTGGTCGCTGCTGGCCCCCATTTTGGGGCGCCTTGCGGGGGCCGGCCTCGCGCAGACCGGCCAAGTCTGCTCGGAGCTTCCTGTTCTCCTCTTGGAGAAGCTCCGTGGCAGCCGTCAGGCGAGCGACCTCCGCCCGCAGTTTGGCCACTTCGTTTGACGGGGGCCCCCCATATCTGGCCTCCGCTGACGCCATGATGGAGGCGATCGCTGCAGGCATGGCCTTATGCCTGGTGGAGGGCTTCTGTTTACAAGAGACAGCCCTCAGCGCCGCCTCCACCTCCTTCGCGAAACCGGCCTTACGCTCCGCCTCAGAGCCGCCGTCTGCACCCACCTCGTCGCCAGAGGAGCCCGAACGGGCCACCCCGCGACCGGCCACCCCCGGGTGGCGCCCCTCCTCGGCAAGCCGCGCCGACCTCTCGGCGGCAGAGAGGCCTCTCCCCTTGCCGCGGATCCCTCCTCGCTTACTGGTGGGGATCTTGCGAGCCGAGGCCAGCTCTCCCTCCGATGACGACCCTTGGTCGCCCTCCGGCCAGGACCGCTTGCGGAAGAACTTCCCGTTCACCGCAGTGGTCCCGGGCCTCCCGCGCCGGGAGCTCTCTGAGCCTCCCGCGCTCACATCGCTGGATGCGGCGCCGGACTCCGACCCCGCATCCCTCCCCTCCTTTGCTTCGCCGTTATCGGCCGTTTTTTTTTTTAAACAATTTTCCATGTTATTCCCACGAGTATGGGGGAAATAAAGAGTCCATCTGGGCAGTGCCCCCTGTACCCAGATAAGCCATAGCCAGGCCCGGCAGTGGTTCGCACTAGCAACTGATTTTCCATAGGAACCCGTCAGCCATACATCTCCTCGCGGTGCGCCGCCGCTTGAGATTCGGGGTAACTTTTTATAGAGGTTTTCTACCTCGCGGTCCGGGCGGTTAAGCCAAGACCCTCGGTCCCAATCGAAGCCGCGAGACGTGATCCACGACACTTCAACGGTGGGATTACGATATCGACGGGGACAGTGAACGACTGCGTCCTTCACTGTCTGCTCGGAGGCAGGGTAAGTGCACACCGAGCCCGCCCTTGCTACTCCGCTGTGCCCTCTGCTTTTCAGAGGGTCACGCGGAGCAACGCCCCCTTGGTCCAAAACGGACCCCTCCCATGTCAGAATATTAGCCATGGACAGTAACATTCCCCAAGGAATAAGAATCTCTTCCCATTCCTCGGGGAAGGATACTGCCCACGCCCAGGGTGCACCGGCCCGGCAGCTGCTATTCCCTCCCGACGTATCGAGAGGGACCGGCAGCCATCGGGCACACGAGGAGGAATTCTGACAACGCACCCCAGGTCCGTGGGGTAATAGTGTTCACTGCCTTTTCAAGGACATTTCTAAACGCTTAGTTGACAGTTCCCGTGACCCAAGGGCTGGCTTTTACCTTGGACAAAGGCTTAGCCTTACAACGTGGCCACGCCGCCAGATACACACCAGTTGACAGCGTTGAGGAGGAGTATTTTGACGCGATTTTTTAAGTTTATTGTTAAGTTAGTTACGTTAGCTTATTTTAATTTATAAGTGTATATAATATTTAGCTAATAAATAGTTTTACTCAAAGCATTTATTTCAATTAGACCATCACAGGCACTTTTGAATGTCAAATATAACAAAAAAAAAGCGAAGTCACAGTCACAAGGCATAATAACTTGAGAAAGTACTGTAGTTGCACATTCCAAAGCGTAGATCTCTATGGAGAAGAATGGGCAAGAAACTCCATGGACACTTTTTAAAATCAAAATATTGTTACAAAATCTTGGTTACATCGTTCATGTTGAGATTATACACATATGTGAGAACGATGTAGAAAGACGTGCACATTAAGAGCGTCCAGAGTAAAAGATTAAATCAACAATGAAAAAATAAAGCAATTAGAATTAATATTATTAAAATATAATAACTAGGGTTATCGTGATTAAATTTTTTGCGTAGATTACGATGCGTCATGATTTGCCCAGTACACGACCGCAAGTGATGCAACTTCATCTATTTGTGATTTATCTTAAGACCAGGGCTACTGATGCATATCGGTAAAGAGTATTATCAAAATATTATACAACATTATTTTTAGTATTTGCGAAACCTAAATATAGTTTGTTCAGAATAAGTAACTGAATCGATTCCAATAATTTTTAACCATGTTATATTTTTTCCCAAAAATATTTAAAAAAGTTAAAAGTTGGATACCGAGCGACTTTGAGTCCCTATCGCAATAATTTAGGTACCTACTGCCAAATTATTATTATCAATGACCTCAATACGACGCTGGAGGAGCGCGCTGCGTGGTGACCGCATTTTTGTGCGGACAACTAGGTAACAGAACAAGCTTATAACTTTGTAATTTTTCATGATACAGTTTTGAAATTTTGTACATAGATTCTTTACATAAAAATACTAGACACGTGTATCAGGTTTCGCATATACTAAAACTAGTGTTGTATAAAAATACAAGACAGTGTAAATCGGCTTCAAACTCAGGGTCAAGATATCTGAGATTACATAAAAATCCTTGCATTATGGCGATAAAGTGCATTTAGCCCCACAACCAATCAACACTGACTAGGTAATCTGCACATCGCAACAAGCTACTCCTAACTTACTAATTTCTCTAAAAATACCACCATCATCTGCTTAGTCTTTTCCCTTCTATGTTGGGGTCGGCTTCCAGTCTAACCGGACGCAGCTGTATACCAGTATTTAACATAGAGCGACTGCCTGTCTGACCTCCACAACAAAAATAGTACTGGGTAATACGATGCCCCTTGATAAGACTGGGTGTCAGACTTTCGGGGCCACTGACTACCTGTAACGACTGTCAAAGATCTACAAATGACAACCGGGACAACGCTTAAAGTGCTTTCTGAAGCACGGACGAAACTCGTATAATGGGTGTAACAAGACCCTTGACGAAGCCGAAAGATACTTCTCCTCGTCATTTCGATTTATTATTTCTGGACCATACGTGGAAACCTTCCAGTTACGGAGATATTGGGGGTCAAAGTTCCAACATTTTTCAAAGTTTTATACCGTTCAATGCATCCATCAGCACAATGTTTTCAGTGCCTTACATTGAGTCCTACCGTAAACTGTAAAAAGTCGTACCCCAGCAATAATACTTAGTTTTATGTACAGAATGCTTTATGAAAGAGCTGTTTACATCTTGTAGGTATGTAATGAATGGTCACCCATCCACGGACCAACCTTGGCAAGTGCAGCTTAACATGAAGGCCGACCAATGCGGCTATCATAATCATCTTCGGAATTACCAAAAACAACACATCAGTTTCCGAGATAAGCACCCACAACCGAACTTATTGACTGATTGTGTCATGTGCGATATTTTTTTGGCATAATATGCAATGATAAATAGATAAAAAAATTATAAAATAGATATACATCGGTATTACGTCGTGTGTACTTGTACTACGTGGTGGTCTGGTGTGCGTGTCCGTTGTATTTACGATACGATATTTTGGTTGACGGATGCCGATTCATCATCATCTGCCTAGCCTTTTCCCAACTATGTTGGGGTCGGCTTCCAGTCTAACCAGATGCAGCTGAATACCAGTATTTTACATGGAGCGACTGCCTGTCTGACCTCCACAACAAAAATAGTACTGTGTAATACGATGCCCCTTGATAAGACTGGGTGTCACATTTTCGGGGCCACTGACTACCTACACTAAAATAAAATTGGAAGTTAGTCACTAAGCTTTCAAAGTGAACTCGTGAATAATTCCGTTTTCATGTTTCAGATTTGAAAGCAGCAAGCTATCACATCTTTAAGGGACTGAGCAGATCAATGTGGAGAATTGTTATATCACAGTGTGTTGGCAAAATGGCGACAGCTCCATTAAGATTAAGTAAGTAAGTAGTACTTAGAAGTTAGTAAAGCTGTTTGCTCTCTCAAAATTCGAAGACATTTGTGACATCCACCAACCTGGACTGTTCTCGAGTGGTGGAATATGATTTATGATCCAGTCTCTCACACAGGGAAGAATGTTGCAGCAGTAGGAACGTTATCATCATTCTCCTGCCCTTATCCCAACTTAGTTGGGGTCGGTGCAGCATGTCTTCTTCTTCCATACTTCTCTATTACTCGTCATCTCAGCAGTCACCTACTTTCTAGCACTATTATCATTCTCACAGTCCATCCATAGAGTCTTTGGTCTTCCTCTACTCTTATACCCATCCACATTCACACTCAAAATTTTCTTCACGACATTTTCCTCATTCCTCCGCATCACATGTCCATATTATCACGATAACCATACAACCGATTATTACTGATGATTACTGCACAACTTTTCAGTCACCGGGCGCCACTTTCAGGCTTCCAAACGTTATAGAATCTGTAACCTTCGACAGAGAAATGTTTCATATTATAGTCTCTCCAGTGGGAACATGAAAGAGTCTAACGTTCCCATCGCTGGGATACGTACTACACAGGACAGGACACGGGGAAGTTTTCTATGCAAAGAATCAACTCCCTTCAATCCAATCAATTCTTTGATAAAAAAAATGATAATTGAAAAATAATTCAAAAATTTCCATATGAATTATGTATTGATTGTTTTATTTTGTATTTGTGTGTGTTTTGTGTTATGTATTTTTCAATTATCATTTTTTTTGTTTTTAATTTTCATACAAAATAATTCGACAAAGTTACGATTATTAATGTAAAACACCCCACACGTGAAATATGACAACGTGGCATTTTCTTAGCTTTAAATATGAAATAGTTTGAATAAAAATGAATTACTAGTTTTTATCATTGAAAATTGAATGAATTATGATTGACGATATCTTCGAAACTATGCATTTATAAACAAGATATTCTGGTACTTTTTGTATTTGTTTTTTACTTAAAGAAGATACCCTAGACCCTAGAGTTATGGGATTAAAAAAAAAACGCGTTCTATAGACTTTATAAAAGGCACAGATGTCTTTCGGAATTACCGACTGATCGGGTAGTTCTGGACTCAAAAGGGCCTCTTAATATTACCCAAGGTCACTATACAAACTAAAATAACGCAGCCACAATAAAAACACACGCATAAATGTGTCAAATCATCAACTGCCTAGCCTTTTCCCAACTATGTTGGGGTCGGCTTCCAGTCTTACCGGATGCAGCTGAATACCAGTATTTTACGTGGAGTGACTGACTATCTGACCTCCACAACCCACTTAGTACTGGGTAATACGATACCCCTTGGTAAGACTGGTTGTCAGACTTTTTGGGCCTCTGACTACCTAACGACTGTCAAAGATCTACAAATGACACCCATGATCAACGGCTTAACGTGCTTTCCGAGGGTGCTTTTTAATGGGTAGTCACCCATCCACAGACCAACCTAGACAAGCACGGCTTAACTTAAAGATCGACCCGAGCGGCTGTTATTATTTAGCCACGAGCTCCTCATAAATATGTCAAATCAATTAACATAAATTATGAATCATCTGTTTACAATGGAAACAAACTCGCACACACACATACAAAACACTGATATATTTACATCCAAATTTACCGCGTTACAACTGCTATCGATGCCATCCTTATCTTTGTTGGATAAGGTTGGTTTTAGATTGTGTATTGTGTATATAAGTTGGTATTTGAAGCTCTCTTGAATTTGACGTTTCGTCTGACAGTCACGTGGTAGGACTCAACTAGTGAACACATTACACATTATTTAATGTAAGTAAATATAATAATACGATGAAATAATAGCAGGATTAATAATACGCGGGGGTTTTTTTGTGAAATAATGAATTAAATAGTGTAAATAATTCCTATAATCGTTTAGTTTTATATGTATATTTACTTGAATATTTATTCGGAAGGCGCGAAATATATTTTCTTATTATTAAAAAAACTACCTCTGGTATCTGTTGAAAAACTTTTTCAAATAACTCTACTTACTGTAGATTCTGTTAATAAATTAATTTAAGTGGTTTATTTATAATAATAGCTATAATTAAAAAATCGAGTAAATTCAGATAATTTATTATTTGTTCATGAATGACTATGGTTGCCAAATTCATAGCTGTATGCTTAGTAAGTTACCAAATGAACAAAAAATATAATAGCAACAAAACTATGTTTAATAAATTGAACATAACCGATAAGGAAATTACATTATAAAATTATTTTCATGGACATAGCAATTTCACACGTTGTTTTATGTCTTTAATATCTGAAAAAATACTGTCTAACTGACCCACTCAGAGATATCTCTTAAAAGCACCTAAGTTTTTAAGGGTAAGCAATGCTGGCCTAGGTCAGCCCATGGATGGGTGACCGTTACATACCGAGTACCCTACGTCCCTTGGCAAGCACACTAAGCCGTTGGTCCCTGCTGTCATTTGTGTATCTTTGACAGTCGTTACGAAAAGTCAGTACCCAGAAAATCTGACAGCCAGTCTGATCAATGGGTACCGTATTACCCAGTCAGTAACATGGATTGTGAAAGTCAGATGGACAGTCGCACCATTTAAAATACCAATATTCAATTGCATCCGGTTAGACTGGAAGCTGACTCCAACGTAGTTGTGAATAGGCAGGCAGATGATGCCCACACGAGCGCAGCCGCGCGAAAAGCGAGTATTATAATGGTTTGTTGGAACGCTGTCAGTCAAACATATGCCAGATTGAGAACAGTTCAATTCTGCTGATCTATTAATAAAGTTATTGATGGGCAAGCCGCATGCCTAAAGGAAACTCGAATCGACAAAACTGAAGAAATTCCATACAAATTTTCATATCACAACGATTTTCGTTAATATAATTTAAAAAAAAAACATTTTTGCAACAAAAAATAATTTCCAAAAAAAACATTAAAATTGTGAAAAGAATTACTATTTTCACTAGCGATAAGACCGCCCATTGTGTCATCCTATGTGAAATGTTTTCTTATACAACATTAGTTTTAGTATATGCGAAACCTGATACAACGTGTGTATTTTTATGTAAAGAATCTATGTACAAAATTTCAAAACTGTGTCATGAAAAATCACAAAGTTATAAGCTTGTTCTGTTACCTGGTTGTCCGCACAAAAACGTAGTCACCACGCGGCGCGCCCGCGCGCGCGCCTCCAGCGTCGTCTTGAGCTCATTGATAATAATTATTTGGCAGTGGCGTGGTTACCTAAATGATTGTGATAGGTACTTAGTGTCGCTCGGTTTCCAACTTGTAGCCTTTTTTAAATATTTTTGGGACAAAATATAACATGGTTTTAAAATTATTGGAATCGATTCAGTTACTTATTCTGAAAAAACTTTATTCAGGTTTCGCATATAATAAAATAATGTTGTATGGTGTATTATAAAGAATATTCTATTTTATTCTACAATAAAATATTGCTATTTTAGTGACCAAATGGCTACCTTACTATCTATGATGAAGTACTAATTAGGTAATTGTCTTTACCGGTCAATGCATATTTGCCGGGCCCGTCTTAATTTTTTTTTCCTAACCTCTAATGTCCAGCAGTGGCTGGGCAAATCTCTCACCTCTCACAAACGCCTTTATAGACCGACCGCTTTAATGAGTCCTCCGCCTTGACCCATCAAAGGCACATTAAGCGTCCACGTCAAGTCCGAACAATATCCCACAGGTTATTTGCTTTAAAATAACCTTAATCCACGTAGTTATTACGATACTAATGGAACTTATACAATACATGACCAACCTTCAGAATATTCCATTTAAATTGATACCTTCGCGAGGACTCATTAAAGCGACCGGTCTATAGTCGTCACGACAACGATTTCTAGGCCTGCCTGGGCTCCGACGCCCGCCTTTTGGCACCCACTGCGTGACGACTCAATTAGAATTGATTTATTTTTTCAGATGCCTTGGGAAAGACCAGCTAGTGTGCCGGTAGGCCAGGTGTGGAGCAGATTCGAAGGTAGAGAGAGAAATGGAAAGCCCGCATTAATGTAAGTGTGTATCAAAGTAATATCTTCATCATCTTCATCTGCCTGCTTTTTACCAACTGTGTTTGGGTCGGCTTCCAGTTTAACCGGATGCAGCTGAATACCAGTACTTTACATGGAGCGACTGCCCAACTGATCTCCACAACCAATTTTTCTTCTTAGCGTGTCAATGGCAAAAACTTCAAATGTTATGTTTAGCCCAAAACTCAGCCATGCGAACCCCACTCACTGATGCAGTAAGCAGATCATCAAGTGCGCAGGTGATAAAATGGAAGGTGGGCCATTGTCTTTGGGAAGACGCTCCGTACGCTCTTGAGGTCTGAGTCTTAGTACTGGGTAACACAATACCCCTTGGTAAGATTGGCAAAGTAATCTTCTTCTTCCCAAATCGATGACTCAGATTTTGTAAGACCAGTACGTAGCGAGTGTAGCGACCTGGACAGCTCTGTCGTTTGCTTCATTCAGGTCCTGGAGGATGCAATTAGATGTGCACGACGGGCAGGAGAAAAAGTGTGGTATTTCCTGTGTTGTGGCTCCACACTCACATTGTGTCCAAGATGGGTCGATTTTACCCGATCTAGCATAATTGGATCTGCAACGGCCATCTTGAGCCTGTAGTCGGTTCAAAGATTTCCATATCGCCCACTGCAGGTCGTGACCAGGGGTAATGCACTAAATACTATGCACCTGCCCGTGGCTTTGCCCGCATCTATGTTGGAAACTAATCCAGGGAGATGTACGTACTACCGGAATACCGTGACCCAGTAAAAAGTATCCCAAGGTCACTCTCATCATCATCTTCCTAACCTTTTCCCATTCTATTTGGGGTCGTTGCTAACGTTTTCTTCTTCCATTCTCCCCTGTCAGACGTCACGGCATCATATACTCCTTTCTCTTTCATATCATTCATCACACCATCCATCCATCTTATCTTTGTCCTTCGAAGTCCACTCTAGAGGTCCTAAATATTGGTGAAAGAATTTTTAGACTTGGTAATCGCTTTCATGACATGGCGGACCTCATGGCTAAATAATAACAGCCGCTCGGGTCGATCTTTAGATAAAGCTGTGCTTGCCTAGGTTGGTCTGTGGATGGGTGGCCACCCATTACATACCGAGTTTCCGCCGTGCCTCGGAAAGTACGTTACGCTGTTGGTCCCGGCTGTCATTTGTAGATCTTTGACAGTCGTTACAGGTAATCAGTGGCCCGATAGTCTGACAACCAGTTTTACCAAGGAGTATCGGATTACCCAGTAAGAACTGGGTTGTGGAGGTCAGATAGGCAGTCGCTCCATGTAAAATACTGGTATTCCGCTACATCCGGTTAGACTGGAAACCGACTCCAATATAGTTGGGAAAAGGCTAGGCAGATGATAATGAATCGATTTCATGACATTTCTTTATAAGTCGTAAGTATTTCTACAATACTGTCAACAGGATTGACGTTAGCTTTTCGTAAAGTTAAGTAAAACTAATACATTTTTGAATTTTCCTTCAACATTCTCTTCTGGTTCTTCATCTTCATCATCACATCAGCCTGGAATCACCCACAGCTGGGTATAGGCCTCCACTTTCTTCTGCCACCCTTCCCGGTACTGTGCGTCGCTTATCCAGGTGCTTCTCGCGATTTTAACGATATCGTTGACCCAACGAGATTTTGGACTTCTCTGATTTCTTTGGCCACCACTCGCTGAAAGCTTTGTTCCATCTGCCATCTCCTCTCTTTAATGGGACCTAAAAATTGCTCGGAAAATATTTGAAAAAGCTGTTCTGTTGTTTTCAGGTACCAAATTAGAGATATGGATGAGAGTACAAGAAAGATATGTTTAGACATGATGCAAGATACTTTTATACGGGACGAACCACTTTGTGCTGTTTTAGGTAATTACCAAACATAACACATAACGTCAGTACCTACCAATGTCTCCCCGATGAGTGAAGCAGGGGTGTACTTAATATTACACACCCATATTTCGCCGGTTGTTTAAGTCTGCACCAGTCCAGCACCAGTATGAGGTTGAGGAGCATGAGGTTCCGGGTTCCATTTCCAGGTCGGAAAATGTTATTGAGTTTTTCCATCGGGAATTTGGATTTATGTTCAGTTGATGGCAATAGGCTCACCCCCTATTACATGGGACTAAAACATAACTGGCGAAATGTGGGTGTACCATTAAGTACTATTTTTTAAGGATTACAGGCGTCATGTTGTTATTATGTTTAAGTCTAATGATGCCCATGTAATAGGTGCAAGCCTATCACCATCAACTGTTCTCAAAATCAGATTGGGCTGCTACTGAGGAACTCCACTTACTAATACACCTTCTCTAATTCCAGGAATAAGCCAAGACCCAGTATCCATAGCAACCATCAGATCGAACTGGGAATCCTACGTCTCAGGCAACACCAGTCTAGTCTGCTTCACGGAGGAGGATGGCCAGCCTAAAGACCTGGTGGGGTTCAATGTAGTCCTGGTCAAGAGTAAGGATGATGAGGAGGAGGATTTTGAGAAGGTGGGTCTTGGATAAGAGATTTTTTTATGAGAAATTCCTCATGGATGCCGGAGGGCATCTGGGGATATCGTGGCGAAACAATAACAGCCGCACAGGTCGATCTTCAGGGTTAAGTAGTGCTTGCCAAGGTCGGTTTTGGATGGGTGACCATCCGTCACATATTGGTACCGAGTCTCCTTTGAGAAGCTAGAAGTTCTCGGAAAGCTCTTTAAGCCTTTGGTTTCGGATGTCATTTGTAGATCTTTGACAGTCAGAGTGACAACCAGTCTTACCAAGGGGTATCGTATTACCCAGTACTAGGTTGTGATAGGCAGTCACTCCATGTAACCTACTGGTATTAAGCTGCATCCTATTAGACTGGAAGCAGACCACAAGATAGTTGAGGATTACAAGCAAGATGATTTGGAAAATAAAAATGTATTCTATTTTTATATAAGAATGTTCTTGATTTTTATAGAAAAATGGCACCTGATTACAAAAAATATTCCTGAAATATTCGCGAATGTTAATGCGAATGCGAATATTTTATACGGACAACAACGTGAGCATCTTTAGCATCATATCAGATTATTTGAGTAGGGTTGGATGTCACAGAGTGGAAGGGGAGCTCTCCTGCATACGCGAGTTATTTTTGATTTTGAAGTGTATTTTCTGGTTCTCTTATGCCATATATTTTTTTGTCCTAACCATAATTTGTCCGAATGATAACCTACCCGAACTTAATATCACATGCCATAAAATTGAACGCCACCATGTCAGTCCGACTTCAGGACCAGACCTCGGAACCTATTCTTCTGCAGAGAGGTGTGAGACAGGGAGACGTCATATCTCCGAAACTGTTCACCGCTGCACTGGAGGATATCTTCAAGGTTCTGGACTGGAGAGGGCTAGGCATCAACGTCAATGGCGAGTACATCTCTCACCTTCGATTTGCCGACGATATAGTGGTCATGGCTGAGACCATGGAGAACCTCAGTACAATGCTCGATGACCTTAGTAGAGCTTCCGAAAGAGTGGGTCTTAAAATGAACATGGACAAAACCAAAATCATGTTGAATAACCATGTAACACCCACTCCTATCAAGATCGGAGACTCTACACTCGAAGTGGTAGACGATTATGTCTACCTTGGACAAACGATCCAGTTAGGTAGGTCTAACTTCGAGAAAGAGGTCAATCGTCGAATCCGACTCGGCTGGGCAGCGTTCGGGAAGTTGCGTGGTATCTTCTCGTCCAACTTACCGCAGTGTCTCAAGACGAAAGTCTATGACCAGTGTGTGTTGCCAGTGATTACATACGGGACCGAAACATGGTCGCTCACAATGGGCCTTATCAGAAGGCTTAAAGTCACCCAAAGGGCAATGGAGAGGGCTATGCTCGGAGTTTCTTTGCGTGATAAAATCAGAAATGAGGACATCCGCAAGAGAACCAAGGTAACCGACGTAGCCCGAAGAATAGCCAAACTGAAGTGGCAGTGGGCAGGGCATATTGCTCGCAGAACGGATGGCCGATGGGGCCGAAAAGTTCTGGAGTGGCGACCGCGAACCGGAAGACGCTGCGTTGGAAGGCCTCCCACTAGGTGGACCGATGACCTGGTGAAGGCTGCAGGGATCCGCTGGATGCGAGTCGCACGGGACCGGTCAATGTGGCGACACTTGGGGGAGGCCTATGTCCAGCAGTGGACGTCTTTCGGCTGAAATGATGATGATGATGATAAAATTGAAATCCCTAAATACAATATGCCCTAAATTCGTGTGTCATAAATATTAACGGCTATGTGACGCGCGCTCACTACGCTCACATTATACATTACACACCCACTTTCTGTCACAAATATCATCGTCGCTCCGTCGGCCTTCGGCCTACGTTCCTCACGCCAGCTAGCAAGACTATTAGGATTTTTTTTAGGATAATTGCTGATTACCCATGCGTTGCGGTAATAATACACATTATAATATAATACAATACTTAGGACATATGACTTTATTTCATGCAAAATTAGGAGATTAAATTATTATAGTACTCGATATTATGAAACAATGGTTTTAGAAGTATACATTTTTGAACATTCTGGTTACTGAAGTTTTTAGCAAACATGTTATGGATAATGATTTTCGGACAAACAATTTAAGGAGAATAGAATCGAATAGAATATTTATTTGCGTAAAACATGGTATAGAAGGGTGTTAAATACAAATTGAGGCACAAGCATGTTTAGCTAGGATAAAACATAGCATGCAAAATTTTAAAGACAAGTTAAGGCAACAACAATCGTTTTTTTTTAAAACATCAACATTTTTTATCTTCAAATTCTTTTAAACTATAAAAACTACTCTCGAGTAACCACTTATGAAATTTAATTTAAAATAAATAATAATATTTATTATTTTTGAGAAGAACGGGAGTACCATATTTTCTAGTTTTGCACACATCGACTTAAGCCTTAGGTACTGATATTATGTTATGATTGCATCACACCCGGAATAAGGATTCGAAGTGTGATAAGATAAAATTAAAAATGATATGAACATGCCAGATAAATTGAACATCCGATATTTTTTTTTTTTTTTTTTTCTGTTGCATGTTGGTTTTATATTTACCTAAGGATTTTTATTTAAGTAAGGTTATTATGTACATTATATAAGGTCTAACTATTCATACACGAAATATTTACAGAGAATCATTTAACGGCTATAACGAAGCCATTTCAAGAGATTTTTTTTTTAATCTAAGTATATTTTTATAAAAAATAAATAATTTAAAATTACTTGAGCCACAAAATAAATACTGGCTCCTTATTTTTGAACATCCATTACGCTAGTTTACTACGTCGTATTTATCTAGTGTCATTGTTAGAATATGGGAGTAAAGGTTTTATGTCATCATCATCATCATCAGCCTATAGCAGTCCACTGCTGGACATAGGCCTCCTCAATCGCACGCCATTTAACTCGACTTTCAGCAATTCTCATCCAGTTGCTACCAGCCACCCTGCGAAGATCGTCACTCCACCGAGCCTGAGGGCGTCCCACCTTACGTTTGCCGATTCGCGGTCTCCACTCAAGAACACGTCTACCCCAACGGTCATCGGTTCTACGGCATATATGACCGGCCCATTGCCACTTCAGCTTACTTATTCTGTGAGCTATGTCGACAACTCTGGTTCTCTGTCGGATCACATCGTTTCGAATGCGATCCCTCAGAGAGACTCCAAGCATAGCTCGTTCCATAGCTCGCTGAGCGACCTTAAATTTATGGACCAGCCGTACTGTGAGTGTCCACGTTTCGGCTCCGTAAGTCATAACAGGCAGGACGCACTGATTGAAGACCTTAGTCTTTAGGCTCTGTGGAATACGCGACGAGAAGACCCGGCGAAGCTTCCCAAATGCTGCCTAGCCCAGCTGGATTCTTCTGTTAGCCTCCCTCTCAAAGTTGTTCTTACCAAACTGCAGAGTTTGCCCGAGGTAAACATATTCTCGAACAACCTCGAGAGGACCGCCATTGACAATAACAGGTCCTGGGGTGACGTGTTCGTTGAACATAACCTGGGTTTTGTCCAAGTTCACCCTGAGACCAATGTGTATTGAAGAATCAACTAGGCCATCCAGCATCTGCTGCAAGTCGTGCAGCGATTCAGCCAGTATGACGATGTCATCTACAAATCTCAAGTGTGAGATGTACACGCCGTTGATGTTTATGCCACGTCCTTCCCATTTTAGCGTCTTAAACACATCCTCCAGTGCGTTGGTGAACAATTTCGGGGAAATAACGTCCCCTTGTCTCACCCCCCGACGCAATGGGATATGCTTCGTTTGCTGGTTTTGGCTTTGGACGGTCATTGTGGCGTTCTCATAAAGATTTCTCAACACTTGGATGTATCGCCAGTCGACTTGGCATCGCTGCAAAGACTCCAGAACTGACCAGGTCTCGACAGAGTCAAAAGCCTTCTCATAGTCCACAAATGCAAGACACAGCGGCCGATTATACTCTTCGGACTTCTGTATGATCTGCCGCACTGTGTGGATGTGGTCTATGGTGCTGTATCCTCCTCGAAACCCGGCCTGCTCCGGTGGCTGGAAGTCGTCGAGTCTTCGCGCTAGACGATTCGTGATGACTCTTGAAAACAGCTTATACACGTGGCTAAGGAGCGAAATGGGTCTGTAATTCTTTAATAGGGTCTTGTTTCCCTTTTTAAAGAAAAGAACGACCACGCTCCTTCTCCACTCTTCTGGAGTTCTCCCAGAGAACAGGACCGAGTTGAAGAGCTCCCGAAGCTCTCTTAAAACAGGGCTTCCTCCCGCTTTCAGGAGCTCAGTCGTTATCCCATCCTCGCCAGGGGCTTTTCCATTCTTAAGCTGTCTAAGAGCAGCCTCGATTTCGTCTTGGCTGACTTCTGGCAGGTCTTCTGTGAAATGGCGGGTTAAGGTGGCTCTGGAATCCTCATTTTCGGGATCAGGTCGAGATGCATGCGATGCATACAACTGGCCGTAGAAGTTTTCGACTTCCGAAAGAATCTCCGGCTTCGAAACGACGATATCCCCACTAGATTTGGTCAACTTCGTCAGGTGGCTCCTCCCAAGTGAATGGACGAACACTTTCGACCCCCGATTTTGCTCAATCGCTTTTTCTATTGAGCGGGTGCTGGAGCATCGAAGGTCGCGTCGTATCAATTTTCTAATTTTATTATTGAGTGCCTGTAGTTCTGACGAAGTGATGGGTGGGTTTTCACGTCGTTCCGTCATAAGCTCCAGAGTCTCCTCCGAAAATTTGGACTTCTTGCCCGTATGCCGCATTTTACAAAAAAAAAACGCGTCCCTTCCTCCCTGAGGATTTCCACCATTTGGTCGAGCGCCTGGTCAACATCATTTGTGGTTTCCACGGCCGCGAATCGGTTCTCCAGATCTGACTGGAACGCTTCAGACCCTAGCATGGTTTGGAGCATATTTGGACGGAGCTTAGACTTCATCAAACGGGTTCGCTCCAGCTTGAAATTAATATTCAGAGTGCCACGAACAAGTCTGTGATCGCTACCGGTGTTGAACCTGTTGATCACCGAGACATCTCTGAATATATGCTTTTTATCCGCTATGATGAAGTCTATCTCATTTTTCGTCATAGTGTCGGGGCTTCGCCACGTCCACTTCCTTTGGGACTGTTTCTTAAAGAAAGAATTCATCACAAAAAGCCCCTCCTTCTCAAGGAAGTTGACAAGCATTTGCCCCCTATGATTTCTGCTGCCAAACCCGTAGGATCCTACTACCGATTCACTGCCATTTTGTACTCCCACTTTAGCGTTAAAATCCCCCATGACAACGCTGTAGTGGGCCTTAGTAGTAGAGTGCAAGGCCTTGGAGATGTCCTCAAACATTTCCTCTACCACGTCGTCCGAGTGTGCCGAAGTCGGTGCGTAGACCTGAACAACCTTGAGGCTATACCTCTCGGTTAGCTTCACTATGAGGTACGCTACCCTGTTCGAAACACTAGACACTTCTACCACGTTGTCACAAAGGGATTTATGTACCAGGAACCCGACTCCGCCTTGGGATAGCTGGTCTCCCTCTCGAAAGTACATCAGGTGGCCTGATTCAAGGGTTATTGTGTCCTCCCCCTCTCTTCGGACTTCACTCAACCCAAGAATGTGCCACCGTACCCTTTCGAGTTCTTCCTCTAGCTGCACTAGATGTTCGTCGAGCCGTAACGTGCGTCCATTATACGTCGCCAAGGTCAGTTGGGTTTGGCGGCCGTTCGTAACCCGGGGATTCTTAGCACCCCCTACCTTGCCGTTACCGTGACCGCCGCCAAAATCAGGAATAGCAAGGCCGCCGGGAACTGGGGGCCGTGGTTGATTCTGGCTTGCCATTAAGGGGTTTGCCCATAATCGCCACGCTGGGCATGCGGGTTGGCGATCGCAGATCACAACTCCTCGCACAGTGACGCTGCTGCCCGTCGCTAGTCTGCGCTATTTAGTTGCGAACTTTCGAATGGTTATACCGCCATTTTTCGGTCGTCAGAGCCTCGTTTGTTGTTTAGCAGGATGCACCACGAGCAGGTGAGGTTGACTTGGGGCACTGAGATGGTAGGTGCGTCCCCTTACATCCCAAGGTTTTCCAAGGTTTTATGTAAAAGGTGTCAAAAAATTTTAGAATTATAATATCTTCGTAAAAACAAAAACACTCAGATAAATTTTTTTTTCGTTGCTATGGAGACTTTACGACTTATAAAAGTTACTCTTAAAATATTTCGTGTATGAAAAGATAGACCTTATATACATACTACAAATAGAACTAAAATAATGATAATTATTAATATAATTATTTATTATTTAGCTTATCATTTGTGTACGATCCACTTTTAATATTCGCACTATTGGGACACTAACCTTCTTATAAGAGTAGGTTTGGTTTGGGTTGTGGGGTGGTTCATCACGCCTGTAGCCACTAACTATAAATAATTAAAATAAATCTAGCCCAAGTGGTATCCCAGTAGAAACGGCCACAACTTGGACCTATCAATTTAAATGAAATATTCTGAAGGTTGATCACGTATTGGTTCAATTAGTATCGTAATACCTACGTGGATTATGGTTATTTTAAAGCAAATAACCTGTGGGATATTGTTAGGACTTTGTGGACGCTTAATGTGCCTTTGATTGGGCAAGGCAGAGGATTCATTAAAGCGGTCGGTCTATAGATTATTTGTTATATCACATACTTTTAGGTATTATTTACAAGGCCGTTTGATATTAGATAAGATCCGTGTTACGCATTGGAGATAAAATATCTGCAATATTTTACTGCAGGTTTTCCGTGATATAAATTAGACAATCGGTATACAATGCTTTACGACTTGGGGTCGAAACTTTGTTATTGGATTCGAGGCGTAACTAACACCCGAGCTGCAGGCGAGGGTTTTATACAACATTAGTTTTAGTATATGCGAAACCTGATACACGTGTCTAGTATTTTTATGTAAAGAATCTATGTACAAAATTTCAAAACTGTATCATGAAAAATCACAAAGTTATAAGCTTGTTCTGTTACCTAGTTGTCCGCACAAAAACGCGGTCACCACGCAGCGCGCGCCTCCAGCGTCGTCTTGAGCTCATTGGTAATAATAATTTGGCAGTAGGTACCTAAATTATTGCGATAGGTACTCAAAGTCGCTCGGTATCCAACTTTTAACTTGTTTTAATATTTTTGGGAAAAAAAAATAACATGGTTTAAAAATGATTGGAATCGGTTCAATTACTTTTTCTGAACAAACTATATCCAGGTTTCGCATATACTAAAAATAATGTTGTAGAGCCGAGAACTGCAGTAATAGATACCCACGAGTATCAAACGGCGTTTTTCAATACACTTTCGAAGAAATAAAATATTAGAACGGAAAGAATTTTAGTCAGGAATTATTAGGAAACTATGATTTAATTTGCATTTTTCCTGCGCTTTGCTTTCGCCAGGTTGAAGAAGAATCGAAAGTATGATGCCGCTAAACAACCTAAACTGAGAAATAGAAAATTCAAATATTTTTGAATTTAAAACTCAAAAAAAATTTAGTTTGTTCTTAGAAATAAATATTTGTTTTAAATAATCCTGTGATTTTCTATTTATAAACACAATTTAAATACTCAAAAAATATTTACGCCGTAAAGACGCATATCTCTTTGCCGAGATTTAAAAAAAAAAAACAAACACCGCCGACTGTGTTCATTGAACCCATTTGGACTTAGTATTAGAATAGTTGTCTGTGGAAATTTTTATTTCCGCACGTGTGCCGAAAAATATTAAAAATCCATGTGTGTGAAACACATTGCATGTTGATCCTAATCGTAATGCGATAAGAACCAGTTTTCGAGAAAGTGTATTGAAAAAATATTATTAAGTTTTCCATCAGGAATTTCTCAGAAGCAGCCACAGTGTCTGGCTTTATGCCCGGTTCATGGCAATAGCCTCCCATCTATAACATGTATTATTTTCACCTCTGCATTACCCTTCGTGGATCACGCCTGTACGTGATATACATGTCTTAAATTTTTCTTCATTCTGTTCCCAGGTGCAAGGCGAGTCTTGGAAGAAAATTCTACGAACCCTGATCACCGCTGAGGAGATGTTCGACGTGTTCAAGCATTACAACGTCGACAGATACCTGACGTCCAGTGGTCTCACAGTCCTGCCTGAGTATAGAGGACAGAATATTGGAGCTAAGTTTTTTGAAGCGAGGTAATTTACTGCCTAACCAGCTTTTTATCTAGGTGGAACATCGACAACCAAAAAAAACCGGCCAAGTGCGAGTCGTACTCACACGTTGACAAGGTGGACTGCATGACTTCTTGTGTTGAATGAAACTTCAGGCTTCTTATTTCGTTCTTTATTCCCAAGGCTGGTTACTGCTTGAGAGACGACTGCGACATTCGCAACAAACAGCCCTTGTTTTATATTATTTTTTTACATGGCGCAAGTAGCGGACGGCTTAGTGTGCTGTAGAGCACGATTGACCAATCAGAGCACATGTATGCTCACTATTGAGCAATAGGTAATACTGTCCGTTACTGTCATGATCGTGCACTGAACCAACTTACAATTTATTATTATTATTTATTTATCAGACTACAGATAGGTCCACTGTTTTAGTAACAATAAAACTTAGCCTATGTTAGTACTTAATAACTAGCACAGATCGGGTGCGATTAGTTAGCGCCCGCACTAGCGGGCTATCTGCCCGGGCTGCTATCGATTACAGGATAGTGTTGGGACTGCCACGCAGCCTGTGGAGTAGCGAGGCAGTTTTTTTACGCCGCAACGCGTCAAAACTCTGCGCGTGCGTCGGCAAACATTGCTGAGGCACTACAGAAGCGTGGCAGTCGCAACAATACCCTGAACGCATTATTATATTGGATACGCAGAGCATTATAAGCCTTTTGGGTATATGTGAACCACAGGGCTCCCGAGTACAGTGATGTGATACAGGATGAGCCGCGTCGTCCGTAACACACGTACTCACACGTAATATAGACATTAAATACTGTGTATACGATTTAATATTGTTTAAAGATGGTTAAATCCGTTCCGATCCGATGTGACCAGGCGTTTGGTGGAAATCATCTTTTTATTTACAAGAAAAAACTCTTACATGTTCTTTCTTTTCAGATTACCGTTCTGCAAAGCCCTGGGTATCAGCGCCACCGCCACAGTGTTCACAGCCACAACATCCCAGGTGCTAGCAGCCAAATGTGGCTACGATGTACTGGCTGAACTGGACTACGCAGACATGAAGAAACAGGGCATCGATTTGACTGGCTGTACCACGCCGTCTGCCAAGCTGATGGGCACCAAGTTTAAATAGAGATGGGTTTTTTGTAAAAGAGTAGTTTTATTCTCCACTTCCTTTTGCGCCCGGCTTCGCTCGCATTATGGTCGGAACGTTTTAAAGTATAGCCTATGACGCTTGAGGATAATGTAGTTTCCCATTACTGAAAGATTTTTTGGAATCGGATCAGCAGTTCTGATGATACCCAGGGGGGGGGTAATCTGCGGAACTGCCGGGTAATCTACTACCCAGGGGGGGTAATCTTCGGAACTGCTGGGTAATCTACTACCCAGGGGGGGGGTAATCTTCGGCACTGCCGGGTAATCTACTACCCAGGGGGGGTAATCTTCGGAACTGCTTGGTAATCTACTACCCAGGGGGGGTAATCTTCGGAACTGCCGGGTAATCTACTACCCAGGAGGGGTAATCTTCGGAACTGCTGGGTAATCGACTATCCAGGGGGGGTAATCTTCGGAACTGCTGGGTAATCTACTACCCAGGGGGGGGTAATCTTCGGAACTGCTGGGTAATCTACTACCCAGGGGGGGTAATTTTCGGAACTGCTGGGTAATCTACTACCCAGGGGGGGGTAATCTTCGGCACTGCCGGGTAATCTACTACCCAGGGGGGGTAATCTTCGGAACTGCCGGGTAATCTACTACCCAGGAGGGGGTAATCTTTGGAACTGCTGGGTAATCTACTACCCAGGGGGGTAATCTTCGGATCTGCTGGGTAATCTACTACCCAGGGGGGGGGGGTAATCTACGGAACTGCCGGGTAATCTACTACCCAGGGAGGGTAATCTTCGGATCTACTGGGTAATCTACTACCCAGGGGGGGGGGGGGGTAATCTTCGGATCTGCTGGGTAATCTACTACCCAGGGGGGGGGGGGTAATCTTCGGAACTGCCGGGTAATCTACTATCCAGGGGGGGTAATCTTCGGAACTGCCGGGTAATCTACTACCCAGGAGGGGGTAATCTTTGGAACTGCTGGGTAATCTACTACCCAGGGGGGTAATCTTCGGATCTGCTGGGTAATCTACTACCCAGGGGGGGAGGTAATCTACGGAACTGCCGGGTAATCTACTATCCAGGGGGGGTAATCTTCGGAACTGCCGGGTAATCTACTACCCAGGAGGGGGTAATCTTTGGAACTGCTGGGTAATCTACTACCCAGGGGGGTAATCTTCGGATCTGCTGAGTAATCTACTTCCCAGGGGGGGGGGGTAATCTACGGAACTGCTGGGTAATCTACTACCCAGGGGGGGGGGGGTAATCTTCGGATCTGCTGGGTAATCTACTACCCAGGGGGGGGGGGGGGTAATCTTCGGAACTGCCGGGTAATCTACTATCCAGGGGGGGTAATCTTCGGAACTGCTGATCAGATTCCAAAAAATCTTTCAGTACATACAAACTTTAAGGTCCTTAGCGGAGACCAGACGAGAGGAGTGGAGATGTGTTTTAACCACCAATAGAAGTTCGTTATTTACACTTCTCGGCTCCGCTTAGCTTTAGTGGAAACCGTTGAGCAGAGGAGGGGAGATTTCTCGTAATTGTTTAGGCATAGTGGAGACGTGAGCGGTGTGTGGCGAGCGGAGTGCTGCGGTTGCTAAACTGGGCGTGAGTAGCCTGTGCACACATCTCTGCTCCGGTCTAGCCAGTACGTATCTACACAGCGTTGTTGGATACACCCTAGCTATTTAGCATCTCCTCTCCTCCCCACTTCGCACATCTCCGCTTTGTTGGAGTCCGGACCTTAGTATAGATAGTAAAAGTTCTCAGCAACACACCTGTCTGTAAGTTAATAATCAATCCGACTCAATCGGAGAGAGATCAGGCGTAGGACCAACGGCTTAGCAGGCTTTCCAGTTCCATTGAATGACTATTTCAAAGTCATTTTCGCGGGCTACCTTAGCGCAAGTTCTTTAAGTCCAGTTTATGGCAATAGGCTTGTTATAAAAGGAATGATCATGGGTGGGTGGAGTAAAGGATGATTGCCACAAAACGGCTCGCGGCGTCAGTCGATCGCGTTCGTCAGAATTTCTACACATACGACCGTCTCCGTATCGTCGCTTGCAAACGTATCTTTTTCTGAGCCTAGTCAAATAGTTTCATTCCTACCATGTCGGATACGACTACAGCCGATCGCGCGTCACTGCATAGACGGCTACGATCGCGAGACGCGGTCAAGCTGCTGTGCGCGGCTTGGTAATATAGATTTAAAATACTGTGTACACGATTTAATATCGTTTAAAGACTGTAAAATCCGTTCCGAACCGATGCGATGCGAGCCGTTTGGTGGAAATCATCCTTTAAAAAAAAACTTATTTCATATGAATAATAATTTATTACTTAGTTGTCTTTTATACAAACATTACAAAATAATATAAATGCTTTTATAATCACTGTATCCTAGGTATGTATGTCTTATTTATTTACTTGTGTGTTCTGGAGAAATATGTAGATTCCATGTATTCGTCCTCTACTATTTCTTAGCGTGTTGATGACAATCTAAATTGTGTCGGCCCCGAACTGAGTCACTATACACCGACCGCTTTAATGAGTCCTCCGCCTTGCCCCGTCAAAGGTACATTAAACGTCCAAAAAGTCGTAACAATATCCCACAGGTTATTTGTTTTAAAATAACCATAACCCACGTAAGTATTACGATACTAATTGAACCAATACGTGATCAACCTTCAGAATATTCCATTTAAATTGATACCTTCGCGAGGACTCATTAAAGTAACATTCCATATAATGAGGGCATGTCTAACAATTTAAATCTTTGTTTAATACAAGTGATAAATATCCCATTTTCGTAAACACACTTTATTTCATAGAAAAATCGTATTCTTGATAAAAAAAATAAACAAAATTGGAAAACGACATTGTGCGCATTAAAATTCTCCATAAAGGTAAACGCACACTTAACGTAGTCGAAGGAATCGAATTTTTGAATAAATATTCTATGAAACCTCGGACACTATTCGGCCGAATCGGACGAATAGATAACGTTGTACAGACGCCAGCATCTCAAACTATCGGAAACAGTCAAATTTTCCCAATCAACCTTGAACCCAACGCTTCAGCGATAAAGTTGAAAATCTATTAAAGAAATTTGACAGATTGTAGTTGCTTGATGTGCTGGCGTCTGCACACACGGCGGCACATGAAGCTATACATTTCCAGTATAACTTGGCCTCGCTTTGTGTAGATTTCCTATACAATAAGAGATCCGCATAAACTGGTTTTGTATAGCTTGATTGGCCGTTGTGCGTACATATAACGTTTCATTCAGCATGGTCGATTCTTCAGGCGCGGACAAGTGTGCGTTTACCTTTTAAGACACCGCTCGAATAAGCTAGCTCAGGTGGCTTCGGGTCGGTATGATTTGACTTTGCCGAACGGCACAATTATCGGATCTGACGTTCAACTGTACTCCATTTTCTTACTACTCTATGTTCACTAAACTAAGCCACAGTGACGCCATCTACAATAATTTATAGGCTAATTTAAATAATTATTTATTTAAGAAAGCTTTGGTTTAGTGTACGTTACAAGTTAAAATACATTTTTTTTTTTACGGAAGGCTTGTAACATCTAGCATCTAACTTCTTACATGTAACGCAGGTAAACGAAGGTTTAGCTGGTTCCTCGATGATGAATCTGATCACTACCAGAAAAAAAAGCAATCCGTAAAAAAAAATCCATTTGAAAAAACAAATATTACAAAAAAAGCTTATTATGACAAAAGCACACCCTGTGTAATAATTAAAAGTTTATTATTATATGAAAAAAAGGTATAATTTACTATGGCAAGATAGTCTTGTCATGTTTTAAATAATTATAAAATCTTAATATATGTGATTCTCAAACTTTTAAAATTCACGACTGGCAATACTTAAATATACAGTCAGAAAAATCAATTAATAAGCAAATTGATACCCTACGTCAATTTGTGAACGAATGATATTTGTGATTTGATTAAGCAGATTTTTTATGTTGGTAAGTAGTCAATTTTTACCAAGGGGTACCGTAGTACCCAGTACCCAACTGAGTTGTGGAGGTCAGATAGACAGTCGCTCCATGTAAAAAACCGGAATTCTGCTTTCATCAGATCGTGGGCGTATTTAAATAGAATAGTAATAAAAACATACATTAAAAATACTTAATACGTAAAGGAATAAATTACAGGCAAATTGGAAAAAATGGAATACAAATCTTGGAATACCTATAACGCTTATATGCGTCAAGAAAAATATTTATTTTTTCACACATTGTGGTGGTACCGCGAGGGTAGCCAGCGAAATTCAAATTTTCTTACGTCTAGTTTCTGCTAATAGAAAAAAATGCAAGAAAACTTGAAGTTTTTGGGCTACTGTCGCTTCCCCCTTAAAACTATTTGTCTATTTTAACACTATGGGCATAAAACTGTGAATATGCTGTGGCAAATATGTCCAGTTATACCAAAATTACACAACCCACAAACTTACTGGGACACAGGCCGCCTCTCTATGAGAGGGAATGGGCTATAGTCCACCACGCGGGCCCAGTGCGGGCGATGTCACATGTCTTCGAATGTTTGGTTCTAGGACATGCCGGTTTCCTCACGATGTTTTCCTTCACCGTTTTGAGAGCAGTGGTGATGAAATAAATTACACAAAGTAATACGCCTGTCTGGGTTCTAACCCACGACTTACTGCTCGTAAGTCGGGACCGCCAAATAATATAATGGAATTTAAAAAAAACAGTCAAGAGATCATCACTTTTCTGCGCATACTTCAATTTATTTGAGGTCGGTCCATTACTCGTCATCTCGTGGGGGTGACCCAATACAGGGTGTAAACAGACCCTTCACGAAGCCGTCAACCAAGCATTCTGTACATCAAACTAAGTAACTTTACGCTAAAATGTTTACTGCAAAATGATTTTTTTTTGGGATGAAAAATCACTTTTTACGGTAGGACAGTAAAAACATGTATTTAAAAGAAAAAGTTGGAACTTTGACCCCCAATATCTCCGTAACTAGAAGGTTCCCAGGTATGGTCTAGAACAAAAAAAATGATCCCAAAGACGGGGAGAACAAGAGCCTTTCGGCTTCGTTAAGGGTCTTGTTACACCCATTATATATCCAAAACTTATGCTATAAATATTTATAAAATTATTTTGCTTAAATGATCCAAAATTTTATGGAATTTATTAGAATATTTGAAGTGGTTTATCGTATTACCCAGTAGATGGGCTATGAACCTCATATAGGCAGACGATCCATGTACAGTACTGGTATTCAGCAGGATCCGTTTAAAATGGAAGCCGACCCCAACATAGTTGAGAAAAAGCTACGCAGATGATGGTCTGATGTGGGTTGGTGCATTTTAACACAACTGGTAACATTAATATTCCGCACGCAAAATACGCGCTTTGACATGGCGTTGCGGACACCAGCCCGTTATACAATACAATATTATGTGATGCTGGTTTGTCAATAAATAACGTAATTATGCGCCTAAACACGTACACAAATCTACGTTTTTTTATACAAAATACATTTGCCGGTTTTATAGAACACTAAGCGATACTTTGCACTTCGCAATACTGGTATCTGAACTCTTGGCGCTAAGCCAGGTTGAAATTTCATATGCGGACTTTCATTTACGCATTCACATAGGTACAGCCTAGTGTTCGTGAAAACGGGCGTTTATATCAAAATGCTATACTTAATTACAGATAAGCAGATAGTACAAACAATTCAAAGCCAAATAAGGCCATTTTTGACGGCAAAAAAGGCTATTTCTGACGCATTAAAAGGCTTTTTTGACGTCAATATAGACTATTTCTCACCCTAAAGGTAAATTTCAAGACTAAAAAGGATAATTTGTTTACATTACATCTTAAAATGGCAATAAAATACAGTTCTTTACTTGTAATAGGGAATATTCCGAAATAAAAGCGAGATTAGGAAATAATACTTTAAATATTCAAGATATTTTAGTCTTCCCCTTTTATTTGAACGCCTTTTCAATGAGGGCTATCGTTTTTGAGCTCACCAGATGGCGCCACTAGCGAGTAAGGTCCTGTCATTAATTCTATTTTAAAAGTATCAATAACTTTACAAAAAGTTTATTTTATGACATACTAGCGAATCTTCAAGTCATAATTAATCACAATCGTGAATATTAGTAAAAATACATGATAAAAAAGCGCACAACCCGCGAACACTATGACAGCCGACATTACTGATGACCTTACACTACACGAACGCCTCTAGCGGCGGATCTATCAGTCATCGAAACTAGTCAACATACAAGGTGTAATAATTGAAATAATTAAAACTTCTAACCCATTGAACTTATTATTTGTCGTGTCGAAATCAAAATTAATTTATTCAAATTAGGCTGATAATCAGCACTTTTTGAACGTCAAAGTTCACAAGAGACAGTCCCCCAAAAGTCTCATATAATTTTGATGTTCAAAAAGTGTTGATTATACACGGTGTAACCGAATCAACGCAAGAACTCTCGTGTGGTGTCTCAGACCATGAAACTGAACCCCTTTTGGAAATTCACAACTTTTTTTTGCTTTCCCATCGATGTTAATCAGCTAATTGTGTCAATCTCTATAGAAAGTCCGGTTTTTAGGGTTCCGCACTTGAAGCATAACCAACGGGGCCCTATTACTAAGCCTCCACTGTCCGTCCGTCTGTTTGTCTGTCTGTCAGCGGGCTGTATCTCATGATCCGTAATAGGTAGACAGTGGAAATTTTCACAGAATGTGTATTTCTGTTGCTGCAATAACAACAACAAAAACATTAAAGGGGGCTCCCCTACTACGATGTTACGCAACTCTTCTTGGCCGGATAGAGATGCGCGAGTTTGACTCGTACTTGGCCGGTTTTTTTTTTGAGTACATCAAGCACTCGTAGAACAATAGTTGTACAGTTTCGTGGTTCGAGACAGCAGGCGAAACTGCGAGAGGTCTTGCCACGTTTATTATGTGACACCTTGTATATTAGCCTAAAAATTAAATGTCATTTATTTAAATTATAAATGACATTTAATTTTTATTGATTATGCTTCGTTTGACTGCAGATGTACTGATCAGGGAGGGTATCGTGACGTCTTAAAGCAGGAGTAATTCCAGTGTGGGAAAGAGACAGAGCTATACAGGGTGTAAACAGACCCTTCACGAAGCCGTCAACCAAGCATTCTGTACATCAAACTAAGTAATATACGCAAAAATTATTGCTGGGAATCTAATTTTTTTTTTGGGGTGAAAAATCACGTTTTACGGTAGGACTCGATGGAAAGCACTCAAAACATTGTGCTGATGGATCGATTGAATAGTACGGGGGTCGTGGAGGTGTGTAAAGTAAAAAAAATCCATTAAAAACATGTATTTAAAAAAAAAAAACTCGTGAAAAAATTTGAAACTTTGACCCCCAATATATCCGTAACTAGAAGGTTCCCAAGTATGGTCAAGAACAAAAAAATTATCGCAAAGACGGGGAGAACAAGTGCCTTTCGGTTATGTTAAGGGTCTATTTACACTCGGTATAGGTCGTCTATCGCCATCTCTTTGCCACACTGGAATTATAACTCCAACGTCATGGTAGTCCACCTGGCTCTCAATAAAAGGGAACAAGAATAATTACTTTTCATTTCGAGTAAATTTTCACCGGTAAAATATTCTATGTTGTCTTTTTAAAAATATTGATCAAAAACTTGTTACTTTTAAACATTACATTCAATGGCAGTATTTAAATAATACTCATGACCTGTTTTACTATCACAGGATAAGTTTCGCTTAATTATCTGCTAGATAGTTTCATTTTTAAACAGGGTCAAATAAATTAGCTAGTGAGACTCGGCAGATGTGATGGTACCACAAGATAAAACAAGAGAAAATGATCTGATGAAGTTTTCAGTTTTTTATTTTGCATCGTGTTTTTATACCGATTAGGGAAATCAGTTAAAAAGTATGTATTTATAACTGATATTAAAACTAACTACACCGCGGTCGTAAATATATATACTCGAAAATTCATCACATTTTTTTTTTGTCATGTTTTAATATACAGGGTGGAAGGGGCACCGACGCGAAAACGGTTACCACGTATTCGGTACATCATTCTGAGCCCCCCCACATAGAAAGTTTTCATCGGTTATTAAAAAAAAATCAGCTGTTCTGTTTCATTTTGGCCGTGTCGGTATTGCACTTTTGTAGGAAACAGCTGTTTTTCTACATACGATTGCGGAGTTTCTCTAGCTAAGTAATTGTGACCCCATTTAGTAGTTATTACGTATCCAAAGATAATAAAACAGGCCTAAAATATAATATAATATATATATAATATTCAGACATTTTTATACAAACTTTTCATCATTTTTTCTTTTCTTTTTGAAAAGATGCAGGCAAGGCGGAGGCAGGTTCAGTCAGTCTACTTCTTCAGCTTTTCTTGCAGCCAGTCAGCTGTGAGCTCGTCTATCTCTCTAACTTCTAGTAAACGTGGGGCGCCGACAGTCGCTGCTAATGCTCTTTGGGTGCCTGCGTACATGACCTGAAAACGTAAATAATACAAGGTGTAAACGGACCCTTCACGAAGCCGTCAACTAAGCATTCTGTACATCAAATTACGGCGCACTTAGTTTCCCCGCGAATATCGTACGCGCAGCACGCGTTATCAGTGCAATGGATCGACATTACAGTTATTGCAATTTGGAGTACGTTTCTATGGTGCAACTGTATGCACGGGCTGATTATGACTCTCATGCTGCCCGGCGACTTTACGCGGAGCCGCAACACTTGGAGTCACTCTGTCTTCGCGGGGTTCTGAACCCCCAAGTCCCATCGGCTCGGACGATCGTAGCAGCGACACAGCGGCTACTCGACCATGGGCAGTTCCAGACACCAGCACATGCACAGGGCAGAGGTCGATCGGCGGTTATTTCGCCACAGCTCGACTAGGAGATCATCGAGTACTTCATTATCACCGCGCCGTGCGAGAGCACCTGCACTCGGTGTTTCCCCAACGCTGGATCGGACGCGGCGGGCCAGTGGCTTGGCCAGCATGAAGCCCGGACCTAACTCCGTTAGACTTTTACTTGTGGTCTGAGCTCAAGCGCCTGGTGTATCGTGAGGAACACGAAACACGCGACGCGTTAATAACTGCGATAGTGGACGCTTTTGATATCGTAAGAACTGACAGAGACACCTTATTAAAATTCAAAGACAATCAATTAAAACGTGCTCGATTGTGTATTCAACGCAGTGGCTTGCACTTCAAACAATTACTCCGTGACCGAGAAGTGTTAGTACCTACTCGTTCTTTTGTCAATAGTGAATATTTAAAAGTAGTTTAGTTAATTAAAATAATTGTAAATAAGTTGATTCAAATTTTAGAAATACGCCTCAAATACTTTGTTAGGTATCTAATTCAGAAAATTTTTCATAGAAAAAATTGCAACTAAAAAAGTATTTTTGACGGTCCTAAGCCCGTAAAAGTACGAAGGGAAAATCTGAACAACTTGTTGGGTAAAGCTTATTATTATGTTTCATTAACTCATAAGTTATCAGCTGATTGAAAAGCACGCGGGTAAACGACCGCGCGGCCGCTCGGCGCCCGGCTTGCGTCGAGCGTAGGTATCGGGAAGTATTACTATTGCTTCGTGGTCGCATTCGATTTTTTTTTATCACAATGGTAAATCTGCCATTGTTTGTTTCAAATATTTTATTTGTTTATAAAACGATTGTATTACCGAGACAAAACCATTTCGCTGCGGGAAAACAAAAAATAAAATTTCTCAGTGTATAACATTCTTTTCCTTAATAGGTTGATGCGCATGATCAATCTACAGGGTGGAAACTTTCAACGGGGCAATAAGGGGAACTACCTTAACCGTTGAGCTACACAAAAATGGTCTTAGGAGACTATCCATAATTTTTCATGAAATTTTGACCCCCATTCACAGATTTTCAAAAAAAATTACAGTTAGCAAGAAAAAGGCCATTTTACACAAAACATTTTTTTGATGCCTATCGATCAAGTTTCTAATACTGATCAAAAACTTCTATGGGACCAACTATCGTTCGAGTACTAAAATGTCAGAAATCAGGTTGACAGCTGGGACAGCCCGGCTGTTATTATTTAGCCATGATCTCATTTAATAGGATATTATTAATGGTTTTATAAGCTGCATACCTGTAACTCCATGTGCGCGTCTCGTGGTGTATAGAATATGAAGCACATAGGGAACGACACCCGTCCGTCATCGTGGTCCAGTTTGTAACTGAAAATGTACGACAGACATAATTATTAAACTGTTAGAACAAATTATGGAAGTCTGACAACCAGTCTTTCCAAGGAGTAACGTATTACCCAGCTACTGTTTTTTTTTATATATATAAACGTTGCCCCCCCATTAGGAATTTTCCTGTATCGTGGGTGCGTTTACAAACATTTAAACTCACATACACAAACAGCCAGACCCGGAACAACTATCTGTAGGCGACATGTAGCGCAGCAGCCAATCGCTCAGCCACTGCGCCAATCGTGCCATTAAAGTAGAGATCAGATGGCTGCATCCCGTTACCCTTTTTTTTCAAAATCAAATTATTTTATTTTACATAGGCCTAAATGGGCACTTTTAAAAGTTGAAAAGGTGCACGGTTTGTGATGGTAGTTTCCTATGGAGAAGAAACTCCATGGTTAATATTTGACTGGCAGCCGACTCCACCTTATTTGGGAAAAGGCAGACAGATGATAGTGAGGTACATGTAGCATAACATTGTTCCTGTACACTCACCTATACACAATAAACCGTGGCTGGTGAGACGGCAAGATATCCTGTAGTTCCTCTAACTCAACATTCTCCAACTGCTCATCCACCTCCAAGGTCTGCTTCTCTCTGTTCACCTAGAAATTACAAGAGTTAACATCATAATCAGCTTGTTTTCATGGACATTAACACAGACTTAAACTAGGTCAAGGGCTGGCTTTTACCTTGGCCAAAGGCTTAGCGTTGCCATACAACGTGGCAACGCCGCCAGTCTTTTGGGTACATTACCAGTTGACTACGTTGAGGAGGAGTTTTTTGACACCATTTTTAAGTTTATTTTTAAGTTTATTTTTAAGTTAGTTAGTTAATATAGGTTATTTTAACTAGGTCTGAATTAAATATTAAATCTATAAATCTAACTATTTAAACAAATAAATAAAATTGAAGTGTCTGTTTGTAATTTCAATTTTTTTTGTTTTTTCATTTTTTTTTCATCTGCTATCAGTCATCCTTGATGCATCTTTCCACACATCTCATCAAAAATCAGATGTGTGGAAAGTTGCATCACATTTTTTTATAGAATCAGGACCAGTGTCCTAATTCTACTTAATCAGGCCGCACAATATCAGCTTTCTTGAGTCTCTTAGTACAATTGGGCATCAATAGTGGATGTGAAAGGGGATTTGGATAGTTGGTTAATGCATCTTTGTAATTCTCTAGGTACCTAGAGAATTACAAAATAACAGCTTTTTACTGAATGCATATGAAAGTATATACAGTATTACATTATTTTACACACATGTACATTAATTTATGTAACAGCCAGTAGTGAATTCCACAGACAGACAGTTCGCACAATAAATGTAGAAACAGCATTTTTTTTTTAAATAAACCAATGTAACTATAACTTGTGAATTCAGTAGAAAAATGGGACCAAAAAGTTCTTGGAGTTTATATTCTAGATGTAAAAAACTCACTAAGGAAAATAAATAACATTTGACCCTCCCTGTAAGTGGTTTTTTCTATATTTTATTTCTTTGTTTTTCATAAATTTCTTCAAAACTACTAAATCAAGTCTACTGTTTCAGTAGTTTTTAAAAAAATTGCAGACATGCAATTACATTTAAAACATAGCACCCTTTTCTCGTAAGTTGTTTCAATATTATGTGTCTATTAGTTTAGTTAAATTGTCAAGTCACTATGAATCATTCGGACCAATAAAATAATAAGCAAATCCTGAGGCAAGTACTTTATGTATCATTTTTATGACGTAAGTAAGACCGGAGATACGGTTGAATGACTCAGATTTAATGGAGCTGATCAATCCAATCCAATAGGAAAAATACCGTCAAATACCAAGTTTAGAGGAAGAGGAATAGTTATAGGAACTTTATAGATAGTTATACCCGGAAATATGATAATAGGAAGTAGGAAATTAAACATCGGAAATACCTTTAGTATAAGCGCAGAATTGGACGTGTGTTTCTGAAATCTGAACTTCTTTAACACTTCCTTCACATCGTCTGTTATGTCACAAACGTTCACGTTGTGTGCCGACATGTTGATTAATAGAGTTTAATATAAAAATAAACAATAAATACAGGAAATATTCGCAGTGTTGTTTACGTCGACAGAGTGACAAGTGACGTCAACGCCCTTGACAACGATAGAGGTGGGAAGTGTTCATGGTTCATTAGTTAGTCGATCGATTTCAATGGCAGATAATAATGCTTTACAAAAAACGACGATTTTATCAATAATGAAACACTAGACATGTCCATTACACGATGAGGCCTACAGCCAGCAGTGGGTGAAGTCGGGCTGTGAATGATGATGATCAGGACACGCATTGTCGGTTAGTTAGTCTTTCGAGCTGGCTAAGTTGGCCGAATGCAGCTAATGAGCCACGGCATGTACAATATAATTATTATGTCTAAACATATTATAACCCTGGATGTAACCCTGAGGGATTATTACTATTACATTATATTAGTTACAAAAATCTACTTTGAATATCATCACTGCTGTGATACGGGCTGTGAAAGACAGAAATTACATTTGAATTGACTTCACAAGGTTACGACTACGACAAGAATGAAAAAAATATCACGCTTGAATAAACTTTATTTTTCAAAAAAACTTCTAGTTGGACAAACTTTAGCTAAAGAACCACTCTACTAATTCGTTCATAAACCTGAAACATTTAATCTTGAAACTGAGTTCCATTTACTTTTCCTACTGCATCATAATTGAATTAAACAACGATTTTTTTTATTTAGATTAATACAAATAAGATTATTAATTACGTAATGGTTTCGAAAATATTCTAGACAGTTACGGTATTCAGAACGTAAATGTCAATTTGACATATTGAAATGAAAAGTACATTTTCCTGCTGTTCACTGTAAAGACAATCTTTTTGTTAAAATATCAACAAACAAACTATAAAAAATAGTTTCGATAAATTTTAAGTAAACTGGCTTCTTCCGTTGAGTGTTTTATATCAATTTTATCGTCAATATTGGTTTATAAACGTGAATTATCAAAAGGTGTTTGTCCATGATAAAAAGTAGTTTATAATTTTATCGGATTTCTGCAATAGTGTATGTTTAGGCGGCCTAAATACAGGTCAACAGCATTGTGGAGGATTCTGCAGTGCTTGTAAGTATCGTTAACCACTTGTATTTAGCGATAATTCTGACATAAACATAGCGTGAAGTAGCATAACAAGAATTTCTGTGAAACCTCGATCGTAGGCAACTTTCTCATTGTTTGGAAGGTTTTATTTTAAAAAAATCTGCAAACGTCAGTTAAGATGGTCTATAGTTGGGTTTATCTGTAGATATAGTGCATAATTCGAAGAGATTACACAATTTTAAAGGATTAACACATATTATAGATAAGAAATCAGAATGAAATCTCTTTATGTCCTAATGATATCGCCTTTGTGAGGAGTTAGTGACCTAAATATGTTAATGAGAGTGTGTAGGACCTTGATTTATCAGTGAAACATTTTAGTAGAGATTTTATTGTCAATATCTGTCATTTACCGTATTATAGTGAATAGAAGGGCTAAGTAGTGATGTATTAAAATTATTTCATGCAAATAAAATTAATGTACTACAGTAAAAATGTCTTAGTTTTCTTTAAACCATGAATACTATTGCAATTTTGCATGCTATTATTAAGGCGGAATGTGCCCTGCTCTAAAACATTTTTATATCATCCTTTATATACTGCATTTTATGCAAATAAATATAACTTACTAGGCCAGTCCCATATGTATCTTACAGATATTCTGCCCTAAAGATAAGTCATAAGTCATTTATTTTAGAACAATATACATTGTATAGGAATTTAGTTTTAGTTTATTTAAAACAATAGATACCTTCTGACAATAGTTCTGTTTCAACCTCTTGTTTATTATTTCATTGTGTTTAGTAACTTAACAGACAGATGTCTTTTAAATTAGAATAAAAAAATCAGATGAGTTTTTCTTTCAAAAAATGCTTATTCACGCTATGTGGAACTATAAAGAATCTCAAAGCAAGGCATGAAACAGGCATTTTATTTTGAGCTCTATGACTAATATCATATGATAAATTTTCAATGCCTGGCAGACTTTTAATACACGCTTATTATACTAACTGTTTTTTTTCTATGCATGTACATTGTAATACCTACATTGATTTTAAAAGAGTTTCTTGCCCGTTCTTCTCCATTCAACGCTTTGGAATGGACATCTACAGTACTTTCACAGCTATTATGGCTAGTGGCTGGAACTGGTCTATCTATACAGAGAAATAAATTAAAGTGTCTGTTTGTAATTTCAAAAAAATAGTTTTTTACTAAATGCATATGAAAGTGTTATACAGTACTTATAACAAAAAATCATTTTTTAAACTTTTGTCTTATTATTCTGAAATAAAAATAGCCTTAGTTACTCCTTATAACATCAGCTATCGGCCAGTAAAAGTCCCGTCAAAATCGGTTAAGTCGTTTGGGAGATTAGTCGGAACAAATGGACAGACACACAAAAATTTAATTAAATGTTGTTTCGTTGTAAGTACCTGTAACCGTATATTCTCTCATGTGCATTTAATAAAAGGCTGTTATTTTGAAGTTACAACACAGTTAGACACTTCAATTATATTTATTTATAGAGTTTTACTCTGAAGTAGTTAATGATAGGTACATAGTCAAATATTTTGAATACATTATTGCTGATTTTGATACATTCTGATTAATCCATGATAAAGGCGCTGAAAATAAATCGTAGCTCGACTGATCTACTAAGCGAGCAAAAGTGATGCAATTAGTTTTGAAACGCAAAAGAATAGATGGCTATAATGTGCGTGCGCTCGGAAAAAAACGACATATGTGCCAGAACGAATTTACTCCTTTTTTAACAAAATAAATGAATTAAATTTAAAACTACTTTGAGTAAACTTTGATATGATAATTCTCTATGTTTTAAAGTAAATTCCATTGAATAACTCTTAAGCGTTACGCCGTGATGACGAAAAAAGTAAAAAAATAGATATGTCTTTGCAATTTATTTGTATCGAGAAAAAATCATTGAATCGTGTTTTCATTTTACATGAGACTAGACCAAATAGTCAAAAAAACATATACCAAAATGTTAAATCCTTATTCCAAATACTTAAGGGCATTACATTGCTCGAAGACCTTGATGATTTGATCCCTGTACTGGTTTTTGTTGACTTGCCCCGCACATTTCGCAAAATTTCGATTTTTATTTATTATTTAAAAATATTAAAAGAAATAACAGAAAAAAAACAATACAGATTGTTAAGTATATCACTACGTATTTGTTGTTACAAAATTCATGCCGATCTATTCAGCCGTTACAGAGATAATTTACAATTAAGGTTGAAAAAGGACCTATTTTCTACGATTAACCAAAAAAAATTGAGAAGATTTATTAAAATTTTAAACAATACAATTTATTTGCGATGAACTTAACTATAACATACTTTTTTTACACGGAAAACGCACGAAGGGATTCATCAACAAATTTCTTTGAACATACGCTGTTTTTGGGATTTGAGCCATGTAATGCCCTTAAAAAGTTACACGAAATAGAAAAGACACATTTTTTTTTCAATATATCGTCGGGGATAGTGCAAATCCGCGGAACTATCATTGGATAATTCCGCGTATCTGACAAATGTAGCCAATTTCAATTACGCATTGTCTTAGCGACTAAATTAATGACTTTAATAGATTTCTTCTGTTAACAATACATATAACACATGAATTTTTACTACTCATGTAAAAATGAGGTAAAAATCGTTGACATAAAAAAAAAATATTAAGTCAAAAAACGTTGAAATAAAAAAAAAACAACTTATAACCTTCCCCTGTAAACCTACACGTAGATTCGCGGATTTGCACCATCCCCGACGATATCGCCTTGAGGGAAAGAAATATGACAACAAAACAAACAATTTTATACACAAAGTGGTAATAGACAATAGGAATACTTTGTATTGTGATCAATATTGTATGTTTAGAATTTAAATCTTCATTGATGACTAAGAAATCTATATGTGTGGAAAGCGAAATAGAAAATCTAGCTGAAAGATGTATAAATAGTCCATTCATACGTTTTGCTACTCGGGTCGATCTTTAGGTTAAGCCGTGCTTATCTAGGTTGATCTGTGGAGGGGTGACCACCCATTACATACCGAGTTTCCTCCGTGCCTCGGAAAGCACGTTAAGCCGTTGGTCCCGGGTGTCATTTGTAGATCTTTGACAGTCGTTAGGTACTTAGTCAGTGGCTAAAAAAAGTCTGACAACCAGTCTTAACAAGGGGTATCGTATTACCCAGTACTAACTGAGTTGTGGAGGTCAGATAGGCAGCCGCTCCATGTAAAATACTGGTATTCAGCTGCTTCCGGTAGACTGGAAGCAGACCCCACATAGTTGGGAAAAGGCTAGGCAGATGATAATGATACTTTTTCGTCTTGTCATGACGATTTTTAAAATACGAAAACAATCTTGAATTGCTTACAAAGGAGATTGGATAAGAGTGTTCAAGTACATACAAGGTGTAAACAGACCCTTCACGAAGCCGTCAACCAAGCATTATGTACATCAAACTAAGTAATTCTGCGAAAAAAAATTCTGGGATACGATTTTTTTTTTGGTGGGAAAAATACGTTTTACGGTAGGACTCTCAAAATAACGCACTCAAAACATTGTGCTGATGGATGCAATTTACTGGGGTCATGGAGGTGTTCAAAGTAAAGTACATTAAAAACTTGTATTTAAATAAAACTTACACCTTGTATATTTATTTATTTACCACTAATTATAGCAACATTACATTAATATGCTATAAGACACAGAATAGAATAACATAAAATAAGCCAGTAAAAATATTAACAGCTTTATTAGTTAAAGACAATGTTTATAGTTGCACACCTTACTTACACTTTTTTTTGGGGATACAGTACAGGAATCCCCAAAAAAAAAATCGGCTGTCCCATATACAGGGTGTAACAAGACCCTTAACGAAGCCAAAAGGCGCTTGTTCTCCCCTTAATTGCGATCATATTTTTGTTGTAGACCAGGCCTGGGAAGCTTCTAGTTACGGAGATATTGGGGGTCCAATGCTCCAACTATTTCACAAGTTTTTTTTAAATAGTTACATGTTTTTAATGTAAGAATTTTAAAATTTAAAATTTACACCTCTACGACCCCCGTGCTATTCAATCCATTCACCAGCACAATGTTTTGAGTGTTTTACATTGAGTCCTACCATAACACGTGACTTTCCACCCAAAAAAAAAATCGTTTCCCGGCAAGAATTTTTGCGTATAGTTACTTAGTTCGATATACATAATGCAATTCGTGAAGGGTCCGTTTACACCCTGTAGATGTAACAATAAACGCAAGAATGCATGTCTCTCGGACCATGAAACTCAACCGGGCACAAATCCTGAGATAGTCGTGATGGAAAAATCCAATAACACTGCGAAACCCGGGAATCGAACCCAGGACCTCATGCTCAGTAGTCGCGCTTGCGACCAATCGACCAACGAGGCAGTACTCTTGTATTTAATTAGTATGTATTGGTGTGAAGTCATTAAACGTTTTAATTTCTTTGTTTCAGATTCAGTGTTTAATAATGGATTGGACTAGCAGTGAAGTTTTGTGATTTAAGGTGTAAGAGGAAGGAGTATCGCCATGTCTACTTCGTGTAAGTATTCCTACTTTACTTATCATCATCATCATCATCATTACAGCCGAAAGACGTCCACTGCTGGACATAAGCCTCCCCCAAGTTTCGCCACATTGACCGGTACCGTGCGACTCGCTTCCAGTGGATCCCTGAAACCTTCACCTGGTCATCGGTCCAACTAGTGGGAGGCCGTCTAACGCAACGTCTTCCAGTACTTTACTTAGTTTACTTTTAAATCAGGGCTGTATTCTCTATTGGCCACTCTGGGTATGTGTCCAGGGCCCCATGATCCTTAGGGGTCCCCAGATCCTGTAAGCATCTTAGCTGGGGCTGTCAAAACTTAAGAAGATATACCAGGGGCATTCTACAATTTTTCCGCTCGCAACAATTTGCCAAGGGGGCCCTTGGCAAATTTTTAAACTTTTCTGCAATATTTTTGAAAGACCGGACCGGACGTACTCAAATCAAAGCGGGTCCACATAAACCTGAAGCAAGTTCGAGCAGTGTGCCCTCCCAGACATGACGTACGGGGCTGAAACTTGGACGCTCACCAAAAACACTATCCACCGCAAGTTACTAGAGTGCTATGGAACGAGCCATGTTGGTCATCTACCTCCACGACCGGATGAAAAACGAAGCCGAAAGTCACTTCACGACACGTTCTCCCTGTCATTGCGATCATTTTTTTGTTCTAGACCGTACCTGGGAACTTTATAGTTACGGAGATATTGGGGGTCAAAGTTCCAACTACGTGTTTTTAATGTAACATTTTTACTTTAAACACCTCCACGACCCCCGTACTATTCAATCCATCCATCAGCACATTGTTTTGAGCGCGTTACATTGAGTCCTACCGTAAAACGTAATTTTTCACCTCAAAAAATAAAGTCGTTTCCCAGCAATAATTTTTGCGTAAAGTAACTTAGTTTGACGAACAGAATGCTTGGTTCGTGAAGGATCCGTTTACATCCTGTATATGTCCTGGATGGAAGATGGGGAAAGAAAGTGCTGGAGTCTGGATATCACGGACGGGACGGAGGAATGATGTAAGACAACTGACTAGGTGGACAGAAGATCTCGTTAAAGTGACCGGAAGACACTGGATAGCCATGACACAAAACTGCCAAAAGTGAAGAGATTTGGAAGAGACCTACACTCAGCATTGGTTGGCCAAAGATTGAAGAAGAAGAAATACTGGAATTCAGCATTCGCTTAGACTGGAAGCTAAATAAAGAAAATGCTAGACAGATGATGATTAAAGTGTCGCAATAAACACAGTTCTATAATTATATGTATAGCGCTTGTTTATTCCGATAACGGTCGCGGTAGACCTTCGATCTGTGGTGGGCGTTTATTGTGTGTATGCAAATGTGTTTGACTCATATCAATTATGTAGGTAGGTAGAGCAATCTATACCGTGTAAGTAGGTAAATAAATATTGCCATATTTATGTAGACATTACATCTGTTAAGACCTTTCATCGGTACTTACCCTTTTCAATCTAGACAAATTAGAATCGCTGGTTTGTTCGCAACGAGTCACACTGTGACACGTTACAGTGTGACTCGTTCGTTGGAAAAAATTGTGAATAAATATCCCAAACAGTCACAATTTTACTCGATAGGACAACTTTTTATCATTTGTTACCGACGACATACACTGTGACATAATACAGAGTGACTGGTTGGGATTTTAACTAAGCATAAAATTTTCTACATTATTTAAAGAATCTATCCGGAATATTTGTGTCTAATACATTAGTATTGAACTTCATCATTCTCTTGCCCTTATCCCAATTCATTTGGTGTCGGCGCAGCATGTCTTCTTCAATACTTCTCTATTACTCGTCATCTCATCAGACACCTCCTTTCTAGCCAGATCATCCTTCACACTGTCCATCCATCGTTTCTTTAGTCTTCCTATACTCTTATTCCCATCCATATTCATACTCAAAACTTTCCGCACGACATTTTCCTCATTCCTCCGCATCACATGCCCATACCACGACAACCGATTATAGATAACTTTTCAGGTCACCGGCGCCACTTTTAGACTTCCTCTTATGTACTCATTTCTTATTTTATCATCCTCATTAGCATTCTCATCTCAGGCACATGTAAATGCCTTTCATTCATCCCTTTGTGGCTCAATATTCTGAGGCGACTAAGGGACTTACCAGAGAATGGGCAGCAGCGTTCTCTGTGATTTTTATAACAAACATACTGCGATCGCCAACCCGCCTGCCAAGCGTGGCGATTATGGCAAAACCCCCCTTGGGGAGGCCTATGTCCAGCAGTGGACGTCTCTCGGCTGAAATGATGATGATGATGATGATTCTGATCCATACAAGACAGCAGGTCTAACCATTTTTATTATAAATATTCCCCTTAAGTTCAAGGGGAATGCGGTAGTCACAGATTTTTCCCGTGACCTGCTGCCATGTTATGCATCCAGTGTTAATTCTGTGCTTAACACTGCGATCTATTTCGCCATCGCTTTGCACGAGTGAACCGAGATATCGAAAGTCGGAGCAGACAGGAACAAGGAAATAATTAATATTAAACTTACCTATGTATAATAAGGAAATCTCGATGTTTCTCAAGTCGGACAAATCAAGCGAGTTAGTTGAACATAACGGAACACAGTTTCTAACAGATTGAGGAAAACATCGTGATTAAACTGGAATGTTCTAGAACTAAACAATCTAAGACTTGACTTTGAAATCCATCACAAATGGTGTGCGCTGTGCGTTAGTGAATAGTTCCGGGAAATTCCTTTTTTTTGGAACCGGGATTTTAAAATCATTTCCCGGTTTTTTCGGTACATTCGGGAAAAGATGCTTCGTGTCTAGATTTTTTTTTTTTTTTTGTTAGCCTCTTTGAGAGTCCCACTGCTGGGCAAAGGCCTTCCAAACCTCTCTGTCCTGTGCGATATCAGGCCATGGTCGTCCCGCAAACGAGATCAGATCGTCACCTTCGCCGCGGTATACCTCGACGGCGATTGCCTCCGACAGGTGGCCAGTGAGTGACGATCGTTGCCCATCTCTCCGGGCGCATTCGTGCTACGTGGCCAGAATATTTTCGTGTTTAGAATATTTTTATTTTTTTCCCGGATGTCAGCTATAGATGAATATCCTTTCCGAACATTTTTAGAGTCTTTAACAATGCCGATAAGTAATTTTCTCCACATCATTGCAATATTTTTTTGTTCTAGACCAGGGGTGAAACTTTTTCCTTCCATATTTACTAACGAAATAGATGACGGGCCAAGTTGTGGCATTTTTGCTTTAATATTTACTGTAATAAAAATATTGATCTGTATTTTCTGAAAATGTATTGTACAATATTACAAAATAACTATTCATCATCTGCCTGGCACAACAAAAAACAAAAACAAAAAAAAAATAACAGCAAAACACAAAATACAAAACAACACAAAATAACTATTGTAATAAAAAAAAATTGCAAATAGCATTAAATTAAACTTTTAAGTTAGCTGTGAAGTAGAAGATTGAGGATCTCTGGTCTTTGTGGGGCCATGTGACATGTGGAACTGTTTTTGTTTCCATCTGTGATGCTGAATTTTTTTTTTTAGTTACCCTGTATCGTCCCATTCCTGAGCAAAGGCCTCCCCTCATTCCTTCCACTTCTCACGATGGTGTGCTTCTTCTCGCCAATTCGCGAGGAAGACGTCCCGCCATCTTCTCTTCGGTCTGCCGCGACCCCGTCTAGCTGTTTCAGGGCTCTAGTCTTGCGATATTCGGGCCCACAGCTGTGCCGGCATCCGGCAGACATGGCCTGCCCAGTCCCATTTTAGTCTAGCAGCTTTATAAGCCACGTCGGCAATTTGCGTTCTGGAGCGCAGTGTGGTGTTTCTTATCAGGTGAAAAAAGATGGTCATCCGCAAGCCGAAGAGAATTTTCTCTTAGTTTCATTATTGAAAACGTTTGTTCGCACACATAGCTTGTACCAAACATAGCCATTATTTTTTAGGCGTGTGCAACTATATTTGGGTATTGTGTCCTAGATATGGACTTATAAAATTCCAATTTACTGGAGTTATGAAATAGTTGCTTCAAATGGGTATTGCATTGCATCTCGGTTAGTTTTCTAACTATACGAAAAATTCACTTGATTTTTGTTTGATGATCGCGGGCCGGATTTCAACGCTTCACGGGACGGGATGGCACGCGGGTCGTAGTTTTCCCATCCCTGTTTTAGACCATACCTGGGAACCGCCTAGTTCGACGGTTTTGGAGATTAATGTGGGCAAACATTGTGGCACGTGATTTTAATACTAAGATTAATACAATTAATTATTATTTTGTTACAGATGAAACTACTGAGATGCTGGAGAAGAAGCCTCCGTAAGTACTAGATATATTAAACTTCGTAGTTTCAGTATAGATACCAAAAAAAAAAAATCGAAAAATCACTTTAAACTAATGCTTACAATTCAATTTACGCGAAAACTTCTTTGTGGTACAAGTCATTATAAAATCAATCTCATTTAATCATTTGTATAAAATTGATATTTGATTAACATAAATTGGAAACAAAGGTTTGAATAGACTTTACAAAGACATGTTTATTTTAGCAATCTGTATGACGTGAATTTGAATTGCTTAAATGCACACACTGCATTTTGGGGAAAGCGTGTATATGCGTCTAAGAAACATCATTTTAAATAACTCTATTCAATCACTGAAGATTCACAAAACACTACTTAACACATTGAAGATGGGTGATCGGGCAGATGGTTTCAGATTCAGATTCATTTATTTGCTTGAAATATGGTATTTTACAGATTTTATAACACACAGGTACACAATAGTTCAGCATATTCCGCCTACTTAATTCGGCATGCAAATCTTGCGACAAAATAATTAAATTCCAATGTCAAAAAAACAACAAAAAAGTACTAAATCAAGAATTGTCTACATAAAATGTCAAAAAAAGAAAACATTAAATTACAAATTCGCAGACTACGTAATACCACGTGGTCTAGGTAGCCGTCTCCAGTTCATATTTAAGGAGGAGCTCAAGGGTAGCCCGTACCACTCAGATCCGTCCTTTCCCCTTGCTGTCCTCCCCCAGCTAAGCCCTAAGCCGGAGCTCGTACCCCACAGGGGGTGCCCTTAGCGTGAAAAGAAAGAAAGAAAGAAAATATATTTATTTGCCGCAGGGACATGACGTGCATCATACAAAGTTACAACAATATAACAACAAAACACAAATAAAACAATAAACTATAAATTCAACAGGACGGAACAAAAAAAGAAAAAAATTAACAGCTTGCACGTCGTGACTGCGACAAGCAGGTTACCACTCAGCATGATGCTGTGCTATGGGGGGCCCACAGCACAGCGCTGGTTTTCAGTGGTCACCTGTGAAAAAACGTACGGAAGCCAAGACAGCATAAATATTTTTTACATCAATATGATAATAAAATAAACAGTACTTGGGTTATAGAACGGTTGGGTTGGTGGTCTAGTCGCTTAGTTTGTAAGTTTTTGCCCTGGATAGAGGCCTTACACACAAGGCACCCACAGGGTAGTCCGGTTGAGCAGACGACAACCTCCTAGGTTGAACTGCGAGATGCCATTCACAAAAAAGGGCACCCCGTGAAATTCGTAATTGGTAGCTCAGTGTCAGGTTGTATGTTGATTAGAATATGATTCGCGATCGTAACAAGTATGTTCAACATTTAAGCCAGACAACGAGCGCCAAATTGCAAAAAACATAAAAAAATATGAATTTCGCGGGCTACACCTTAACAAGACTTAGATTGATAAAAAATATGTTTGGTGCTAAAAACGTAATATTGCGTATGCGTAATATTATGTCCAAAGGCATACTGTGAAAAAAAAATAAGAGAGTTTGGGGCCAAATACGTTATATTGCTTAGTAGACGGTGCATATGCTATAATGGGTGTAAAAGTACCCTTAATGAAGCCGCAAGGCACTTGTTCTCCCTGTTTTTTTGTTCTAGATCATACCTGGGAAGCCTCTAGTTAAGGAGATGTTGGGGGTCAAAGTTCTAACTTTTTCTTTTAAATTCAAGGTTATAACTCTAGTTTAAATATCCGCTCGGCCCCCGTACTATTGAATGCATCCATCAGCACAATTTTTTGAGTGCGTTACACTTACCCAAAACGTGATTTTGGGTGATTCCAAAAAAAAAATCGTTTCTTATTTTGATGTACAGAATGCTTGGTTGGCGGCTTCGTGAAGGGTCCGTTTACACGTTGTATAGTTCTTGAGAAAATGGCGTACGTGTATCATCATCTTCTTAGCCTTTTCCCAACTGCATATGTTAGGGTCGGCTTCCAATCTGCAGCTTAATACCAGTATTTTACATGGAGCGACTGCCTATCTGACCTCCACAACCCAGTTAGTACTAGGTAATACCATACCCCTTAGTAAGACTGGTTGTCAGACTTTTCGGGCCACTGACTACATGTAACGACTGTCAAAGATCTACATCTGACAGCCGGGACCAACGGCTTAAACGTGCTTTCCGAGGCACGGAGGAAACTCGGTATGTAATGGGCGGTCATCCATCCACAAATTAACCTAGGCAAGCACGGCATAACCTAAAGATCGATCCGAGCGGCTGTTATTATTTAGCCACGAACTCCTGGCGTACGTGTATCCGAGAATGTATCTACTTACAGATATATGTCATTTCCCTGTGACCTATAAGTTTGTTCAGGTGTTTCTTCTCAGAGTCAATATATTTTATTTTATATCTTATCTATTGGAATTTCACTGATGTTATGTTATTTAAAGACTCATATTTGAACGCCAGATAATCGATAAAAAAACGGTGAAGAAAAGAACCGTGAGGAAGCCGTCATGCCTTAGAACCAAAAATTTGAAGATATGTGCCATTTACCAACCGCACATGGCCCGCGACCGCAGCCGGACATCCCACCACCTCCTTTGTTTAGGATGGGAAATCATCAAATGACCTGGATGGGTCATTTGATGATTTCCCATACTGACTAAAACCCATCCTGACTAAAACCCATCCATGTTCCTTCTTTGCCCTTGGTGTTCTAGGGCCGCGGTATATCTTTCGAACAGTCCCACAGTCCAAGCCCACCTCTTATAGAGGCCTGTGTCCCAGCAGTAGAAACGTTATAGGCTGATTCCCATCATCATTCTCTTACCCTTATCCCAATTTATTTCAGGTCGGCGCAGCATGTCTTCTTCCTCCACACTTCTCTATTACTCGTCATCTCAGCAGTCACTTTCTAGCCATATCTATCACACAGTCTTTGTCCATCCATCGTTTCTTTTATCTTCGTCTACTCTTATAGCCATCCTACATTCATATTGAACACTGTTCCGGACTATCATATCGCGCCGGCCAGTGGGATCGGGTCATACGATTCTACGTCATCTTAAGGGTATTACATGACTCAAATCCCAAAAACAGCGTATGTTCAAAGAAATTTGTTGATGAATCCCTTCGTGCGTTTTCCGTGTAAAAAAAGTATATTATAGTTAAGTTCATCACAAATAAATTGTATTGTTTAAAATTTTAATAAACTTTCTCAATTTTTTTATTTACTTATACATTTGACGGGCACACGGGAATGACACATTTTTATGATTTTTTAACCGACTTCCAAAAAGATGAGGGTATAAATTCGTCAGTTTTTTTTGTGTGTATTTTCAGCGATATCTTCGCCAATGGTGAACCGATTTTGATGATTCTTTTTTGTTTGGAAGAATAGTATTCCGCGGTGATCCCATTTAAAGGTGAAGATCTGATGATGATCTTCGGAGATTTACAATGGAACTCTTCAATAATAGACAGCAAATCTGTCGCGATAGCTGAAATCGTTTCGATGTTCATTGTTTACACAACATCACGCCGTGAATGCTCTGAGATGTATACAGACTAGAGTACACCCACATTTCAACAGTTAGGTATGTTAGGTCCATTTTATTGGGGAAGTTGACCCGCGCAACTTCGCCTGCGTTTGGATTTTTCCCCGTTTTTGCAACATTTTTCATGAATGCTCCTCTCGTATTAGTCGTAGCGTGATGTTATATAGCCTATAGCCTTCCTCGATAAATGGGCTATCCAACACTAAAATATTTTTTCAAATCGAACCAGTAGTTCCTGAGATTAGCGCGTTCAAGCAAACAAACAAACAAACAAACTCTTCAGCTTTATTATATTATAGTATAGATAAGCCTATTACCATGAAATGTATTGTTAACGGTTCACTAATGTTTCACCAAAACTACTTTGACAATTTTTAACCGACTTAAAAAAAAGGAGGAGTTTCTATGTTCGATTGTATGAAATTACAGATTTAAATACACATTTTATGCTTGAGAAGTATTGCTACTTGTCACGCATTATTGCTGGGAAACCACTTTTTTATCTGGGGTGAAAAATCACGTTTTACGATAAGACTCACTCTATGTAACGCACTCAAAACATTGTGATGATGCATGGATTGAGAATAGTACGGGGGTCGTGGAGGTGTTTAAAGTAAAAAACAAGTAATTAAAAAAAAAAGTTGACTCTGACCCCCAATATCTCCGGAACTAGAAGGTTCCCAGGTATGGTCCAGTACTAAAAAATGATCGCAATGACGGGGAGAACAAGTGCCTTTATGCTTTATCTCTTCTTCTGCAAAAATTTCACCAGTCTTACGCTATTTGAAGACCTATAAAAGCTTATAATTATGAAAATATTTCACTTCTGATTTATTGCACTCAATCGTCAATCAGTCTGTTATCTCTTGATTGCTAATGAGACGGAACTATCTCTCATGTTAAGACAGATAATGTTCTAAGTCCGATTGTCTTTGTATGCGAGTGTTGTTAGCAACATAATATAGCGCCTGTAACCACAGAAGGGGTAGGCAGAAACTGCAGAACGCCTTTTTATTGTATAGGCATTTATTTATTTATTTATTTATTTATTTATTTATTTGGATCTCCAACAAAGAATACACACAGACAATATAGGACACAGTATTACAAATGTTCTTTTAGGTGTGTTCCTTCAATTATAGGAGAACACAGCATGCCCATAAAACTAGGTTTTAACACATAAAATATAAAACAATGAAAATAATACAAAAAACAAAATAAAAACCAGAATAATTATTAAAAAGCATTTGATGCATTTGATAAAATTGTTGCATTGTAGCGGAAATAAGTTAGTTGACATAAAAAAAAAGTAATTATGAAACTAAAAAACTTGCAAAACACATACATTTGGATCCATTTCATGTTTTCACAAATTAATTTTTTTTTAGTTTTATAATTATTGTTTTATTTCCAGCTTTTTATTTTAATAATGCTAAAGATTTCGCAGACGATTTAACTTTTTAATTTTTTTACTTCTTTGATTTGTAATTTAACTTTAAATCGCAATAGATCCGGGATATCCGGCCGGATCCGCCGGATTACCGGATACGGTTTTCCGTATTTCAATCCCTAGTCCTGGGTTCGATTCCCGTTTAAAGTGTTATTGGGTTTTTCCATCAGGTGTATCTCAGTAGCAGCCACGGAGTCTGTATTTGTGTCCGGTTGATGGCAGTAGGCTCGCCCCCTATTATATGGGACTTAAACATAACTGGCGCGATGTGGGTGTACTATTAGGTACACCTCTGCCTAACCCGTCGGGTATAAGTTTAGTTTAGTTTATTTATTAATAATTATCAAAAATTACAGGTCATGTTTTGAAAATAAAATAAAAATAAAAACACAAATCATAATACATTAAAAAAAAGAAAACAAATCATTATACATTAAAAAGAGCATCGAACACACATTTTCATAAATTAAAAATAATAATTATTAATAACACACATTATACAGAATAATAAAATCATATCAACAATCGCACCAATACCCGCATATACTCGCATCAATTTTCTTAAAACCATTCTTTTATTTATCTTCTTACACACTAATTACATTTTTAAATATTTCTTAACAAAAACCATATAAAAACATTTAAAAATATAAAAAAAACCATTCTTATTATTACAGGCGTGTTGCTATGTTATGTTCTCCCCAGCTAAAAGTGGTGGAAGACAGCGTTTCGGGGGGACTATCTCGTTTATTTTTTGTCGTTCAAAAACGTCTAATTCTCAGTTTGATCTGAATAAATAACTTTTGTAGTGATTTTATCCCATCATAATCATATCAGCCCAGATGTGATGAGGAGGGACGAATCGCATGTGACTAAAAGAATGATGAATATAGGTCTATCTTTACATAAACGAAATTTTTAAAGAGTAACTTCTATAAGTCGTAAAGTCGCCATAGCAACGAAAAAAAAAAATATCTGAGTGTTTTTTTTTTACACGAAATTATTATAATTCTAAAATTTTTAGAGACTTTTTGCATAAAATCTTTACTCCCATATTCTAACAATGACAGTAGGTAAATACGACGTAGTAAACTAGCGTAATGGATGTTCAAAAATAAGGAGCTAGTATTTATTTTGGGGGTCAAGTAATTTTAAATTATTTATTTTTATATAAAAAAATATACTCAGATAAAAACAAAAACCCTTAAAATGGCTTCGTTATAGCCGTTAGATGATTCTCTGAAAATATTTCGTGTATGAATAGTTAGACCTTATACAAATGTTGATGGATGGAGAGGGAGAGGAAGACCATGGAAAAGATGGATGGATTGTGTGAGGAATGATATGAAGGAAAATGGTGTAAATTATAGCGTGTCAGTTGACAGAGGAGAATGGAAGAAAAAAACGTGTTGCGCCGACCCCAAGTAACATGGGACGAGGGCTGGAAGATGATGATGTCTGCTAAAATCATAACCCTTCCTTTTGGCTTCGTCTTAGTCGGGTAAAGAGAGGAAAGCCTGTATTCTTTGCCAGGAATTGAAAATCCTATGTGCTGAGTCATATAGCTCGAAATGAAACGCCTACTGTTATCACAATAGCAACATGTTGTTGATACAGAACTAAAACACTTTGCTTTGAAAATATTGACAGGCGCTCTTATTTTTTTTTTTTTTATCATTAAATGGCTCTGACTCTTGACCTCAATCTAGTCCAGCACAGATATGAGGCCGACGATGGAACGAGCTAACCCAAAAGAAGCCTATTAACTCGCGACTTAAATAGATTGGGGTCATATGAACTTGGGAATTCCACTCCTTGGCTGTGCGCATAATAAACGATGTAGCAAAGCGCTTCGTGCGAATGTGTGAAACATCGACAAGGTATGGGTGAAAACCTGCAGTACGTCTGGACTCCCGATGGAAGAAGGGAGATGGTGGAATGAGTTCGTGGAGCTCTTGGGCACACTCACCGAAGTACAATCTGTAAAAGACCGACAAACTTTCAATGAACGCATTGTAAGCAATACCATGAAGAAATAGTTATTACATTGAATACTGAGACGTTTAATTAAATAGTCATTACCTTACTCCTTATTAGTGCGCATGCGCATATCATACTTCTCTGCGCATGTAAAGTCAGAGGCCCATGGGCGTCATAAAAGCTCTGACACCAGGTTAGGCACTATCCACACGATAAAAAAAAAAAGAAAGGAAGTAGAGGTGGCCTAATCAGCCCACAATGTTCCCACTGCTGGACTGAAGTACTCCTCTCTGTGAGATCTCGGGCCTGGGGGCTGTCATTCATCATTTTCATTGATAGAATGTGACTTTATCAAGGCCTTAAAGTAAAGAAACAAGCGGGCTTGTGAACGGCGAGATATGGGCTAGCTCGCCGTCCGGCCGTCTTATGACGACAGGCCGTGTCGACGGCGCGTTCGTGTTCCACGCGCGCCTCAAAGAGATGTCAGCAACCACGTCGGGGTCCGCATGGGCCGATACCTGCCAGGGCTGCGGGACTGTTCGAAAGAGATACCGCGGCCCTGGAACACAAAGGGCTAAGAAGGAACATGGATGGGTTTTAGTCAGTACAAGTATGACACTCCCTTCCGCTCCGCCCAGAGCGGGAGGGATCATTTGACGATATCTCATCGTAAAAAAAAAAAAAGCGGTGCAGAATATCAACAGCTCCAATCAGGATATTTTACAGACTAAGTATAAAAAATGCTGTTCATTCATTTTCTCATCTCAGTACACTTCCTAATTTCAGTGTTATAATTACTACTCAGAGTTTTAAAACCATTTTATGACCAGATTTATGAAGGTGGACGAGGCAATCAATCCGTTGAATTTAATTAGAGCGTAATTTTTCAGTAGTCGGGTTTTTTGTTGTAGTATACTGCCGTCATAATGAAAAAAGGCACAACTAACATTTTATAAATATGGAGAAAATCGACTTTAGAGTTTATGACTTTTCTTTATGTTATGTTGTAAGTGTGCCTTTTCAAAGTAGTTTTTAGTAAAAATCTGTATGAAGTAATAGTCACATCTACGTATTTGTGCCTTTTCAATATAATGGTAAATAAATTTCCGTTGCCTTTTCATTCTATAAAACATGAATATTAGTCTCATTTGTGCCTTTTGAGCCTACTGTATCTCCGAATTCCTTGAAGATAAAATTCTATAAAAAATTGAGTAGATGTGCCTTTTTTTTCTGATTCTAAATATGTATATAACTCAATTTTGACAAAAATGTTAGTTTTGCCCTTTTTTCTTACGACGGCAGTATACCACACAAATTCTTGTATATTGGTAGTATGATCCCGTCGGACGGTTATTGAACTTCATGCGGGCGGCATAAGCTAGTAATATTATAAGTCAATTTGGTTAAAAGATAAGGCGTTTGATACAGGTAAAGTGTGTCAAATTGAGTAACTGTGTTGTGGAGTCAGATAGGCAGTCGCTCCATGTAACATATTGATAGACAGACAGCTAACTGTGATAGGCCCCAGCACAAGCGCGCAAATACGTCGGATTTCACAAGAATTTGTGTGAACCTACAACTAAAAAACCCGACTACTGAAAAATCACGCTCTAATTAAAATCGGGATTTCTTACAAAGTAAAATCGACTCCTCCTATTGTTGAAGTCGGTTAAAATGTAGCCTATGTTACCCGGGCCATAATAACGAATCGATCGACACCTTATTCATCAAAATCGGATCAATAGTTTAGGCGCTTAGAATTAACATACGTAAACACAAACATACATACATGGACTGCTTAAATCATAATCTTTCCTTTTGACTTCGCCTTAGTCGTAACTTCCTTTAACTAGTTCGACTTTCATTAAAATACATGGTCACCCATCTAAAAACCGACCTCGGCAAGGGTTGCTTAACCTTGAGGATCATAATCATTTATTTGCAATAACCAGTCTTAAATCAGTTGATCGACTCATGCGGCTGTTATCTGTACTTAATATTATAAAGCTGAAGAGTTTGTTTGTTTGTTTGCTTGAACGCGCTAATCTCAGGAACTACTGGTTCGATTTGAAAAATTCTTTTAGAATTGGATAGCCCATTTATCGAGGAAGGTTATAGGCTAAAATTTCACGCGGACGAAAGTCGCAGGCAACAGCTAGTTAATTAATATGGGTGCACTAAGCAGTTCTGCCTACCTCTTCTATTTAATACACCTCGTTTACTCACAAACCCACCAACAGCTAAATCTTTATCTTTGTCATTGAGTACTTGAGACAAACGGATAGACACAATTGTCTCTGAATTCATTTGAATTTAAACTTTAATTCGACAGTGATAGAGTTGGTATTTCATCAGCTGTCGGTTTTGACGCGATAGTATGATCTAAGTAGCGTAATCGGTTTAGTGATGGGCTGTTGTCGATAGGGGTTGTCGATGTTTGTCTATTTAAAAAGTTTTAAATCGAATACGGTTCAGAATTACAGATCTAAAGCTTATAATAATATTCATAATCAGCGGTACTCTTGGACACGGCTCGTATTGTTAGGAGGTTCGTCTCTCTGGAGCCCTGACGCCGGTAGCTTGGACCCTGTTCCCGATACCGGTGGGCTATAATTTTTTATATTTTTAAATGTTTTTTTTTTATTTTAAGGAATATTTAAAAATGTATTACATATATTTATATATAAATAAATAAAGGAAATGTAATATCATCATTATAAAACGTCTCTTTTAATGAATTAAAAAACTTAAAAAAAAACAATGACAAGACTTTGAAAAAGTGAAGTTTTCAATATCTTGCTCTCTTACAGTCTCGTTATTAAACCAAGATTTCTTTTATAAACATTGTTAACACAAAAATTGCGTAGATTAAGAAAGGTATAAAAGTCTTAACCCCTTTCAAATAAATTAAACCGGTATGCAATGCCATTTCAATAACTTAAATGTCATGCAGGTAATGTAAAACTTTTTAAGATTTCTCCTGCCGAAAAACCGTTATTTAACATACTTTTATTTTAAGCATTGGTTAGTTAATAGTGTTGATAATAAATTGATTATAAAATGACCCGGTTTATTTTTTAAACGATACTGATACTGTTAGCCTGCGTCATCCCACTGCTGGGCAAAGGCCTCTCCCCATGACTTCCAGTTGTTTCGATCCAGGGCTAATATGGGCCAGCGGTCGTTGGTTCTGTCCAGCTCGTCCCGCCATCTTCTACGAGGCCTGCCGCGACGCCTTCTGGCTGTGTCAGGGCTCCAGAAAGTGGTTATTTTGGCCAACAGCTCATTTAAACGAATGACATTTAATATTAATTTGAACCTGTTACTGTCCTGCTGCAGGGCAAAACTACTTCACAGAAGGATGATCCTCTTCTTAGGGTGTCGATAGCAAATCATTATATATATTTGGCCCAAAATTCAGCTATGCTAACTCCGCTCGCTGATGCAGTCATAAGATCGTCAAGTGCGCAGGTTTCAGGGCATGCAGCGCAAGATGGAAGATGGGCCATTGTCTGTGGAGACACGCCGCATACATACTTGATATCTGAGGAGGTTGATGATGTCAGTACTCTCAATCCAAGTTCTCAACGAGGCTTTCTGCCACATTTGCACTATCTTTTTCTCAGCATGCATCTAGATTGAGTCGCCTCAGAATTTGGCCACGAGCTTGGTGTCTTTTTGTTTGCTTATTATAGGATAATAAGCAAACAAAAAGACTCTCAAAACACGGTATTATATGCTTCATAATTTGTAGAACAGCACAGAAATCGTCTTGTAGACATGTGGTGAAGAGGGATGAAACGCATGTGACAAAAAAAGTGGTGACTATAAATGTTGATGGAAGGAGAGGAAGACTGAGGAAACGATGGATGGATTGTGTGAAGAATGATATAAAAGAAAAAGTAGTAGCGTGGCGGTTGACAGGGGAGAATGGAAGAAAAAAACGTTTTGCGCCGACCCCAAGTGACATGGGAGAAGGACAGGTAGATGATGAGTAAATTTACACTCCGGAAGTCATCTATGAATTTCTACCCAAGCAGGTTTTCCTTGCTTCAGCTAATCTAAGCTTGATTCTTGAAATTACTTTTCATACTATCGATTTCTTGGACACCAGCAGGCCTTTGGCCGAATTTGGTTCCACGCTAAACTGACAAGTTAGAAATGCCACGAAAAGTAACTATTATCTGTCTAAAGTAATCTCCAACAAGCCCATTAAGAATTTGTATCAAAATACCAAGTGAAACATCCCTAAACACCTACACGTACATGTAAACTTCTTTACCGACATCGATAAAAGCTAATAGTCCGCCGTGTCCCACCACTACCGCTCTTCCATTGAAGGTATCTCGGCGACTCTACGGCAGTGCACACTCGCGACCGCGGACTACCAGTCGTTATGTACAGCGAAAGTTGCCGAACTCGCCCGAAGCGATTCGGAACACTTTCCAAATACAAAATGCTCTGATTTTGTTCGGTAATTCGGTTATTCTACGATTTTTATTCGTGTACAAGTTCGGTGTGTGTTGTGTTCCTTTTTTTGAATCGTATTCGAATTTTGTTTTAATAGATCTTCAACTGTTTTTTTTTGTTGTTGATTTAAAGTTTTTCTGAGTAATTTTAGTGCGAAGTCGAATTCACTAGAAGTGGTTTTAAAAAGTGACATAATATTAAATGATTTTGCAATTGCTGCAAATTATAGCTCCAGGTGCAAAATAAGGTCCTGTTTGATACGAGGAACCAGTAGCAGTCAAGTCTACTCCAGTTTTAGCAGGGGTGTCTATCCCAGAGGTTTAGCGCCTTGCTATGTCAGAATAAACTGCAAGGTCCTTGAGATCTAAGTCAACATCATCATCATTCTTGTGCCTTTATCTTCTTATATACTTCTCTATTACTCGTCATCTCATCAGACACCTCCTTTTTTGTCATTGTCCAGTCATCGTTCTATTGAATTTAAGTCATCTAAAGTTTGAAGTAATCGAAAGATTTTTGCGCAGTTTTCCGTTAAGTGAAAGTTTATTGTAATCGCCAGATTTGATGCGGTAACTAGCAAATAAACGCTCCGGTTTCGCTAAATTTATTATGTGTTACAAATCACCTTTTAGCGCTGAATTGAATGAGAAATAACGCTCTATTACTCGCTCGTTACTGCCATGATATGTTTTTATTTGAATACAATACAATTTCCGTACTTAAATTCGCCAAAAAAAAAAATGCCTTTTCAAAGGCTAATTGACGCATGGTGTAGGAAAACCCATACCTATTTCTGCCGCTAAACATCCTTGTTGTGTTCCGGTTTGGACGGTGGCTGCTGGTGTACCTACAAGCTCATGAGACTTTTCAGCGTTGTCTCCAAGATGCCAAGGAACCGTTTGTTGCTAGTAAAGCATATAATATGACACATATGTTCCCCAAAAAGTACCAGGCTGGCATGAATTCAAGGTGGTATGCATTTTAATAATTTTGGGTATAGTCACGGTCTTCTAGTAATAAATACCTTCTTGGATTCATGCCCGCCTAGTACTGTTCTTGAGGTTACTGCCCATAACTAGCACAACTGTACTAACACTACTCGATCCCATGTAATGTTTTTGAGTAATATTTTATTACTCAAAATACGGTGGGGTCAACGGGAACTCTTTTTAATTATTTTAAGCAATTCCCGCTGGCCACACCAGTGGTGCTACGGGCGGTGGGGTCAACGGGAATACACCAACCGTTGGCTTCTTCTTTTGGTTCCATAATGCCCTATAGTCGTCATCTCAGCAGTCACCTCCTTTCTAGCTAGATCTTCTTTCACACAATCAACCCATCATTTCTTTGAGCTTCATCGACTCTCACATCGCGATCGCTATATCTTTGCAATATTCTTGTGTTGTGCGCGTTTGATTTTTTAAAATCGACATCTACATATATGAATCCTACTAATATACTAAGTGTGGATGTCTGGATGTTTGTTACTCTTTCAAGCAAAAACTACTGCCCGGATTTGGATGAAATTTGACACACAGATAGTTTATAATCTGGATTAACACATAGGATACATTTTATCTCGGTAGTATGATCCCTTGGGACAATTATCGAACTCCACGCGGGCGAAGTCGTCATAAGCTAGTTACTAAATAAAAGTAAGCTGATGTTTTTACAATTTTCGGTGCTGAGCCATCATTACATGTTACTTGGGGCTGGCGCAACACGATTTCTCTTCCCATTATCCTCTGCCAGCCTTTATTATCCTTCCTCACACAATCCATCCATCATCAGCCTAGCCTTTTCCCAATTATGTTGGTGTCGGCTTCCAGTCTAACCGGATGCAGCTGAATACCAGTATTTTACATGGAGCGGCTGTCTATCTGACCTCCACAACCCAGTTAGTACTGGGTAATACGATACCCCTTGGTAAGACTTGTTGTCAGACTTTTTGGGCCACTGTCTGGTCAAAGATGGCACCCGGGACCAACGGCTTAACATGCTTTGCGCGGCTTAACGTGCTGTTATTATTTAGCCACGAGCTCCTGACCTGGTGAAGGTTGCAGGGATCCGCTGGATGCGAGTCACACGGGACCGGTCAATGTGGCGACACTTGGGGGAGGCCTATGTCCAGCAGTGGACGTCTTTCGGCTGAAATGATGATGATGATGATGAGCTCCTCACACAATCCATCCATATTTTCTTTAATTTTCGACGATTAGCGCCCGTTGAAGATTCTACAGCTTGCTTTTAAATAGCCATTTATTTAAGTGTTAGCTAAAACAATCATACGTGCTACAATTTGCTCTAGGATTCAATATGATTAAGCTTGATTGTGTCTTTAACAATATTGTATGCCGCCTATTCAATCATCAATGTCATTTTCTACGTTTCTCGTCATCATTTGCTTGCCTTCTCTCAAGTTTATTGTAAATGGATGCAGCTGAACACCAGTATTTTACATGGAGCGACTGCCTATCTGAATTCCACAACCCAGTTATTGAATAACACGATACCTCTTGATTAATAGTTGTCAGACACGATAGAGTGTCTGACAACTTCTGACTATCCGGAAGGACTGTCAAGAATCTGCAAATGGAAGCTACGGCTTAACGCGCTTTCTGATTTACGATAGGTTTTCTATAGTGGGTGTAAAAATATACTTAACGAAGCCCACTTGTTCTTCTCGTCAATGCGATCGTTTTTTTTTGTTCTAGACCATACCTGGGAACCTTCTAGTTACTGAGATATTTGAGGTCAAAGATTCAACATTTTCAGAAGTTTCATTTTTATTGTTATTTAACTTTATTTAAATCCACGACCTCCGTACTATTCAATGCATCCATCAGCACAATGTTTTGACTGCGTTACATTGAATCCAAACACTCGTTTCTCAGCAATAATTTTTGCGTAGAGTTACTTAGTTTGATGTACAGAATGCTTGGTTGACGGCTTCGTGAAGGATCCGTGTACGTCAATGACGTTTACACCTTGGTTGACGACTTCGTGAAGGGTCCGTTTACACCTTGTATGTAATGTACAGCCATCTATCTGTCCAGGGACCTCCAGTGGTACCGTGCGGCTTAGCCACTAGCTCCTCAATGACTGGCTTATTTCTTAAAGCAATCTACATCCCGAATGTGAAGAGATCTCTGTAAATAGGAAATCACACGAAGAATGAATCTATAAATAGATCAATCAGTGTTCTGCTGTACCTCTATTGTGGATTGTGGACGATGCTTTATGAGTAATCACTTATATCCTTGAATCTGATCAATTTAAATTCAAGGATAACACGTGTGACCAGACTGTCTAGTTATAGCAACGGCATCTATTACATGGGATTTTAACATAACTGGCGAAATGTGTGTGTCGGCTCTACACCTCTGCCTAACCCTTCGCAGATTACAGGCGAGATGTTATGTTATAGTTTTTTGGGGTATTCCTCAATGCGCAACTAAATTATTCCTCAAAGCGCAACCATGATGAAAAATAGAGAGGGATATGATGGATTCATTTTTATTTTTTTCAATCATGGTTGCGCTTTGAGGAATAAACATAGAATATTTTTATTTGAATTTGTGAGCGCAACTAATGGTTGCGCTTCGAGGAATAATTTAGTTGCGCTTAGTTAGTTGCGCTTAAAAATAGTTGCGCTTTGAAGAATACCCCACTTTTTGGAATGGTTCTTTTTGAATATCGTTCTTCATAGTCTTAGTTAACTGCTGTAAAAGATTTTATCTTTTAAAAGAAGAGGCTGACCTCTGAGCTATATTTATAGTAAGTAGTTCTTTGCCTTGGGGGAATTAAAAAAAAACTAGAACTCGAATAAGTACTTACCAATTAATTTTTTCTTCGTTAATTGGTTACGGAACCCCATTAACTTAGTATTTGTTTACCAACATAAGCTGACGTTTGAATAAAATTTATGATGTAATACTATGCATCCGTATATCATAAATAATACAAGGAAAATTCTAGACCATATTATTGTTTAAAATAATGACGTCAAACTGGTTTTATTTTGAGAAAATCCTAAGCTTGTCTGTGTCACCAACTCATTATCATTCTCCTGCCCTTATCCCAATTCATTTGGGGTCGGCGCAGCATGTCTTCTTCTTCCATACTTCTCTATTTCTCGTCATCTCAGCAGTCACCTCCTTTCTTGCCATATTATTCTTTACACAGTCCATCCATCGTTTCTTTGGTCTTCCTCTACTCATATACCCATCCACATTCATACTCAAAACTTTCCTCACGACATTTTCCTCATTCCTCCGCATCACATGCTCATACCACGACAACCGATTACCACACAACTTTTCAGTCACCGGCGCCACTTTCAGATTTCCTCTTATATACTCATTTCTTATTTTATCCATTCGGCCGCCCGATACGATCCATCGCTTATCGTATCAGAATATCGTGTCACTCCCGACGACCCTACCACCCTTCTCCAGGAAAGCAGTAGGGTAACTAGCAGTAGCGAAGAGTCAATTTTTATAAGAAGTAAGCCGGAATACATATTTATTTATTTATTTACTCTAAACATACAAATATCATTACAGGCTAGACCCAATGCGATATTGTAGCACACTTAAAATTTAAACAGTTGATTTTTAGCATAGCAAATTAAATATGTAACGTAAGCCGTTGGTCCCGGGTGTCATTTGTAGATCTTTGACAGTCGTTAGGTAGTCAGTGGCCCAAAAAGTCTTACAACCAGTCTTACCAAGGGGTATCGTATTACCCAGTACTAACTGGGTTGTGGAGGTCAGATAGGCAGTCGCTCCATGTAAAATACTGGTATTCAGCTGCATCCGGTTAGACTGGAAGTCGATCCTAACATAGTTGGGAATAATAAAAATAAGTCCTCAGCAATGAGGTTGGGTTGGGTTCTTTAGGTTTAGTTTGATAATATTATTTGTCTATAGAAAACTGACTGTGCCATTTTTCAAAGGGAAGCCGGTAGGAATCGGGTTGTAAGGAAACTTCGCCACTGGAAACTAGTATTAATAAATTACACAAACCGCTGTCATTCCGACCTCGCCGTCGAGGTCCATCGCGACGTCCTAATTCTCGCCCTCCACGACCCTGGCTCGATCCAGCCTGCAATGCTGAGACAGCAGTTCTAAATCAGCCCCTAAATAATGATCTGACAACTGTGCTGTTACACCGTCATTTGACAGATAGGTATCCTGTAGAAGGACCATGATTTTTTTATTAATAAGTGGTGAAATACAAAATACACACAGACGGAGTCGCGAGCAACAGCTAGTTGATTATAATTGCCAAATTATTGAGAAATCGTAAAAATATAATCGGTTGATGTCGTCATTTCAAGCGGTGACTTCAATAGTTTGCTTCTAGGAATCAAAGTTAATATAAAGTATATGACTTAAATATTGCTATAAAGTTAATAACGTATCATGACGTCACGCCTGTAATCTCCTAAGGGTTAGACAAAGGACATACGTAAAGGGTGTAAATAGACCCTTAACGAAGCCGAAAGGCACTTGTTCTCCCCGTCATTGCGATCATTTTTTTGTTCTAGACCATACCTGGGAACCTTCTAGTTACGGAGATATTGGGGGTTAAAGTTACAACTTTTACACAAGTTTTTTTTTTAAATACATGTTTTTAATGTATGATTTTTACTTTACACACCCCGTACTATTCAATCCATCCATCAGCACAATGCTTTGAGTGCGTTTCATCGAGTCCTACCGTAAAACGTGATTTTTCTCCCAAAAAAAAAAGTCGTTTCCCAGCAATCATTTTTGCGTAAAGTTACTTAGTTTGATGTACAGAATGCTTGGTTGACGGCTATGTGAAGGGTCTGTTTACACTCTGTATAGTACACCCACATTTTGGCCGTAATGTTTAAGTCCCAAGTAGGTATATATAGGGGTCGAGCCTATTGCCATCAAGCCAAATTCGTGATAGGAAACCCTAATAACACTTTGCGCGACTGTCGACTTGGGAATCGAATCTTAGACCTCATACACTGTAATTAAAAGGTGTGGCGTTTTAATTGACGTTTACTGGTACCAATGGCTCGTTCTAATAATTATCAGTTTCCTTTGTAAATAGGAATTTAAACTATATTTGGAAAGTTAATGAAGCCAATTGTGATTGGCATTTCCTAAGTCTGAATGAATTTAATTTATGTCGGGCAAAAACCGCGATTTTATGACTTAGAAACTTCAAAATGTTATTCAACATAACATCATGGCAATTATGTTTAGGTCCCATATTAGGGGCGAGCCTATTGCCATCAACCGGGCACAAATCCAGACTCCGTGGCTGCTATTAAGAAATTTCTGATGGGAAAACCCAATAACATATTGCCCGACTTGGGAATCTACCCCAGGATCACACGCTCAGGAGTTGCGCTTGCGACCATGAGACCAATGGACAGTAAATGTTATTCAAATAAATCCATATACAAGGTGGACGGGACACCGACGCGAAAATGATTACCACGTGTTCAGTACATCATTCTGAGCCTCCCTACATAGAAATTTTTCATCGGTTATAAAAAAAAAACAGCTGTTCCATACATTTTGAACATGTAGGTATTGCACTTTTGTAGGAAACAGCAGATTTTTTTTCTAATTTCTATGTGGGGGGCTCAGAATGATGTACTGAATACGTGGTAACCGTTTTCGCGTCGGTATCCACCTTGTATGTATATCTCGATCCATTTTGGTTTCTCGGAAAATTCTTTTTCTGACTTTCGACTCGCCGTCTTCCTCATTTTTGAGGTGTCCGGAACAGAACAGCTATTTACTCCTCCATTTCTTTATTCCGTGTCTCAAAATGATACGTTTAAAACACATTTTATTCGAGGCCAAAAAAACATCGAAAATTCCACCAACTGTTACAACAAGCCCAATTAAATACACCTTTTGTTTTTAAAGTAAATAGACAATGTATAACCGGTTAACCATATTTCGACTTTATTGCTAAAAGTGTAGAGGTGAAAACTGATCTACCACCAACTTTGAAACGTGTACTTCATCTCTCAACTGAAAAGGCGACATGTCATCGGCAAATAATTATAAATAAACAATTACATTAACAATGCCTTTTCAGTACGTCGTAAGAAATTCTATTTATTCGGTGTTATTATTAAGTCGGAAGTATTTCAATTGAAAAATACTTTTATCGAGTTACGCGTGTACCGAGGAAATATTTGAGGAGTGACAGAACAAAAAATGATCATTCCATAATTGATGACTCCATAGATGATTCCATTTTTTTTTCCCCGTCGTTTATTACAAGACTGCGGGACAGTGACAGATAGTGCAAAGAAATCTGTCATTGTGTCGACACAATCTGTCATTTTGTCGATTCTTCCGTCAAAGAAATCCTTGTCTACGGTGCCCCCGTAGCATGACCACCTTAGACAAGATTTCTTTGACGAAGGAATCGACAAAATGACAGATAGTGCAAAGAAATCTGTCATTGTGTCGACACAATCTGTCATTTTGTCGATTCTTCCGTCAAAGAAATCCTTGTCTATGGTGCCCCCGTAGCATGACCACCGTAGACAAGGATTTCTTCGACGGAAGAATCGGAAAAATGACAGATAGTGCAAATAAATCTGTCATTGTGTCGACACAATCTGTCATTTTGTCGATTCTTCCGTCAAAGAAATCCTTGTCTACGGTGGTCGTGCTACGTGGGATAACAAGACTGCGGGACAGTGACGACAGTATTCTGAGGACAGTGGCGGAGAACATCTACTCTCCTGTTCTGAGACGTTTTGTGGGGTTGATGAATGAGTGACGTACTTTCCTTCGGCTTGTGCGTCGTCCTCATGAAGCGAACTTAAATAATTAGTTTTAAACTTTGAGGTAATATTTTACTAACATTAATTATAAGTAATTTAAATACACAGTGGATTTTATGTTGTCCGAAATAAAGAATTTATTATCTCCTTTATTCATCTTTATACTTATTTTAAATATTTTTAAACATTTCTTAAAAAAACCATATAAAAAAACATTTAAAAATATAAAAAATAGTGGTCCGCCGGTAGCGGGTGCAGGGTCCAAGCTACCGGTGGTTAGGGCTCCAGAGACAGGAACCTCCTCACAATACGAGCCGTATCGAGGAGTACTGCCTTCTGAATCAGGCCCTTGATCCAACCGCCTAAGGAGAGCTTCATTCAATTTATTATTATTGTTATAATGAACATGTTTTCACAAAATCACAAAAACCTGTAATGTCTGCCTGTCTTTGTAAAATTAAAAAAAAATACGAGTGCTAATAAATAATGATGGGAAAAACTTAATATACATGTTTTTTTAATTTTTTTTTTTCATATTCATCATCTGCCTAGCCTTTTCCCAACTATGTTATGGTAGGCTTCCAGTCTAACCGGATTCAACTGAATACCAGTATTTTACATGGAGCTACTGGCTATCTGATCTCCACAACCCAGTTAGTACTAGGTAATACGATACCCTTGGTAAGACTGGTTGTCAGACTTTTTGGGCCACTGAGTACATTTAACGACTATCAAAGATCTACAAATGACAGCCGGGACCAACGGCTTTCGTGCGTTTCGCGCTTTTTTTTCATATTATTGTAGTTATTCTTATTTAAAAAAAGGAACTAACATGTTTTGATCCGATCCGATATAAATAACATGATTTGTACCAAACAGTTTGGAAATATCTTGTTTTGAAACCTTTCAAGCTCATCTTTCAAAAGTATAAAGAAAAATCTTGCTCGTAATTTAAAATTACGAAACTTTGTCATAAGTTCTTGCTTTTTCATTGAATCTTGTTCATTTTTAATATTATTACTCAACCACAAATGTATGAAATTTATCATGTTTTGTTCCGATTTTGTTTATTTTTTTTTTAAACGGAAGTGTCATGATCTGCATCAAACTGCCAACTTTAGACGCTATTTACTAGAGCAATTAATGTGATTTGAACCCCACCAGCTTGGAGTGTGATGTAATTTATGGTATTCTGTCGAATGCCTTAAGTATTTAATTTTTTTTTTAAGTGGAATTATCATTTTTTGTTCTGTCACTCGTCTTTTGTAGCCAGTGTTAATGAAATGAAAAATTAGTCCTTCGAGCCGGATTTAGAAATCTTTCGCCCTTAAACCCTAAGTATTAAGGTTGAAAACTGGTCGACCGTCAGTGATCTCAGTAGTACTTACCGATTTAGTAATTCAAACTCAAAGCATTTATTTCAATTAGACCGTCACAGGCACTTTTGAATGTCAAAAAGAAACGAAGCTACAGTCACAGTCACAAGGCATAATAACTTGAGAAAGTACTGTAGTTGCACATTCCAAAGCGTAGATCTCTATGGAGAAGAATGGGCAAGAAACTACATGGACACTCTTTTAAATCAAAATATTTTTACAAAATCTTGGTTACATCATTCATGTTGAGATTATACATAATTATATGTGAGAACGATGTAGAAAGACGTGCACATTAAGAGCGTCCAGAGTAAAAGATTAAATCAACAATTAAAGAAAATAAAGTAATTAAAATAAACCGTGGCAGCTAAGAGATGACCAGTCTCAATTATCTTCTTGTGTAATTCCCCATCAATACTTTTTAAACCACATAAAACATTTTATACCCAGCCTCGTTTTGTTAACAAACTTATATTGCGACTGCTGAGTATGAGGTCCTGGGTTCGACTCTCGGGTGGAGCAAAGTGTTATTGGGTTTTTCGACTAGGAACTGCTCTGTATTAGCCACGAAGTCAGATTTATGCCCAGTTATTAAATGGAACTGATAACATAACAAGCGAAATGTGCAATGGGTGTACTGTACTATTAGGTACAGCTCTGCGTAGCCTTTCGGGGCTTACAGGCGTGATGTTATGTGTATTTATAAAACTTGAATACAATATTAATGCTATTCGCAGTGCAAAATGTCAAGGGTCCAATGCAAATTTTCTAACTTTGAATTGTTAATAAGCTGAAATGCAGTCTCCTCTTTGACTGTAATTCTATACCATTTCATACCTTACAAATAACCCTATTTTTTAAATGAACTAGTTCATTTAATCGCATTGAATGACTTTTTCATGAAATAGTCCGGCAATTCGTACAAAAACCTAAGAAAAACTGAAATTCGCGAGCTACTGCGGCGCAAATCTGATTTGATTTGCGCCGCAGTAGCCAAAAAAAAAATCAATTAAATCATTTATTTCTTTGCAAACATGGGTAATAGGTACATAGATGTTCTTTTACAATGAGGTTCTCCACATTTTGCCGTCACATGGGCATGCAAATAGTTTGTTTACAATTATAAATTTAAAATAAGTGGCATGCCATTGGAATTTTTTACAATAAAAAAAAAAACAAAATGTCAACATGGTCAAAGTAATATTAGCAATAATGTCAAACGGAATAATATTATGCCAACTAGAATAACAATTTGTCAATTAGAGTAAAAGTAGGATATTATAAATCGGTCTATAACATTAGGTGTATAGAGGAACAGTAAATATATAGCAAGGCACACAGGTAGGCATACATATATTATGCCTCTAATCGAAATCGTACATATCGCTAGCCTTTGCCCAACCATGTTAGGGTCGGCTTCCAGTCTAACCGGATGCAGCTGAATACCAGTATTTTAAATGGAGCGCCTGCCTATCTGACCTCCACAATCGGTACTGGGTAATACGATTACGATACCCCTTGTTAAGACTGGTTGTCAGACTTTCGGGCCACTGACTACCTGTAACGACTGTCAAATATCTACAAATGACAGCCGGGACCAACGGCTTAACGTGATTTCCGAGGCACGGAGGAAACTCGGTATGTAATGGGAGTATCCGCCACATTTAACGATATGGTCACCCATCCGCGGACCAACCTAGCCGGCAAACGCGGCTTAACCTGAACACCGACCAGAGCGGCTGTTACTATTTGGCCACGAGCTCCTCATATTAAGCCTCTAATCGAAATCGTAACTACTCATTGTGAAATCAAGTACCTGAAAATCGATAAATCATCAAACCCATCAAAATTACGAAACTAGCCCGAAATATAGCCATAAAATTTACCAATAACCTCTCCATAACAAATAAATTAAATGTAAATACTGATAAGCTTATCATCATATTATGTTTGTACTCATTTTATCTAATATAAATATCTGAAGCAGATATCGAAAGAACCAAATTCACTGGAACTGGAGCTTGAAACTAACTCAAACACTAGCATTCTCCTGCCCTTATCCCAATTGATTTGGGGTCGGCGCAGCATGTCTTCTTCTTCCATACTTCTCTATTACTCGTCATCTCAGCAGTCACCTCCTTTCTGGCATCATCCTTCACACATTCCATTCATCATTTCTTTGGTCTTCCTCTGCTCATATAACCATTCCTCATTCCTCCGCATCACATGTCCATACCACGACAACCGATTACCACACAACTTTTCAGTCACCGGCGCCATTTTCAGACTTCCTTTTATACAACATTAGTTTTAGTATATGCGAAACCTGAATATACATAGTTTGTTCAGAATAAGTAACTGAATCGATTCCAATAATTTTAAAACCATGTTATATTTTACACACATATCGCCTTTAGCATTCTCATCAAAATCAAAGCATTTATTTAAAACCAGCTGTTGCCTGCAATCTTCGTCCGCTTGAAATTATTATTAAAATATAACTTTCCTGTTCGAATCGGATTTTGTTAACAATTTCATGGCTTTTAACTCCTAATAACATTAGCTATCTGCCAGTAAAAGTCCCGTCGAAATCGGTCCAGGCGTTTCGGAGATACGCCGGAACAAACAGACAGACAGAAAGACAAAAATTAAACGAATGCATTCAGTAACAAGGTGTTATTTTGAAATTACAAACAGACACTTATAATATACTAACTTTTGCCCGCGACCTTCGTCCGCGTGAAATTTAATAGACTATAACCTTCCTCTATAAATGTGCTATCTAACACTAAAAGAATTTTTCAAATCGAACCAGTAGTTTCTGAGATTAGCGCGTTCAAGCAAACAAACAAACAAACAAACTCTTCAGCTTTATAATATTAGTATAGATTTATTTGTGTGGTATGGAAGACTAATGTAAATGAACCGATGTTTGGCAGTGAAGCTACTACCAACTCGCACTGGGCCCGCGTGGTGGATACAGTCCACACCCTCTCATAGAGAGGAGGCCGGTGTCCCAGCAGTGTGAACATTATAGGCTGATTGTGTTACCAACTGGCGCCATTTTGAAGTGTCAAGCGATTCTGGTCCTTATATACTCAAGTTATCTGTTTATCTTTCAGATTAAATAAAGTACTTAGTACGGTAAATAGTGGGAATATATTGACGGCGTAGAATGTACTAGTAGTTATTTATTTAGGTTAGTAAATTGTTTTTCTATTGTAAGACAAGGCCTGTCCTTGTACAGAGAACGATAATATCAAAAGTAAGATTATTTCACGTCTAGGCATAGATATAACATAACATAACATCACGCCTGTAATCCCTAGTACACCCACATTTCGCGAGTTATGTTTAAGTCCCATGTAATAGGGGGCGAGGCTATTGCCATCAACCGGGCTCAAATCCAGGCTCCGTTGCTGCTACTGAGAAATTCCTGATGGGAAAACCCAATAACACTTTGGAATCGAACCCAGGACCTCATGCTCAGCAGTCACACTTGCGACCACTAGACCAACGTTTACTTCAATACTGAATGAAATCTACGCTTTGAAGCCTACACAATTAAAAGCTGCCTATTTAATAGGACATTACGGTTTACTAAAATCATAGAAAGCATTAATTAAAATCCATGTTTAGAGTAGAAACTTCGATCCGACTTTCGCTATCTCGGTTCACTCGTGCAAAGCGATGGCGAAATAGATCGTAGTGTTAAGCATAGAATTAACACTGGATAGATGAAATGGCGGTAGGTCACGGCAACATTCCCCTGTATTCAACGGGAAGATTTATAAAACCATGGTTATACCTGCTGTCATGTATGGATCTGAATGATGAGTCACAAAAAGAATGAATGAAAGGCATTTGCATGTGGCGCAGATGAGAATGCTGCATAAGAAATGAGTATATAAGAGGAAATCTGAAAGTGGCGCCGTTGACTGAAAAGTTGTGTGGTAATCGGTTGTAGTGGTATGGACATGTGATGCGGAGGAATGAGAAAAATGTTGTAAGGAAAGGTTTTACAATGAATGTGAATGAGTATATGAGTAAAGGAAGAATGGATGGAACAAAGAAACGATGGATGGACTGTGTAAAGAATGATATGGCAAGAAAGGAGGTGTCTGATGAAATTAGAGAAGAATGGAAGAAGAAGACAATGCTGCGCCGACACTAAATGAATTGGGATAAGGGCAAGAGAATGAAGAATGTTTCACAATAGATTAGTTTCATTATTATCATTGATGATCAATAACTAAAAGTCATTCTCTCGACCTCTATGACAAATTCAAAAACATTTGCTAGACAATAGATTCTGTCTTTTAAAATTGTATTTGTAAACAATATTGCCAAACATTACGTTACTAACTGTTCGTTATCATTCTCCAGTCGTTATTTAGAGCCTATCTGACCTCCACAATGTAACTGGTATCACGATATCACATGGTAAGACTGGTTGTCAAACTTTAGGGTTTTGGACTATTCAGGGTGTACTTTACACCTCTGCCATCAGTTCTTGGGAAGCAGGCGTTATCTTTTTAAGGTTGAACGCGCGCCTCAAAGAGATATCAGCAAACAGGAACGGGTCCGAAAGGGCCGATGCCTGCCTGGGCTGCGGGACTGTTCGAAAGAGATGCCGCGGCCCTGGAACACAAAGGGCAAAGAAGGAACATGGATGGGTTTTAGTCAGTACAAGTCTGACACTCTTTGACGATTTCCCATCCGAAAAAAAAAGTTACTGGTATTCAGATGCATCTGGTTAGACTGGAAGCCGACCTTTACATGATTCTCCTGTCCTTATCTCAATTTATTTGCGGTGGGCGCAATGTCTTCTTCTTCCATACTTCTCGATTACTCGTCATCTCAGCAACCTCCTTTCAAGCCATATCATCTTTCACACAGTCCATCCATCGCTTCTTTGGTCTTCCTCTACTCCTATAACCATCCACATTCACCAAAGCCGACCCTAACATTGTTGGGAAAAGGCTAGGCAGATGCGATGTGTTGTTAAAATTGATAAACTCCATTTGCATCTAAGTCTAGTGACCTTCATTGGCTCATATTCAATTGTTTATAATATACTTGTTTAAACCATACTGAGTTAGGATTTGATAATAAGCCAATGCATTTCCGTAAACAGATTTAACGAAATTATGTGTAGTTCATGCCAGATGGCAGCCTGGTTTTGGCAAAAGCAAGGAATAACATCACCAGGCTCAAAATACAAAGGTCCAGAACCTGGCTTGAACCCGTGTGAATTACTGTAGTTTGAAGCTCTAGTTCGACCTGGAAATTGTGGTGGTAGTTCTCACACCGACTCACGTTGTGATGGTCGTTTAGCTCGTAGAGGAGTGAAGAACTACGCATTTTAACTGATGTCGCGCAAACAGCGTTATCAGCGAGATTAGTATACAATAGGTAGGTAAGTAGGTAGAAGGTAGGTAGGTCAAACTCAAAGCATTTATTTCAATTAAACCATCACAGGCACTTTTGAATGTAAAAAAAAAACAAAAAGAAGCGAAGCTACAGTCACTGTCATAAGGCATAATAACTTGAGAAAGTACTGCAGTTGCACATTCCAAAGCGTAGATCTCTATGGAGAAGAATGGGCAAGAAACTCCATGGACACTCTTTTAAATCAAAATATTTTTACAAAATCTTGGTTACGTCATACATGTTGAGATTATACATATATGTGAGAACGATGTAGAAAGACGTGCACATTAAGAGCGTCCAGAGTAAAAGATTAAATCAACAATGAAAAAAATAAAGTAATTAAAATAAACTGTGGCAGCTAAGAGATGACCAGTCCCAACTGACAGCGCCCGTTCACGAACATGACGCATGGATCAGCGCCATTCAACTCAACCCTATTGAAGGGAACTAAATGACCCGACACACCCGCCACCATCAGCGAGACATTTAAGTGCGCATGATATTCTCTCAGCCACCAAGGCACATTCAAGTCAATGAAAGTTAACCAAATGTAAATTGTGGCCTTACAGTACATAGTACTCACACATGTGATATGCAATTATATAATACTAACACATAGAATCTATACAAAGCAAGGATATTTTACAATCTTCTGCAGCTTCCACAATTTATTTATTTATTTATTTGGCTCACCAACAATTGAATACACTGCTTCAAACATATGAGATACATTCAGTAGAGTCACAGACAAGTGTATCAACCTCTTACAGGTAAGCACATCATGCACTACTTATTTGTCGTTGGTACTCACCGCACACAACTATGGTTTTTAAATACACAATAATTAAACATGGTAATCAATTAGTTTGCCCCTATGGTAGCAAATTGTTGCTTCTATATGTGAACACAATGTAGAGATAGAAGGAAAAAAAAAAACACAATTAAGGCATTTTAAAAACTATGTTATTTACAAAAACTGAAATAATGCTTCTAATTTATACAACATTATTTTTAGTATATGCGAAACCTGAATATAGTTGGTTCAGAATAAGTAACTGAATCGATTCCAATAATTTTTAAACCATGTTATATTTTTTTCTCAAAAATATTTAAAAAAGTTAAACGTTGGATACCGAGCGACTTTGAGTACCTATCGCAATAATTTAGGTACCTACTGCCAAATTATTAATATCAATGAGCTCAAGACTACGCTGGAGGCGCGCGCCGCGTGGTGACCGCGTTTTTGTGCGGCCAACTAGGTAACAGAACAAGCTTATAACTTTGTGATTTTTCATGATACAGTTTTGAAATTTTGTACATAGATTCTTTACATAAAAATACTAGGCACGTGTATCAAGTTTCGCATATACTAAAACTAATGTTGTATAGCCCAATGGTAATCAAAGTAACTAAGTTTCCAAACGAAAAAATAAATAAATTAAAAATCTAGAGGGGGAGCATCTCTTCCAAACATTAAAATCTTAGTTCGTGAGCCTAAGTGGCTGTGGAGCAGGACCAGCATTAAGCCAAGCATTTATCTACATTATAGTCTTCCAACTTATAATATGCTCGCTTACATAGTGTGCGTTTTATGCATGTTTTAAATTTCTTCTCATTAAGTTGTAGAATGTCAAGTGGTATTTTATTGTAACATTTTGATACAGTACCCTATAAAAGAAGTGCGTACTTTTGACAATCTGAAACGTGGCTGATCAAATTTGTCCTTATTTCTAGTATTAACATTATGCCTGTCGCTTATTTTACTAAAAAGATGTATGTTTTTCCGAACATACGTAATGTTTTTATAAATATATTGAAAAGGTACCGTCATGATGTTAATTTGTTTAAACAATTCTCTTAGAGATTCGCGTCTGCGTAGGTTATAGATGGCTCTAACGGCCCTCTTTTGCAGAATAAATATTGAGTCAATATATGCAGCCCGTCCCCACAGCAGAATACCGTAAGACATGATGCTATGGAAGTAACTAAAATAGACTTAGACTCGCGGTATCCACGTCTGTTATTTGCCGGATTTTACGGACAGCGTAAGCGGCTGAACTTAGCCGCCCTGCAAGTGATGTTAAGTGAAGACTCCATCGCAGTTTTGAGTCAAGCGTAATACCCAGGAAAACCGTCTGTTCGACGAATTCTGTCTTAATCTTGTTGTCGGCAGATTTCAACTTGTTGCTAATGGATAGAGCTTTAGCTGTCTTGTAGGCTGTAGGTAGGCGGTAGGTAGGCAGTAGGTAGGTATTAGCTAGGCAGTAGGTAGGTATTAGCTAAGCAGTAGGCAGGTACAGTAGTAAAAACATAAGGAGTAGGTAGAAAAAACTGCATTGCAACGCCGGGTACAGCTAGTATACATATAAACCTTCCTGTTGAATCACTCTATCCTTTGCTGAAAACTGCATTAAAATCTGTTGCGTAGTTTAAAAGATCTAAGCGTACAAACAGCGGGTGCGACTTTGTTTTGTACTATGTAAAGATTTTACGCTCATTTCCGACTTATGACATTGATACTTTTTTATATAAAACTAAAACTTGTATTGTGGAAGAACTGTATTCAGAATAAATCATGCGTGAGCCCTTATGAAATTGACGGACAGGTAACGATAGCTTGCTTTTTAATCGAGCAACGCCATCTATCGAGCCATGAGGAACTAACTTTGCTTAAACAGATTCCATTCACAAGTACGTATTACAACACGTACTAAACTACTACACCTTAAGGGCAATGTTGCAATAGCCATTCTGTATCACGGTAACCGCGGTATGTGAGTAGTTTATTAGTATATCGTGCTAGGACCTTGACATGAAGACAATGAACATAACATCACGCCTGTAGCCCCCGAAGGTTTGGGCAGAGGTGTACCTTATAGACAGTATACCTTATAGACAGTGTACCTTATAGTAGACCCACATTTAGCCAATTATGTTAAAGTACCATGTAATAGGGGGGAAGATGATTGTCATCAACCGGGTACAAATCCAGACTCCGTTGCTGCTACAGAGAAATTCCTGATGGAAAAAACCAAAACAATTTTGCCCGACCTGGGACATAAACCCAAGACCTCATGCTAGTCATAACGCCAGTGACTATTGTATCAATGAGCCAGTCAAACTGCGTCAAGTGTAACCTGCCCTTAAGAGCGGTCATCAAAAAGGTTGGCAACGTCGCAAATAGCTGTCAAATATTTACCAGTTTTAATTAATTTGGCAATATTACTGAATGGAAATAAGAAATATGACTAACTAGTGAACAGGAATATTAATAATGAATTGGAATAAAACAACTGAATTTGATGTTGGTACCGTTTTAAGTGTAAAAAATGCATTTGGAAAGTTACCAAATACTTTTTTACATGTAAAATTATTGCATTTCATAATCAATATTCTAGTTCACTAGTTAGCTTATTTCCATACAGTAATATTGCCAAATTAATCAAAACAGTGACATATTTGACAGCTATTTGCGACGTTGCCCACTTTCTGGATCAACGCTCTTAATACCATTATCACTATTTCAATAAGCCCTACTTATCCTTCACAAATAACAAACCGATATCATCAAGAAACAACAAACAATTCAGAGAAATACTGCCGTCTGTTTCCGACATAGTGCTATCTTTGTCTCGCGCAGAACTTTCACTGCGCACGCAAGGTTTTCCGTTAGATATTACCACAGTTTACGACGTAAATTATGTATGGGCTATGTAGCTTTATATAACATTATTTTTAGTATATGCGAAACCTGAATATAGTTTGTTCAGAATAAGTATCTGAATCGATTCCAATCATTTTTAAACCATGTTATATTTTTTCCCAAAAATATTTAAAAAAGTTAAAAGTTGGATACCGAGCGACTTTGAGTACCTATCGCAATAATTTAGGTGCCTACTGCCAAATTATTGTTATCAATCAAGATGACGCTGGAGGCGCGCGCTGCGTGGTGACCACGTTTTTGTGCGGACACCTAGGTAACAGAACAAGCTTATAACTTTGATTTTTCATGATACAGTTTTGAAATTTTGTACATAGATTGTTTACATAAAAATACTAGACACGTGTATCAGGTTGCGCATATACTAAAACTAATGTTGTATATGTAGACATTAAATAGTTCTGTAAGTGACAACGTGCAGCCTTATTAAATCTCAAACTACGGACTACAAGAGTAACGTCATTTTTTGGGTTCCGTCCTATATTATTATAGCGTATCGTAAAGGAAAAAATCTGAAAACCATAAATATGTAGTTTAGTAACAAAATACCTACAAGTTTATACGGAACCCTCGGAAGCGATTCCAACTCGCACTTGGCCGGTTTTTTAATTTATTATGCGAGGCCCCCCGGTCGCTAGTAAACCGGACCCTGCTGAAAATAAAAATGTTTCACAAACATAAGGAAAAGTGGAAGGAACTGGGGGAGGCCTTTGACCAGGAGTGGGACAGTTCAAGCTGACAAAAAAAAAAAAAATACATTAACCTTCCCATGTTGATAGGAATAAATGCTCTATGTTATGGTGAAATCCCCATCACTAGTGAGAATATCCAACCGGTCACACTGATACTTTTACACATTACATTTTTGGAAAATCAATAAATATTGTCGGTTGTGGTCGCTAGTAATGAACAATCACGGAAGATATCCCATAAGTGACAGTATAAGTTTAGTTTTAAACCGTGAAAGCTTAAAACAGTGTTCATCACCACTGCTCTCAAAAACGGTGAAGGACAACATCGTGAGGGAACCGGCATGTCCTAGAACCAAAAATTCGAAGACATGTGACATCTACCAAGGCTTGCGTGGTGGAGTACAGCTCACTCTCTCTCTTAGAGAGGAGGCCTGTGTCCCAGCAGTGGGAACATTATAGGTTGATTATGCTAGGATTACGATGTTTTTTATTGAGGCTTTCCTAATCGTTACGCTCTAGTAAAAAACGTGATGATCACGTACCAGATTTTGAGGGCAATGTTTTTTAAAGATAATTCGATTTATCGTTATTATGTATGAATGTTATTGCAAGGAAAAACATGGAGATAGGTAGTTGATTGCAATCTAACATTAGTGATTATTTAATAATTAGTTCACAATCATAAGAATCGGAACCCATGTGTCTACAAATAATTAATTATGTATCGCTTTCGTGTATATCTGTCGTTGTTTTTATAAAATACTAGCTTTTGCCTGCGACTTCGCTCGCGTTAATTGATAATCAATTCGGGTTGTACTCTGCTTGTAATAATATAATTCAATCATGATTCGAAAGACACGTGGCGCCATCTATTATCATAAGAACGTTTTTGTAGTTTTCCTCGGGAACAGTGCTTTTTTCGGGATGAAAGGTACCCTATGTCCGTTTCTGTACACCTGACAACGTATATGAAAAATTTCAGGATGATCGGTTCATTGGTTTAGGCGTGAAAAGGTAACAAACAAACTAACTTTCGCTTTTATAATATTAGTAAGGATAGTAAGGATGTAACGCATTTTGATGTTTTTTTAAGTAGCCCGTCTTGTCCCACTGTTGGGCAAAGGCTTCCCCTACATCATTCCAAGAATTTGCCCCGCACCACTCCGACCTAGCCCTCTCAGTATGCGTCCAGGTCGTGGCCCCACCTCTTTCTAGGCCGGGCCTTGGTTGCGCAATCCATCTCCCGGCACTCATTGAGTGGAGACTTGTCCAGTGGTCATCGTACATGAGGCTTACGTGACTTGCCCAATCCCATGTCAGCCTGGCAGCCTTCTTGCCGACGTCCATAAAGCATAGGCCACACCGCCAGCTAGCGGGCGGGCGAGCGGGCGAACGACGCATTGTTTCACCTCTTTTCAAATATTGACTCACACCGCCAACTATCGAAAGAGTAACGAAGTATGAAAAGGGCGTCGTTCGCGTCGCTTGTCTGCTCGCCCGCTGGCGGTGTGACCTGCGCTCTATGTCCGTTTTGAAACGCCAAACTCGTTTCTGTCTTTGATAAATATTATCTACGCATTTAAACTAAACTTAAACGATTCATAATTAATATTATCAGTTTTTCAAGTACCTACTCTTAAGTCTTAAGCACTTGCACATACTGTAATATTGCACCCGACACTGCTTCAAGTGTCCAACATAACTTGACAGCGGCGAAAAAAGGAACTAAATTAAAATGTACTGAATTTGACGTTTGTTTGACGGTTGTCATTGTAAGTGGCGCCATTTTGACAGATCATGTAATGTTGGTTGTGGTTTTGGCAGCGTAGGGGTTTTAAGATTTCGTTTCTTTGTGGTTTTGATTCGAGTAGGGAGTGGTTTTTTGTGCTTGAATAACTGGAGTTCTTGTGATTATTGATATGTATTTAAAAGGGTGAATATTTAAGATTTTTTTTTAAAACGCGCGTAACGTGCCAGATGCTTTAAATTCGTTCTAATTAGGGTACATAAATATATAAAAAATTAAGGACTGTTCAAACTAATGCGAAACCCGAACGGGAAGCGTCTTTTTATCTTATTATGTTAATTGCTTTCTTGAAGTTCAGGTAAATAAAGTCTCATTCCACTTATTCTCATCTCTGCTCATGAGTCAGCGCGGGAATCGCTTCAGTTTGACCAGAGATGAATAAATAGAACAATAAATTGGTGTTTACGTTAGTCCAGATAAGTATATATTTTTTATTATTTATTTATTTAACAGACAACATGATCCAGTTACTTGTACACACAATACAATTCTAGAAAGTTAGTAAACAATTTAACTTATAAACTATGTTAGTACTTATATTCTACTATAGACAAGATGTTTTTTATAAGATGCCTCACTATGGGACTTTCATCATGCCTATCAGCAATAATTCTCACGAGGCTGTTGCCGCTGCCACGCAATCTGGCGGATATACAACATTATTTTTAGTATATGTGAAACCTGAATATAGTTTGTTCAGAATAAGTAACTGAATCGATTGCAATAATTTTTAAACCATGTTACATTTTTTCCCAAAAATATTTAAAAAAGTTAAAAGTTGGATACCGAGCGACTTTGAGTACCTATCGCAATAATTTAGGTACCTAATGCCAAATAATTATTATCAATGAGCTCAAGACGACGCTGGAGGCGCGCGCTACGTGGTGACCATGTTTTTGTGCGGACAACCAGATAACAGAACAAGCTTATAACTTTGTGATTTTTAATGATACAGTTTTGAAATTTTGTACATAGATTCTTCACATAAAAATACTAGACACGTGTTTCAGGTTTCGCATATACTAAAAATAATGTTGTATACATACGTATCATCATCATCTGCCTAGCCTTTCCCCAACCATGTTGTGGTTGGCTCCCAGTCTACCGAGCTCAGCTCTATACCAGTTTTTACATGGAGCGACTGTAAATCAACACATACCATACCTTGTTCCTTTATTTCGTCTTGTTTTTTTGGCCTTCAAGTTTTATTTAAATTGTTCCGCCTTTTGCAATGTGTACTCAAATGGCGAGCTCGCGTGGCTCAGCACGACTCGTACTGCGCACGGTACAAAATAACAGGTGCAAAAGTGCGCGCGAGACTATGGCAAATATCTTTAGAACTAATGTATACTTAAATAAAGCTACGTACTTTAGCGCTTTATCCAAAATAAAACTCGTTTGTATTAGTTTTATTTGCCTTGAGAATTAAACTCTTAACACACTACTAAAGTTTCTATAATAATATAATTCAATCATGATTCGAAAGACACGTGGCGCCATCTATTATCATAAGAACGTTATTGTTGTTTTCCTCGAGAACAGTACTTTTTTTCGGGATGAAACTGGTACGGACAATTTGCTAACCGGCTCACGGCGGTGGACAACACACACTGACTTAGTTTATTATTTACTAGCCTTTGGCCGCGACTTCGCTCGTGTTAATTTAGAATTTGTCCTCTGCTTATAATAATATAATTCAATCATGAGTCGAAAGACACGTGGCGCCATCTATTATCATAAGAACGTTATTGTTGTTTTCCTCGAGAACAGTACTTCAGTACTTTTTTCGGGATGAAAAGTACCCTATGTCCGTTTCTGTACACCTGACAACGTATATGCAAAATTTCAGGATGATCGATTCAGTAGTTTAGGCGTGAAAAGGTATCCAACAAACTTACGTTCTCATTTATAATATTATATTATTTAAAATGTTAGGATTCCTACAAGCGGCTGTCACCAAACGTGTTATAGTAATATGAATATTAACATAATACGAATAAGCATCATTTTTCTATGAAACGCTGCTGCACTAGCTTGAGTTACGTCAAAGTTCGCTTTATAAATATTTTGTGTGCAGTCACGGCGTGATCTGTCATCTGTCAAAGTCATTGCACTTCGGCGTGATTTTGACAGTTCGCGCGCAAATTTCGTCTCTTCCAATACCTACTGGTAATTTTCACTACTATTTAGTGACATAATTGATGAAGTGATGTTGCTGAAAAAAGATCATTAGCACATACATACCTACTAGCTTTTGCCCGCATGGAGTTCGGTAATGATCCCACGGGATCGTACTACCGGCATAAAAAGGATCCTATGTATTACTCCACATTATGAACTATCTGTGTGCTAAATTTCATCCAAATCCGTTCAGTAGTTGTTGCGTGAAAGAGTAACAAACATCGTCAGAAACTTTCGCATTTTTAATATTAGTAGGAAGGAGGCTCTAGCAGGTGAGATCACTAATGTCAAAAATTTAAACAAAATTATGCCTCGTTCAGACTATGGACACTTGCGTTTACGAGTTGCACGCGGGACGCAGATATAATTGTGCGCTCGGGACTAGCTAAGGCAAATATACACCGTGACGTGTTTACAAGATAAAGGGCTTAAAAGTGTTTACTTATTAATGTTGATTAAGTATTATTGGTTCTCGATAGTCGCGTTTGACTTCGCACTGTAAGCTATTTCGACGGTATCATAATTAATTTAAATTTGACGATTTTTTAAAATATGTTTAATTTTAAAATGTAACGTAAAACAGTGTCCGATATCAGTTGGGTTACAAATTGAGCTAACCTTGAGGATTTGGCTACATCGACTGATCCGGACACCGGGTTTTGACAGATAAAATAAACCGAAATATCTGACGAAATCCGTTGTCCGGAGTATCATCTGGTTGGTTAACTAGTCCTCAATAGCTTTATCAAATTGATTTTTATTTGTTTTTTTTTTAATTCTACAGAAGAAAATAACGACCTTTTCTGTCAAAAGTGACGTTTTCAAAAAAGTTTCGAAAAAGGAACACAAACACAGCTGTATATATTTTCAGTGTTTATATAGTGACAGTGTTGTGTGAGTGAGTGGGATAGTGATATTATTTACGTTTTTAACTGTGTGTGCGAAAGAGATAGCACGATGCGTGGAATAAAGTACCAGCGTTTGGATCACTTGGACGACTCGGAGATTGGGTAAGAATTTTTAATTCATATAAGTAGAAGAAAATTATGTTTCTTTAGGAATATCTTAGGTTATGTTATGTGAACAGACTACCGCTTACCGAATATACAGAATGGATGGGACACCGACGCTTAAACGGTTACCACGTATTCAGTACATCATTGTGAGACGCCCACATAGAAATTTTTCATCGGTTATTAAAAAAAAATCAGCTGTTTCCTACAAAAATGCAATACCTACACGGTAAAAATGTATGGAACAGCTGATTATTTTTTTTAATCGGTGAAAAATTTCTATGTAGGGCTCAGAATGATGTACTGTATACGTGGTAATCGTTTTCGCATCGGTGTTCCTTCCACCCTGTATATAAAGGCCTTGGGTTTGAACCCAGACGCATTCATCATCATCATCATCCACAGCCTGACTTCCCCCATTGCTGGATACAGGCCTCTCTTTGTTTGTGTTGAGCTCTACGCGTCACTTTGGGTAATTATTTCGGCCCCAGCTCCCAAAACGGTGGAGGAGTTTTCTCCTCCACCGTTTTGGGAGCTGGGGCCGGTATATATGGGACAGGATTGCTACTCACGGTGTTCCGTGAGTAGCAATCCTGTCCTAAAACCAAACATTCGAAGACATGTGTCATCTACCAACCCGCACTGGACCTGCGTGGTGGGTTACATCCCACTCCCTCTCTTAGAGAGGAGACCTGTGTCCCAGTTGTGGGAACATTAAAGGCTGATTATGCTATGACAGCAGTATTATTTAAATACACAAGCCACTTATAACTTTTTTAACGAAGCGCCAGGGTAGCCCCAAATAATGACGTAGGGGTCCGCATGAGCCGATGCCTGCCAGGGCTGCGGGACTGTTCGAAAGAGATACCGTGGCCCTGGAACACAAAGGGCAAAGAAGGAGCATGGATGGGTTTTAGTCAGTACAAGTCTGACACTCCCTTCCGCTCCGCCCAGAGTAGGGGGGGCGGGGTAAAATTTACTTAAATTTTGTTTTTGCAATTTGCAGGTCAGTGTCAGGTTGTATATTAGCCATTCATCAGGATTAAATGAACTTAGAGGGTTGTATTGATGATTTTAATGATTATAACTCAGTAAAGCCGTATTTGTTACCGTCGCGAAGCATATTTCAATCAACTTACAACCTGACACTGACTTGTAAGGTGCAAAAAGCGTAAGAAAATTTGAATTTCGCGCGCTTCCCTTGCGCTTCCTCCTTAATCGCCACGAGCACTTCACTCACAGTAAGAATACTATCAACTCAAGCTTGTCACAGTCCACTGCTAGTCATATGCCTCTCCCAAGCTTCACTACAGCACCCCTGTTCTCTGCCTTCCGCGTCCAGTCTGCCCCGGCCACCCTTTAACACCATCGGTCTGTCTAAGCTGAGGGGACTTCTTAAATCTTGCCAAGGACCAGGACTCCAACGGCCACTGGTCCTTCAGTAAACTTGGTCGGTCCATTACCACTTCAGCTTGCTAACTTTGCAAGCTATGTCGGTGCAATTCTGTAGTAATCTGTCTAGTTTTTTCCGAAGTAAGTTATAGTGGCTTCCAGTCTTACCGGATCCAGCTGAATACCTTCATATGGAGCGACTGCCTATCTGAACACTGTAGGAATAATTCTTCTTTCTTTATACGCGGCTTCTCAGAGCTGAGGATCGAGCTTCGAGACCCATCTGTCCTGGCTTGGCGAAAGATAAGACCGTCCTTGCTTCAAAGATAGAGGATTGGCTCTCTTGGTCTTTTCCCTGGCCGCCTTTCCAATGACTTGAACTCTCTCCAGATTGTCAGGGGATCGTCGCATGATGTGTCTGAAGTATCACACGGTGGACTGTGAAAGAGTCACTATCTTAGTTTAAATGCACTGATTTTCACACATTTCACAATAGCCGGATCCAGAAACTAAAACGAATTTGATTGTGCTGCTGTTTCAAGATCGTTGACGTGTTTTTCCCATCACATCATCATCTGCTAGCCTTTTCCCAACTACGTTGCGTTCGGCTTCCAGTCTCACCGGATGCAGCTGAATACCAGTATGTTACATGGAGCGACTGCCTATATCAACACTGTACCTTTGAACCTGCAAACACGATTTACTCCAAAAAGCAGATATTTTGAAGTATTTGAATACTGTATGGTAGATAACTACAATCTACTTTAACGCTTCAATGCAAGGCATTATGTTTTATCTTTACTAATATGATAATGAGGTTTGTAAGTTTGGATGTAGCAAGAAATCTTCAGCTCGCCGCTCGAACCGGAAGACGTTGCGTTGGAAGGCCTCCCACTAGGTGGACCGATGACCTATTGAAGGTTGCTGGGATCGCACGGGACCGGTCAATGTGGCGACACTTGGGGGAGGCCTTTGTCCAGCAGTGGACGTCTTTAGGCTGAAATGATGCTGATGAATAGGAAGCTGTTTTATCCCCGAATCTGATATGCCATATTTAAAACGTTCCCGCGGGTTATTTACTGACCATAATGCGAGCGGAACCGCGGGCAAAAACAAGTGATAGATAACCATAATCTGGTAATACGCTCCGATGCAAAGCAATAACTTGTATCTGATACATTTGAATCGCTATCGGTCACACAAAGTCCCCCAGCGCAGCCTATCTGTAGGACATGTTTATACAAATATATTTATTTAGATTAATTTAATCTGTGTGAATGTAACAAGGCAGGTACTCAGTCATTGAATTTAAAAAAATCGGAGGTGACTTGGTAAGTAAGGTCACCTCTGATTTATAAATTTGGGTTTACACGGAGACGAGACGAGCATATTAAGATAGCGATTCAATATAGAACTTTGTTTAGTACTAGCTAAGGCGAATTCGCCCGCGTAGGGTTCGGTAATGTCCCACGGGATCGTACTACCGGGCTAAGAAGTATCCTATGTGTCAATCTAGGTTATAAAGTATCTAGTTTCCTAATCGGATCAGTAGTTCCCGACATCCCCTATATCCAAACTTAACTTGTTGTTCAACTCGATACAACTCGATTCCTACTGGCTTCCTTTTGAAAAATGCCACAGTCAGTATTCTATAGACAAATAATATAATCACATTAAAGATATGTATTCCGGCTTACCTGTTACAATAATTGTCTTTTTTGCTATTGGTCCTAATAGTTATGTCATTAAAATGTGACTTCACCCACGTGTGGAGATAAAATCTAATCTGAAATCGTATTAGCTATGAAGTGTTTACTTAAATGTTGAAGTGTATGTTCGTAATTTCAGCTAACGCATATGATTTAGCATTTTTGGAGTACTTTCCTCGGAACTGTTATTATTCTAAACAGGGTGTAAACGGACCCTTCACGAAGCCGTCAACCAAGCATTTTGTACATCAAACTAAGTAACCCTACGCAAAAATTATTGCTGGGAAACGACTTTTTTTTATTGGGGTGAAAAATCACGTTTTACGGTAAAACTCAATGTAACACACTCAAAACATTGTGCTGATGGATGCATTGAATAGTACGGGGGTCGTGGAGGTGTTTAAAGTAAAGTCATAGCCTTAAAAGCTAGTATTTAAAAAAAAACTTGTTAAAATGTTGGAACTTCGACCACCAATATCTCCGTAACTAGACGGTTCCCAGGTATTGTCCAGAAGAAAAAAAATGATCGCAATGACGGGGAGAACAAGTGCCTGTCGGCTTCGTTAAGGGTCTTTTTACACCCTTTAGATTTCATGATGAGTTAGCACCGACGTATCGTAGGTCGCGGTTACTATCTCAGACAAGCACTTCATCATCATCATCATCCTTGTCCACTCCTGCCCTTATCCCACTTCACGTGTGGTCGCCGCAGCATGTCTTCTTCTTCCATACTTTTCTATTACTCGTCATCTCAGCAGTCACCTTCTTTCTAGCCATATCATCCTTTACATAGTCCATCTATCGTTTCTTTGGTCTTCCTCTACTCTTATAGCCATCCACATTCATACTCAAAAAAATGGCAAATGTGGAAATGCTCTTCGCGACATTTTCCTCATTCCTCCGTGATAGCACATAGCATGTCCTAGAGTCAAAATTCGAAGATATGTGACATCTACCATTACGCACTGGCTCCTCGTGGTGGATTACCGTGTCGTGTGTCAGTGTGTCCCAGCAGTCGGAACACTATAGGCTGATTATGCTATGCTAATCCATGGGCCTGTTCGAACGCAAGGCGTAAACACAACATGAAATACAATGTTTTCATTACTTTTTCAATATTTTTTGCAATCGAAACAAATTTGCTTTCTGCGTTTCTTTATCAATGTATTAATTAATTGATTGATGGAAATACGTTGTTAACACAATCCGATATGATTATCAATGTTACTTCTGTTGAAGTAACATACTTTTGGTTTCTTGTACTTCAAGGACACATTACCTTGACCAGTTTTTATGCACATAATTCCTCTGCCCTTATCCCAATTAATTTTTCGTCGGCGCAGCATGTCTTCTTCTTCTTCCATACTTCTCTATTACTCGTCATCTCAGTTGATGCCTTTTATACTATTTAATCTATACTAATATTATAAAGAGTTAAAATGTGTTTGTTAGTTTGTTTGTAGGGGGTAATCTCCGGAACTAATGATCCAAGTTTAAAAAAAATTCTCTGATAGAAAGCTACATTATTCGTGGGGGCTATAGGCTATAAATTATATTTATATCATGCATATTACCCGAGCTATAATTTTTACGGACGAATTCGCGGGAGAAATGCTAGTTATAAGGGGATATATTTTTTTGCTATAATCTGTCTTTAAGGGGTAGTCAGGTCCAACAATACGGCAAGCCCTTAAGGCAAGCAGACTGTTCATAAACCCTAACATCATGAAGAGAATAGCTAAAACGGCAAGCCAAGCTTTTAGACTTGTATGAAAGTACCGCCACTACTTGTTACCAAGTAACTGGGTTGTGGAGGTCAGATAGGCAGTCACTCCATGTAAAATACTGGTATTCAGCAGCATGCGGTTAGACTGGAAGCCAGGCAGATGATGACCTTTCTTATAAAACATTATTTTTAGTATATGCGAAACCTAAATATAGTTTGTTCAGAATAACTAACTGAATCGATTCCAATAATTTTTAAACCACGTTATATTTTTTCCCAAAAATATTTAAAAAAAGTTAAAAGTTGGACACCGAGCGACTTTGAGTAACTATCGCACTAATTTAGGTACCCACTGCCAAATTATTATTATCAATGAGCTCAAGACAACGCTGGAGGCGCGCGCTGCGTGGTGACAACGTTTTTGTGCGGACAACTAGGACAACAGAACATGCTTCTAAGTTTGTGAGTTTTCATGATACAGTTTTGAAATTTTGTATATAGATTCTTTACTTAAAAATACTAGACACGTGTTTCAGGTTTCGCATATACTAAAACCAATGTTGTATATGGTGTATTGTACCATATAACACACTTCTTCTCTGTCAATCATTTCGGTGTTTACGGACTTCGTGATTATGTACAAAACATCAATAAACAGAATCAGAAAGCGTTCGCTCGTCACTAAAGTCTGGAAACGAGTAAATCAATACAGTGCATGCGTGGGTAGACATGACGTCAGTGAGTGGGAGGGGAGGGGATAGCCTGCCTCGCCTACGTGCTCTTACGCCGCCTACGCGTACACTCAACCGCATGTATGCGGTGGTAGTGTGACATAGAAAGCTTTTTTGTAGTTCAATCAAAGATTTCTTACCAGTCTTTTCTCAACTAAATGAAAATAATATGATATAATATGGAAATTTCCATATATTATATTAAATATAAGGTCTAACTATTCATACACGAAATATTTTAAGAGTAACTTCTATAAGTCGTAAAGTCGCCATAGCAACGAAAAAAAAAATTCTGAGTGTTTTTTTACGAAATTATTATAATTCAAAAAAAAATTGAGACTTTTTGCATAAAATCTTTACTCCTATATTCTAAGATTGACAGTAGGTAAATACGACGTAGAAAACTAGCGTAATGGATGTTAAAAAAAAGGAGCCAGTCTTAATTTTGTGGGTCAAGTAATTTTAAATTATTATTTTTTTATAAAAATATACTCGGATAAAAAAAAAAAAATCCCTTGAAATGGCTTCGTTATAGCCGTTACATAATTCCCTGAAAATATTTCGTGTATGAATAGTTAGACCTTATATACAAGGAGGTAGTAGGTAGGAAAAAACAGCATTGCAACGCATGCGATACAGCTAGTTAAATATATTATGGGCAACATGTACAATACTGGTACTCAGCTGCATCCACTTAGACTGGAAGCCGACCCCAACATAGTTGGGAAAAAGCTAGGCAGATGATGATGTTTGTTTGGAAACTAAGTCACTACGCGCACAAGAGAACCGTTAATCATCATCATCTGCTACAAGATGCAGCTGAACACCAGTATTTTACATGGAGCGACTGCCTATCTGACCTCCACAACCCAGTTAGTACTAGGTAATACGATACCCCTTGGTAAGACTGTTTGTCAGACTTTTTGGGCCACTGACTACCTAACGACTGTCAAAGATCTACAAATGCACCCGGGACCAACGGCTTAACGTGCTTTCCGAGGTACGGAGGAAACTCGGTATGTAATGGGCGGTCACCGATCCCCAGACCAACCTAGACAAGCACGGCTTAACCTAAAGATAGACCCGAGCGGCTGTTATTATTTAGCCACGAGCTCCACTAGAGAACTGTCCGTGAGATTCAAATCTCTATCCCACCGAAATGCAGTTGACAGTACTCGTGGCAATGCGAGGAATTTTTCATTAATGCTTAATAGAAATGCTGGGTCATTCATTGAGGAGTTCAGACGCGTCGCGTTTGTGGGTCGACCTTAATATTTGAAGAGAATTGCTGGGAGCTTTGTCTTTTATTTATATGTGTGGTATATAGCAGTGGCGAAGGTTCCATACGACTTGATTCCTACCGGCTTCCCTTTCAAAAATGGCACAGTCAGTATTCTATAGACAAATAATATAATTACATTAAAGATTATGTACTCCAGCTTACCTCTTACAAAAATTGACCCTTCGCTACTGGTATTTTGGTTATATTCCAGCATACCTGAGAGATGTTTCTCGACGGCATGTTTTGTGTGAGACTACCATACTAGACGGACTACCTCAAACTATTGTCTATGGACGTCAAATCGTTAGCGCCTTAAAAAAGTGTTATTTTCGACGTGCCATGCCGTCCGAGGCGTTGTGAGCACTTTTTGATTTGACGTCCATAGACGTCCGTAGCGGTCAATAGGTTAAAAGCTGGCCGGATCAGTGCATGCGGAAGACTGAGGAGAGGAGATTTGTGAAGTGTGGTGTGGGCATCATGGTTGGCGCAGTGGCTAAGCGATTGGCTGCCACGCCGCGTGTCACGCAATCGATCCCCGCACGGAACAATTTTTTTGTATGATCTACAGGTATTATTATTTAGACTAGAAACGGGATATTTACCATGTTTACTGTTTAAAAAATAAATTATAATGAAAAAAAAAAAAAAAAAAAAACCAAAAAAAAATGAAATGATAATGTTAGTGACCACGATAGTTTAAAATCTTAGATCTACAGGTAGTTGTTCCGGGTCTGGCTGTTTGTAAACGCACCCACGATACAGGAGAAATTCCTAGTGTGGGGCAACGTTTAAAAAAGACGGACAAGTGCGAGTTGGACTCGCGCATTCGGTTCCGTACCATCGTAGTAGGGTAGCCCCTTTTCATTTTTAGTTTATTTTTTGTTATAGCGGCAACAGAAATACAAATTCTGTGAAAATATCAACTGTCTACCTATTACGGATCATGAGATACATCCCGCTAACAAAGACACGGACGGACAGGTCCTGTTGGTAAACCTTTGGGTACTTCCGTACCCTAAAAATTGTTTTATCAGATAATTTATTTGGCCTTGAGTTATGTACAGGGGCTTTTACCGCGACTCAGTGATGCGTTTATCAATTTGATATCTCTAAGAGGGGAGTGTTTTCGTCGGTGTGATATCAACGGCTTTATACAATTTGATGTCATAACCTTTCCGAATTATCTGACGGTAGATAAAGTGTATTTAGATAAAAAATAACGCATAGTAACAGTCGGCTGAGTTTCCTCAATTCATCACCTGCCTAGTCTTTTCCCAACTATGTTAGGGTTGGCTTCCAGTCTAGCCGAATGCAGCTGAATACCAGTATTTTACATGGAGCGAATGTCTGTATTTGGCCTCCACAACCCAGTTAGTTAGAGGAGAGGCGGTGGCCCAATGATGGCGGCCCCGACTTACGAACAGTAAGTCGTGGGTTCGAACCCAGGCAGGTGCATTACTTTGTGTAATTTATTTCATCAGCACTGCTCTCAAAAAACGGTGAAGGAAAATATCGTGAGGAAACCGGCATGTCGTAGAACCAAACATTCGAAGACATGTGACATCTACCAACCCGCACTGGGCCCGCGTGGTGGATCATAGCCCATTCCCTCTCATAGAGAGGAGGCCTGTGTCCCAGCAGTGGGAACATTATAGGCTGATTAACGCTGCTACCCATTCTCTGGTAAGTCCCTTAGTCGCCTCTTACGACACCCACGGGAAGATATGGGATGGTGCTATTCTTTACGTCCGACACCATACGGAACTGTTGCATAGTCCTAACTAATATTATAAATGCGAAAGTAAGTTTGTTTGTTTATTACCTTTTAACGCCCAAACCAATGAACCGATTATCCTGAAATTTTGCATATACGTTGTCAGGTGTACAGAAACGGACATAGAGTATCTTTCATCCCGAAAAAAAAGCACTGTTCCCGAATAAAACAAAAATAACGTTCTTATGATAATAGATGGCGCCACGTGTCTTTCGAATCGTGATTGAATTATATTATTATAAACAGAGTACAAATGATCGTCAAATTCTAAATTAACGCGAGCGAAGTCGCAAGCAAAGGCTAGTAAATAATAAAGTAAGTCAGTGTGTGTTGTCCACCGCCGCGCGCTGGTTAGCAAATTGTCCGTACCAGATTCAGCGATCCTTTCCTTAGCCACGAGCCACTGTAAAACCTTCAACTGAGGTCTTTAACAGTAACTTCTAGTGGCTAACAATACGGCAAGCCAAGCTTTTGAGCGCTGGCCACACCGCCAGCTAGCGAGCGAGGCGGGCGAGGCATCGTTGCACCTATTTTCACACTGAACTACCTACCGAAAGGTCCGACACGAAGTATGGCGCTTCTCCCACTGCACTGCGCACCGTCGCGTACCGCGGGGGCGCAGATTTTAACATTGTCAGAACGTATCTGAATTTGTACAGAAAACACGCCTAGGAAAACACACTGAAAACGCGTCGGCACGCTTCGGCGTACAATGAATTTTGCGCGCTACGCGACGGAGCGCGGTGCAGTGGGAGAGTCGCCTAAGAAAAGAGCCTCGCTCTCCTCACTCGCTAGCTGGTGGCCTGCGCTTTAGGCTTGTATAAAAGTACAGCCACTACTTCCTCATTCATTTCCAAATTCAAACCAACGCCACGTGCGAATAGTAACGGAAGAAAACTTGCATCATTTCCCGCGTATAATAAATTCGCGCCAAAAACAATGCCGCCATTGTTTTGTCAACAATGATGATGAAAGTGCTTTATGGTGTCCGTAAATGTAGTGTGGTAACAGTTTTATGGTGTTTATGAATGAAAGTGTGTAATGAGAAGCGGTTTTGACGTAGAACTTCCAATTCACAAAATGTCATGTTGAAAAAATAACAACCGACTTAAAAAATCTGAAAAAAAAGTGGAAAATAACTTTACTTCCCTAAAAATGGAAAAATAAAAAACTGTTTAAATAACTTTAGTTTCTGAAGTCGGTGACTTTTGTTTGTTTAATTACTTTTTTTGTCACCGACTTCTGAAGCTAAAGTAATTTTTCACTTTTTTTTGTTTTTAAAGTCGGTTTTATTTTTTTGCAAAAAAGTTTTTTTTATTAAATATATTTATTACCTCGTAACTCTGTGATTACTGACCCGATTGACGTGTTTTTTTTTTTTAATTTGGTAGAGGACGCCTACGCGGTGTTCGCATATACATTCTATGAACGTTCCTTGAGTAGTGTTTTAGTTTTAGTATATCACACAAATTCTTATTGGATGTCGGTTTTTTACCAAGTTGTCTCTGCCACAGCAGCTTACTTCGGTTTGCAAATGTGGCCACCTACTGGTCCAAGACAAGACCACACGTAAGAAAATCAGCTCCCATTATTGGTCCTACCTACTACAGTAGGCTACCACAACACCTTCAACGCATTCGCTTTACATCATTGGTAAAAGCCTCATGATACTTCAACTGCATGCATAAGTATAAGCATAATCAGCCTATAATGTTCCCACTGCTGGGACACACAGCCTCCTCTCTACGTGGGCTGTAATCCACCACACGGGCCCATTGCAATGCAACACAAATAAATACATTTGAAGTGTCTGTTTGTAATTTGAAAATAACATCTTTTTAGTGAATGCATATGAAAGTAAATACGGTACTTATAATTTTTTTTTTTGGCATTCTGTCGGTCTGTCTGTTTGTTCCGGCTAATCTCCAAAACTGGTTGGTTAGATGTCACGTGTCTTCGATTTTTTGGTTCTAGGACATGCCGGTAAATTACACAATGTAATGCCTGGATTCGAACTAACGGCTTACTGTCCGTAAGTCGGGGCTGCCACCACCTGACCACCGCTGATCAACTGCATGATTGCATGTTAACCACAAAGAGAAAGGTGTACGATTACCTCGTAGTTACTTATAACTACCTGTTCTTTTAGTTACGTGGTTTTAGTTCTATGGACTGAATGAGGGCTATCGTTTTTGAGCTCACCAAATGACGCCACAGTCGAGTAAGGTCCTGACATTAATTCCACATACAGGGTGTAAACAGACCCTTCACGAAGCCGTCAATCAAGCATTCTGTACATCAAACTTTATGCAAAAATTATTTCTGTAGCAATTGTTATGTTATGTATGAAAGTCAAATATTGATATTATGTTATGTCTCTTCAATTGTGCAAGGATCAATCAATAGGTATTGATTGTTGGGTGATATATTTTGATTGTTTGACTTGTCAATAATTAACAACGACTTTAAAAGAGGTTTTGAGACTATAATTATGAAGTGCATGTGTGTATACACAAACATTGAAGTTACGTTGGATGTAGATAATCTTCTTCTTTATTCTTTATCGTGTGGCTAGTGCCTAACCTGGTGTCAGAGTTTTTATTCCGCCCATGGACCTCTGACTTGGCTTTGCCGTCTAGATATATCTGTCAAGCATGCTGGTTTCCTCACGATGTTTTCCTTCACCGAAGCAAGTGATAATTATAAAATCCGAAAAGTCAGGCGTGCTTTTGGGTTCGAACTCGAGACCTATGACTTGGCAGTCCGAAGGTCACACCACTAGGCTAACACTGCTGATGTAGATCATGAAAATAACGTATTTCTTCTCAAATTCATTCACGTTTCTTTACTTTATTTTTAACCGACTTCTAAATAGGAGCTTCAAATTAAATCAAATCATTTATTTCTTTGCAAACATGGGTAATAGGTACATAGATGTTCTTTTACAATGAGGTTCTCCACATTTTGCCGTCACATGGGCATGCAAAAGGTTTGTTTTCAATTATAAATTTAAAATAAGGGGCATGTCATTGGAATTGTAAACAAGAAAAAAAAATGTCAATATGGTCAAAGTAATAAAAAATATTATTACAAATGTCAAACGGAATTTTCAATTCGGCTGTATTTTTTAATGTTTGTTACCTCATAACTCCGTGATTACTGATCCGATTCACGTGATTCTTTGGTACAGGAACGTCGTGTGGTGGTCCTATATAAATTTTATTCACTTTGCTTTGGTAGTTTATGACTTTATGAGTTATCTTTTATAATAGTTTTTTTTATTATTTTGACTAGAAACGGGATATTTACCATGTTTACTGTTTTTATTGAGTTCCCAATATTTCGGCGCTGTTGCAAGCACCATGATCACGGATAAACAAAAATATCGTGAACTCAATAAAAACAGTAAACATGGTTAATATCCCGTTTCTAGTCTAAATAATAATGTTTCTGGAGCCCTGACCGCCGGTAGCTTGGACCCTGTTCCCGATACCGGTGGGCTACTATTTTTTTATATTTTTAAATGTTTTTTTATATGGTTTTTGTTAAGAAATATTTAAAAATGTAATTAGTATGTAGGAAAATAAATAAAGGATAATAAATGTTAGTGACCATGATAGTTTAAATTTTTAATAGTTTTTTTTCTGTCTATGTGGATGATGTGCTAATAAAAGAACGAAAAAAGTTCATTTGACGTCAGTTCATCAAGCACACATAAAAAAAAGACACGAAATAAAAAATAAACGACGAATTAAGAAAAAAAAATTAGAAAATGTTTAGTAGGTATGTGCAACTTTTAGTAACAATGGAAAATTAATACTCGACAAGAATTTGTGTGTGGTTCATATCACAAATAAATAGGTTGATATAAAACCCTTTTTTGAAACAAAAATAAACGACTTTAAAAAAAAAAGCACTAAAAAGTGAAAAATAACTTTATTTCCGAAAGTCGCCAAAAAATCAAGAGTGGTGGGGCCTCCATTTAATATTAAAAATAATGAAACAAACAGAAGGCCCCGACTTCCGGAAGTAAAGTTATTTTCTTTTTTTTGTGTTTTTTTTTGGAAGTCGGTTATTTTTTTCGCAAAAAATATTTTTTTATTTTTACATATTTTGTATCCGACCTTACTGTTCAGGATATTTGTGTTAACCTACATCGAAAAACTATTATACAGAAGTAAGACATCTGATTTTTTTTTCGCTGTTTTAGAATTGGTTCCATAGTCAAACTTGTTCATAATGAAGAGTACAATCACGTGTTTTAGTATCGGTCAGTCATTTTCAGTCACCCTAAATACCTAAACACACATGACCTAAACAGAACATCACGCCTGTAATCACCGAAGGAAAAGGCAGGGGTGTACCTTATACTACACCCACATTTCGCCAGTTATGTTTAAGTCTCATGTAATAGCGTGTGAGCTTATTGCCAGCAACCGGGCACAAATCCAAACTCCGTGGCTGCTTTGATTAAATCCTGGTGGAAAGACCCCAGCCCAATTCTCACACATATGTACCTACTTAAGTGACTTAGGTAGTTTTCATTTTGCACACCACACCTGCTCTTTCTTATTGTTAATATATGTTATACGTCCAATGTTTCTATACAACATTAACTGTTTAATACACACATAAAGTTTATGTTATAGATCTAATCCAAACATTATTATCATCTTATATAAACTTTGCATTATCTAAACTAAGTACTGGTGACTTTTTAAAACAAAGTCGGCCATGTTTGTTTTATTTCGCGCGCTTACCTGTCATTCGTCGGTTGTGTGATAGGTGACAGAAGTGGTTTAGCTTTTTTTTTAAAGCAAAGGACATAAGGTTAGTGGTTGGGTATATTTTGTAATTTTTTTTTTTTGCGCAGCACCTTATTCATTTTTGTACACATTTTTAAAATTTTTAAATATTTCTTAAAAAAAAAACTTAAGAAGCATTTAAAAGTATACAAAATTGCGATCCGCCGGTGTCGGGAGCAGGGTCCAAGCTACCGGTGGTTAGGGCTCCAGAGACAGAAACCTCCTCACAATGCGGGTCATATCGAGGACTACTGCCTTATTTATTATTTTTTTTTCATTTTGTTTTTCTTGGGACTGTTCCGCCACTTCTTCTGTAGCGAAGGACAGACATTTCAGGATTATATGCTGATTCTCAGCCAATGACTTTTAATTTGATATGTTTTGATTATGACTCTAACGCGGTTAAGGGATAGTTAAAGGTACCTACGTAAATAAATTAATAGTGAATAAACCTTTTTAAAAATAAGCTTTTATTTAAGTGCTCTAAAATGAAACTAAACTTTAAATGAAATCAATTTATTTTATTATAATTATACAACATTAGTTTTAGTATATGCGAAACCTGATACACCTGTCTAGTATTTCTATTTAAATAATCTATGTACAAAATTTCAAAACTGTATCATGAAAAATCACAAAGTTATAAGCTTGTTCTGTTACCTAGTTGTCCGCACAAAATCGTGGTCACCACGCAGCGCGCGCCTCCAGCGTCGTCTTGAGCTCATTGAAAATAATAATTTGGCAGTAGGTACCTAAATTATTGCGATAGGTACTTAAAGTCGCTCGGTGTCCAACTTTTAACTTTTTTAAATATTTTTGGGAAAAAATATAACATGGTTTAAAAATGATTGGAATCGATTCAGTTACTTATTCTGAACAAACTATATTCAGGTTTCGCATATACTAAAAATAATGTTGTATACCTTGTAGATATAATTTATATTATTTCTCGTGACATATTCTGCCGTCGTAAGAAAAAAGGGCACAACTAACATTTTTCTCAAAATTGAGTTATATACATATTTGGAAAAAAAGGCACATCTACTCAATATTTTATAGAATTTTAGCTTCAAGGAATTCGGAGATACAGTAGGCTCAAAAGGCACAAATGAGACTAATATTCATGTTTTATAGAATGAAAAGGCACATTTATTTACCATTATATTGAAATGGCACAAATACGTAGATGTGACTATTACTTCATACAGACTTTTACTAAAAACTACTTTGAAAAGGCACGCTTACAACATAACATAAAGAAAAGTCATAAACTTTAAAGTCGATTTTCTCCATGTTTATAAAATGTTAGTTGTGCCTTTTTTCATTATGACGGCAGTGTTGGTCGAAGTCGTGCGTTTTGTTGGTTAAAATACCAGGAAGAAAGAAATTGATTTAATAAACTTAATAAGCATAACGCTTCATTGCTCTATCGGGGACAAAGTAATTAAGAATCCGACTTGAAATTCAATGGATTCGTTTACTGGCTTTTATCATATCCCAGTTCAATGTTATTTCACGAATGAAAGCAGACTATTATGTAGAATGTAATAATATTTATCTTAATTATCTCGAAGTGACTTCCAGATTTTTTTTTTTCTTTCATTGAAGTTCACTTTTTAACTGACTTCTAAAAAGAAGGTTCTCAATTCGGCTGTAATTTGTTTTTTCCATCCCCCATTCCTCTTCAACTCTCCCAGTGTTTTGCCTCCTCTGGCCAATCAGTCAGAAACGAGTCCAAATCGAGGCCTTTGCCCAGCAGTGGGACAGAATAAGACGATTAAAAAAAAACGTCTCCTCCTACGATGATCTACTAATAACTTTTAGTAACAATAAAAAATGAAAACCTACTCGACAAGAATTTGTGTGAGATACCATAATACCACAACTAAAAAGGCTGAAATAAAAATAAAAAAAACGCAAAAAAAAATAAGCGACTTTCAAAAAAAATACAGATTTAAAGTTATGTTCCACTTTTGTTTTTATCATCAGCACAATCATTTCAATCGTAGATCGTCCTCTGCTGGCTATAAACCTCGTCCAAGCGTCGTCTCTATGACCGGACCTGTATTCCTCGCGTCCCGCAGTTTCCCCGCAACCTTCATTAGGACAGCGGTTGACGTTTGGGCCACCACCTGTCAAATAATATGGCTATATACTTTATATGAAAGAAAATTTTGTAATTTTTTTGCCGAGCCCACTTTTCATTAAAATGCACCTGTGCGGCGCCGGGTTGGATCGCTAGTTTATCATAATATTAGTATAGCTATATCCGTTCTTTTCTCAACTTCTTATTACGTATGTGCATTCATTGAACATCAGAATCTATTATTTGTCCTTTATAGTGGCTATGGCCTCTATATAATGATCGACAAGGCGTCCATATGTGGGTCTCGGCCGACATTTAATGCTGTTTTCCTCTCTTCTGTCTTCTACAGGCGGAAAATTTTATTTCAATCTTCGCTCTTCGTCATTGAGGAGCTCGTACCGACCTCCCATTATTTATAGAGTTTCCTCCGTGTCTCGGAAAGCACGTTAAGCCGTTGGTCCCGGCGACAGTTCTAGATCTTTGACAGTCGTTACAGGTAGTCAGTGGCTCGAAAGTCTGACAACCAGTCTTACTAAGGGGTATCGTATTACCCAATACTAAATTAATAATAAGGGTTGTGGAGGTCAGATGTAAAATACAGGTAATCTGCATCCGGTTAGACTGGAAGTCGACCCTAACATAGTTGGGAAAAGGCTAGGCAGATGATGATGACCCTACATGATGGCCAGTCCCTAAAAAAAAATTGGCTGTTTTGTATGTGTAGAATTTCGCTGCCTAATTTAATTTAACCCTGTTTACATTTCAATGTCTATTTTTGTTATTTTTTAGCTATTTTTAACAAATTTTGTTTTAAAACGAACTCGGGTTATCTTAATTAGCCGCTTATCAACATATTCAATAGTTGGATAAACGCAAATGAACTGTACAAGTATTTACTAAAAGCGGAAATTGATTAACTAAGAATGTATAAAATAGTTTTGTACGTAATTCCAATAATAAATATCAATTAAAATGTATTCATGTCATGAGTAATAAAGCGAAACACCAAGTTACTATAACAGGTCACACGACACCATTCAAAGAATTGAATAAAAATCTAGCCGCTTTATCGCTGGAAATAGTCGTTCTAAAGAAACACCCGTTTATTGCACGCAGCGCTGAAAGCGTAGCAAGGACAAACAATTTGCACTCCGCGCTCTAAACCGAACGCGCTCTCTGCATTGTCTGTGTCATAGTATTCAAATTTTGAACGTGAACGAAGCGGGAAATGTTTTTTTAATACGTTTTTTTTGTCTGTGATTGTATATGAGTTTCGGTGTAAAAAGTATTTATTTTGTTGACTGTTATTGAATTTTAAACTGAATGTGAAATATACTGATATAGATACACTAACGTAAACGTATCTATGCTGTGTTGTGGTTTAATTATCTTATCGATACTTCCATGATATGTTAATTTCGGAACGTCTGCTGTACCTACTCTGTTGTTCCCGCGGAATTTAAAGTATTTTACTATTTTTTTCGCTGAAAACGTGTTCTCTGATCAAAAAAGCGTGTGTGAAATCGAGATTAGTTTATAATATCTTGTGAAAAATCGTGAATCTTAGTTGTATCAAGTGTTTTGATTATAAATCGTTTATAACAAGTGACAGAATATCGTTTACGTTAGTTTTCTTTGTTTATACAAACTTTTTCTACAATGGATATATTTAGATTGGGCCATTTGCGTCAATTTTCGCATCTTTTGCAGTAAGTACTAAATTAGTAATTAATCATACATCGTTATCAAAATTTTATGTTTGTTTTGGCAAACAAGAGAAGATAGAAAACAAATATGACTGACTTGCTACTCAGAAAAAATCTTTAAATGCATGATTCGAGCTAAGTGATTAAGTACTTTTGTCAAGACGTTGATTTTATTAGTTTTTCCACCAAGTTTAACTAAAATAATGATTAGTTTATTCCCAAAAGGAAAGAAGATCATTATTAAAAACAACTGGTTACGGAAACTATTGAAAATAAAGCACTTTCAGCAGATTTGTTAATCAGAAGCTTAGTTAGAGATAAACTTCTGATGCACACGATGGCGTTCAGTGCAACGTCAGACAGCACCAAATAGTACCGGTTGTCAAAAATGTGTCTCATTGTTGTCAGACGTCACATATTGCCGGCTGTCATGGTACTGTTAGTGTCAAGTGAAATAGTGTCGTCGGGCACTTCTTGAATAATGCCGCCATTTATGTTAGTGTATTCAAGGTATTTTTAGTTGCTTGAGAAATAATATCGTCTGCCGCGGTTGCGTTAATATAATTGAAATAAAGGTCATCTTCAATAAAGGGCTTCTTCTTCATTTTTCGATGACTCATACAACCGGACCAATACTTAGAAACCTAGAATCAAGTGTCGTATGTCGTGATACTATTGGAATCTTCGAGAAAAAGTGTTGCGGTGTACTGGCAATTTTTGAAATGGCGTAAATACAAGTAGCTCCACAATTTATTATAGTGATTTTTTACGAAATAGTGACTGTTGTCGTGGTACTTTCGAGAGTCATTGTAGAAATAGTGCCGTCTGCTACGGTACTTTTTGTGATATTCACGTAATAGTGTCGTTATCTTTGTGGCCGGTAGTAATAGTACCGTGTGACTTGGTTGCTAGTGTCATTGTTTAACTTTGCGCTGATAAAATAGATGATACAAATGATTCTGCGCTTTTACTGTGTCATTTAAATATATTTCTAAACTTCGGTCTCCTTCTTTATCGTGTGGTTAGTGCCTAACCTGGTGTCAGAGTTTTTATGCCGCCCATAGGCCTCTGACTTGGCTTTACATGCCGTCGAGAAATATCTCTCAGGCATGCTGGTTTGATTTCCTCACGATGTTTTCCTTTACCGAAGCGAGTGATAATTATACAATACGCACATGAATCCGAAAAATCAAAGGTGCGTGTCTTGGGTTCGAACTTGAGACCTATGACTTGTCAGTCCGTCGCGACGGTCACACCACTAAGCTATCTCTACATAATCTTTGGTGATAAGTACATACATAAATAAACTCACGCCTTTTCTAATGGGGGTAGGCAAAAACTACATAACGCTACCAGCTGAGATCCTTATACTCGCTTCTGTAGATTTACATAGACGACGTATATTACACGGAAGAGGCTCATTGGTGACGATAAGCTGGTTGGTACCAGGCTTCATAGCCTGGCCCATCGGCGCAAAGTTGCATGTTTGTCGGTCTTTTACAGATTGTACTTCGGTGAGTGTGCCCAAGAGCTCCACGAACTCATTCCACCATCTCCCTTCTTCCATCGGGAGTCCAGACGTACTGCAGGTTATCACCCATACCTTGTCGATGTTCCACACATTCGCACGAAGCGCTTTGCTATATCATTTATTATGCGCACAGCCAAGGAGTGGAATTCCCTGCCTGCGTCGGTGTTCCCAAGTTCATATGACCCCAATCTATTTAAGTCGCGAGTTAATAGGCTTCTTTTGGGTTAGCTCGTTCCATCGTCGACCTCATCTGTGTCCTCAGGACTAGATTGAGGTCAAGAGTAAGCCCATACAGAATATATAAAAAAAAACCAGGGGACCTGACCGATCGGAAATACGTCACATGTGTAATTTCAATAGCAAATAGAACCATACCCATAATGGTAATAAAATAAATTATTAAATGACAAAATCTCAGTAGGTTAATGTCATATACTTTTACTTTGGTAAACCAGTTTTGACGCTGTGACTTTTTCGCAACGATACCAGTTTTTTGTATCTATATATATAATAAAATTGTAACAGGCCGATGTCTGTACATTGAAGATATTGAAAAAAATAAATAAATGGAGGGTCTTTATTAGAGCAACATAAGCTAAAAGAACAGTTTTTAGAATTTGTCTTCGGTCTTTCTGTCTGTATGTTTATACGCGCATCACGCAAAAACTACGGCATGGATTCGAACGCAGTTTTCACCGCTCTACTGCTAGATGCTTAACTTAAAATATAGGCTACATTAGATATAGTTTTGGACCCGATAAGTGGCGCTGTGCGAAGCAAGGGCGGGTCGCTAATTATTAATAATACCAGCCAAGACTTGTCTTTTCAAGGGGAGTCGTATAACCAAGTAACTAGTTTAGAGGTCAGATAGGCAGTCGCTCCGTGTAATGTACTGGTATTCAGCTGCAACCTGTTAGACTAGAAGTCGACCGACATGTTGGAAAAATGAATTTCTCGGTAGCAGCCACGTAGTCTGGATTTGTGCTCAATTGCTGGCAATACACTCGCCCCCTATTACATGGGACTTAAGGGCATTACATTGCTCGATGACCTAGATGATTTGATCCCTGTACTGGTTTTTGTTGACTAGCCCCGCACATTTCGCAAAATTTCGGGTTTTATTTATTATTTAAAAATATTAAAAGAAATAACAGAAAAAAAACAATACAGATTGTTAAGTATATCATTACGTATTTGTTGTTACAAAATTCATGCCGATCTATTCAGCCGTTACAGAGATAATTTACAATTAAGGTTGAAAAAGGACCTATTTTCTACGATTAACCAAAAAAAATTGAGAAGGTTTATTAAAATTTTAAACAATACAATTTATTTGTGATGAACTTAACTATAACATACTTTTTTTACACGGAAAACGCACGAAGGGATTCATCAACAAATTTCTTTGAACATACGCTGTTTTTGGGATTTGAGCCATGTAATGCCCTTAAACATAATCAAAAGAAAACTGTAGCTGTAGATGTAGAGGGGCATTCTTGTGCATAGAATTAGATATTTATATTATGACTAGCTGTTGCGCGTGACCTTCTTCCGCATTAAATTTTTATAACATAGAATAAATTTTGCCCGTTTTTGCAACATTTTTCATTAATGTTCCGCTTCTGTTAGTCGTAGCGTGCTGTTATTTATGCCTATAGCCTTTCTCAATAAATGTGCTATCCAACACTAAAATAATTTTTCAATTCGAATTAGTAGTTCCTGAGATTAGCGCGTTCAACCAAACAAACAAACTCATCAGCTTTATAATATTACTAGCTGACCAGCGCAACTTCGTCTGCGTTTGGATTTTCCCCGTTTTTGCAATCTTTTTCATAAATGCTTCGCTCCTATTGGTCGTAGCGTGATGTTATGTAGCCTATAGCCTTCCTCGTTAAATGGGCTATCTAACACTAAAATAATTTTTCAAATCGAACCAGTAGTTCCTGAGATTAGCGCGTTCAAGCAAACAAACAAACAAACAAACTCTTCAGCTTTACAATATTATATATATTATTATAGTATAGATGAGATCTGTCCTTTGTAATTGTATTTAAGTAGTTACTAACAATAGTTTTTAAGTTATTGTACACTAAACTTTAGATCTAGTTGTCCCAAAACAATTTGGAATTTTGATAACTGGCGATATGTAGGTATACCGTTAGATACACCTCAGGGCTCTCTTCGAGGGCTGCGGGACTGTTCGAAAGAGATACCGCGGCCCTGGAACACAAAGGGCAAAGAACGAACATGGATGGGTTTAAGTCAGCACAAGTCTGACTCTCCCTTCCGCTCCGATCAGAGCGGAGGGGAGGGGGGCCATTTGATGATTTCACATCCTAAAAAAAAATAAGGGTTAACCTTTCGGGCATTACAGGCGTTATGTTATGTTATGTCGATGTGCTATTGTATGTGTAACCATACATAGTACTGTATGTACCGGTTACTAGCATTCCTAGCCTGCTGTCTATTATAAGACCAACCTGTTTGTCTACTTGCACCGGTTGATATATAAATTATGCAGAAAGTCTGAGTAGTGAGTCAATGTTGTCGTTTTTACGTGTATACGAATTAATTTATAAGTACTATTCAGACTAGAAACGGGATATTTACTATGTTTACTGTTTTTGTTGAGTTCCCGATATTTCGGCGCTGTTGCAAGCACCATGACTTCAGTTTATCCGTGATCATGGTGCTTGCTCGGAAGTCGTTTGCAAGTCAATGAAGCAAACAAAGTCACCGACTCCCGAAAGTAAAGTTTTTTGGAAGTCGGCTTTCTTCAATTCTTATTTGCAGTTTCGCTTAGACATTTTTTTTAAATTGAAAGTTCATGCATAGTAGTGGTACATAGGTGGACTTCAAGCCACAAGTCATTCTTTACCAGTCAAACTTTTGGCTTACTGGTATCGGTGAACGAAAACATCGTGAGGGTAACTGGAGAATGATGTACCGAAGAAGTGGTAGCCCCACGTCTTCAGTTCATCAGTCTGAACCCCCTGCATAGAAAATGTTCATAGGTTTTTTTTTTCAAATCAGTAGTGGTTACTATAGAACCGCTTTAATGAGTCCTCGCGAAGTCATCGCGTATCAATTTAAATGGAATATTCTGAAAGTTGATCACGTATTGGTTCAATTAGTATCGTAATACCTACGTGGATTATGTTTATTTTAAAGCAAATAACCTGTGGGTTATTGGTAGGACTTTGTGGTGGGGCACGGCGGAGGAATCATTAAAGCGGTCGGTCTGTAGTGGCATGTGCGAAATAAACGTGTTTTTTCTGGCGGCAGTGATCATTTATCATTCAAAGAAGATTCGCCTTCTAGCTCGCTTCTCTCTCTCACATGTTAGATTAAGTGAGGGTAACTGACCGGCCTTCTTATCATCACCGAAGATGACTCACTAACCCAATGTTTTTATTTTTTATGTATCGTAATTAATTCCTTAGATATTACATCATACATTGTTATTAGCTTTTGTCAGGGGCGTCCCCGCGTGTAGGTCGGAAGTTATCCTACGAGAACGAATGACTGGGATAAAAAATATCCAAGGTCATGTTCTTGGATTGTTTTGACTTGAAAAGGTTACATAAACAAACTGAGTTACATTCGTATTTTAAGTATTGTTGTCTGCTGTGTCGTAACATGCAATCAGAAGCCTGAAAAACTGACACCCAGTCTTACCAACGCGTGTAGCGGCCTTACAAAAAATACTACAGCAACATAGTACAAAATGTAGTACAGCGCCATCTATGACACAATTGAAGAACTAACATAAAAAGTTTTCCGACTGTATAGAAAAACTCGACAACAACTGTCGGGCAGTAGCCCACCAGACACAACACCCGTCTGGTCGGAGGATCCTCCATTCTCTATGGAGCATTGGAGCACTCTGTCAGTGGCGAAGGATCCATAGAACTCGTTTCCTACCGGCTTCCCTTTGTAAAATGGCACAGTCAGTATTCTATAGACAAATAATATAATCACATTAAAAATATGTACTCCGGCTTACCTCTTACAAAAATTGACCCTTCGCTACTGCACTCTGTCTTTAGTATTCTTAAAGGTGTGTTGAGAAATTGAGATCACTGATAAGGCCCGATTATTTTATGAAGATTAGAAACTGTCAGATAGGGCTTATCGGAAACCTTGGCAAGTACAGTGCTACAAAGATCTTTTGACGCTCAGATGACGTTGAATGAGGACGCTGATAGTCAAAAAAAAGGACCTGGTGAACTTTAAAAAAATTCTACACCTGCCCCCTAGCATGACCACAGTAGACAAGAATTTATTTGACGGAAGAATGGACAAAATGACAGATTGTGTCAACACAATGAAAGATTTCTTTGCACTATCTGTCATTTTGTCGATTCTTCGCTCAAAGAAATCCTTGTCTACGGTGGTCATGCTACGGGGGCTGGTTAGACTGGAAGCTGACTACGACATATTTGAGACAAAAAACTGTTTGTAAAACTGCCTGTCTGAAATAAGTTTACTTTTGGAGGTCGGTACACCGACTTCCGATAGTACCTAAAGTTATTTCAGACATTTTTAATGTTGTTTTTTGGAAGTCGTTTTTTTTTTTTCAAAAAAGTTTTTTATTTTTCCCGTTTTATTTTTTATTTATGTACACACAGTAGACAACAAAGGAAAATAACATTATAATATATAAGTACATAGGTACTGTTTATTTCTTAACAAATGTCTGCCAGCAGACCTGCAAAAGGAGAAATGAAAAAGAAATGTAGACAATGACAATGTAGATGTTTTAATTGTAGTATCCCATACAAATACTTGTCATGAATTAATTTTACATTGTAACTAGAAGTTATTAATAGACCATCATGTCATCAACACAGGCCATAAAAAAAATACATTTTAAAGAGAGCTAACTCATATAGGTATAAGACTCTCGACCAAAGTTAATAATATTTCTACGGGACCATCGCGCAGGCATTAAAAGAATTAGAAAGAACAAAGAAAGAAAATACATTTATTTGGCACATGCCACAAGTGCACACAGTATAAAAAAAAAATAACAAATTTAAAACAAAAAAATTAAAAAACTTAAATCAAAACAAAAATATATATAGAATAGTGCGACACTGTGTGCCTCACGGCTGCGCCAAATAGGCCCAGTTCAGCAAAATGCCGGACAACTAGTGCCCGACGCTGGTTTTCAACTGGACCTGAATTAGTGAGGTTACGGATGTGAAACAGTTTTATATTTTGTGTCAAAGGTGGTGTAAATAGATACTTAAATATGAGAAATAGAGAAACAGATCTGCATACAAAAAAATATAACTATAGTGACTAAATGAAAGCGCAAAACAAAACAAAAATTACGTAAATCGGCCCAGTAATCACGGAGTAATCGGTGTACATACATGATGCTAGTGGAATACATAGCCTACTCTTTTTGAAGTCGGTTAAAAAGTGACGGTAATGCTTTTAAAACAATATCTTGATGTTGAAGAAAGCAGATTCCATAATATTATGAAAGTGGACCAGCCAAGAGTTTTGTTTTAAAAATATTTGTTTTACTCTAAATGTGAAGTTCAAGTGTACGATACTGTATTTGTTAAATACGAAGATCTGGTGATATCTACCTACCCGCACTGCGCCCGCGTGGTGGACAGCAGCCCACTCCTCGTAGAGAGGAGGCCTGTGTGCCAGCAGTGGGGGCGTTGTAGACTGATTGTGAATTATGCTAGGATTTTATATAAAAAACTAGCTTTCATAACACTGTTTTAAGCTTTCACGGTTTACAACTAAACTTATACTGTCACTTACGGGATATCTTCCGTGATTGTTCATTATTGTTTGATGTTGTTTTGTCTGCTCTTAACAATTTATTTTCCATCCACCCGCATTCTCCAGTCAACCCGCGATCGAGGCGCTTGCAACAGCGTCGAAATATCGAGAGCTCAAAATAATTAACAATCACAGAAGATATCCCGAAGTATAAATTTAGTTTCATAAGTTGGGACTGTCTTTTTGACTTAGTGGTAGCAAACGCTTCTCCTGCCCCCGTAGCATAACCACCGTAGGACAAGGATTTCTTTGAGCGAAGAATCGACAAAATGACAGATAGTGCAAAGAAATCTGTCATTTTGTCGACACAATCTGTCATTTTGTCGATTCTTCCGTCAAAGAAATCCTTGTCTACGGTTGTCTTGCTACGGGGGCTGGGCCTAGAGTTTTTGGGGTTTTTTTCCTTTATGAATGTTGCAGGCATTCGGCTTACCCCCATAAATATACATAACATAACAACACGCCTGTAATCCCCGACGGGTTAGGCAGAGGCCTTATGGCACACTCACATTTCGCCAGTTATGTTTAGGTCCCATGTAATAGGGGGCGAGCCTTTTGCCATCAACCAGGCACAAATCCAGGCTCCGTGGCTGCTATTGAGAAATTCCTGATGGAAAAACCCTATAACACTGCCTGACCTGGGTATTGAACCCAGGACCTCATGCTCAGCAGACGCGCTTGCGACCACTACACCAACGAGGCAGACTAACTGGCGAAATGTCAGTGCAATATGGGCACACCTCTGCATGTCCCTTTGAGGATTATAAGGATGATTTGTTAAACTAATTGCAGTTTTACATTGAAATATTATTGAATCCGTCTGTCCGTGAAAACAATGATTGTGAAGTTCAAAAGTTTAACCTTACATTACCAAACTGATCGTTTTAACGTCAATATTCTCACGGTACCTTTGTATCATTAATAGTTATAGTAGAGGTCTTTGGAACGTGTCCAGGGACGTTCTACCATAATCATTCTGCTGCCGTTATCCCAATTTATTTGTGGTCGGCGCAGCATGGCTTCTTCTTCCATACTTCTCTATTACTCGTCATCTCAGCAGTCACCTCCTTTCTAGCCATACCATCCTTCACACAGTCCATCTATCGTTTCTTTGGTCTTCCTCTACTCTTATAGCCATCCTACATTCAAACTCAACATTTTCCTCATTCCTCTACATCACATGTCCATACCACGATAACTGATTACCACACATACCACATACTTACCGTCATAACTATTCTGCCGTAAGCAATGCAGCGTTGATATGTCAAATATAGACGCATGAGATACTTTATTACTAGGAGCATTTTTTGGGATTTTATGGGACCGAAACGTGGTCGCTCACAATGGCCCTCATCAGAAGTCTTAAAGGGCAAAGGAGTTCCGTTCCTTGCGTGATCGAATCAGAAATGAAGACATCTGCAACAGAACCAAGGTTACCGTCGTAGCCCGAAGAATAGCCAAACTTAAGTGGCAGTGGGCAGGGCACATTGCTCGCAGAACGGATGGACGATGGGGCTGAAAAGTTCTGGAGTGGCGATATGTTTTTGTTTTTAATAATGCCGAATAAACACATTTTTCATTCTTTCTTTCAAACTGGTTTGTGGAGGTCAGATAGGCAGTCGCTCCATGTAAAATACTAGATTCAGCTACATCTGGTTAGACTGGAAGCCGACCCCAACATAGTTGAGAAAATGCTGGGCAGATGAGGTTGATAATGTGCTACTCGTGGAGACTATTTTCATAAAAATTTGCTACACATAAATGACCAGAACTTATTTGTTTTTATAGTTCCTTACTATGTGTGTCTAACTAGAATGTAGCCAATTAGTCTATGGTCTTTAGTTCATAGTTTTAAAGATAAAGGTAGGAGTACAGTGTTTGTGCTAATTGTCTCGCTAGCAACATAATATATCAATGGCTAACAAAGACTAATTGTGCAGTTTTAAGATAACATAACATCATTTGTGTTATCCTAACAGGTCAGTTCTGTAGTATTTCTCCAGTATTGTTGTATGTCCTCTGTATCACTACATAGTATAAAACAAAGTCGCTTCCCGCTGTCTGTCTGTCCCTATGTATGCTTAGATCTTTAAAACTACGCAACGGATCGGGTCGGGTCGCTAGTTTAATAATATTTTGCGATTTGATCTATTGCTATTAAGGGGTCGTCCATAAATTAAGTCACACGTTAAGGGGGGTCGACGAATTGTTACATTGTGTGACCGGGGTGGGGGGATTCTAAATTTCGTATCGTCCATTTCAAAACCTAAAATTCTCTAAGTATTAAAACACGAAAAGGGTTTGAATTAAATGGCCGGCCTAACTTCCGACATTTTCAAATTTTTTTTTCAAAGTTGTGGCCACGCCTAAAATCTATATTGGTTGAGGCTTGACGCAGCCCGACGGCAATAGTTTCTTTAAATACCTTCCTCGCAAGCCCTGTTCCCTCTTAATGACGTTACTCGATTTTTCAAGTCCCGCTTAATGAGATGTCGTGCCATTTCCCTAATCTCACGAGACATTTCTCAAAACGCATAATTTAGCGTAAATACGTTGATCTAGTTCAATTATGTGACTTTACTCCGCGTCATAACAAAAGTCAGACCGGTCGGGCTAGCGCAAATATGCGATCGTCGTGTTCATATATTACTCATTTGTTCGAAAAAGGCAAGACGCTGCGACCACATGTTTATGGTAGCTGAATAAAATGAAAGTTTAGACACGGCCTTAAAGGATGATTTCCACCTAACGGCTCGCGTCGCATCGTCAAGTCAAGCTGCTGTGCGCTGCTTGGTAATATAGACTTTTAATACTGTGTACACGATTTAATATCGTTTAAAGATTGTAAAATCCGTTCCGATCCGATGCGAGCCGTTTGGTGGAAAGTCTTTAAATTAAGTAGTTCTCTGGTTTTACTAATCGCCTCATTCCTGCCGGACGACCAGCACATCTTTTTCCAGATTTTGGAAACTAAGATCTAGACCTAATAACTAACCTGCTCCCGTCTCTTGTCCACAGAGAGTCCAGTTCGGAACTGGTGGCAGTCCGAGTCTCCATCAATGGCATGACATGTCAGTCGTGTGTGCGGAGCATCGAGGGTTCTGTCAGCGAGCTTCCTGGCATTGAAGATGTTAAAGTAAGTTTACCTCTACCAAAACTTCAGTTTAGAAGGTGTGTGAGATGGTCTAGCAATTGTGAACTGCCTAGAGCTCAATATGAGGGTTCTGGGTTCGAGTTGCACGGCTTTGAGTATACTGGGTCAAAGGGTCACCGTAGCATAGACGGTTACCAAGTATTCAGTACATCATTCTGAAATTATCGATGAAAATTTTCGATGTGGGTGCCTCATCGATAGTTTAAAAAAAAAATCTGAGCACGGCAAATCTTGAGGTTGGACTGTCAATGAATAGATCCAAGACCCAGATCATGACCAACAGTACATGAAGCAGGATCGCGGTAGACGGGCATGTGTTGCAATATGTCGATGAGTACACATACTTGGACCAGAAAGTGTCTTTCAAAAATAGACAAGACAAGGAAGTCGAAAGACGAGTCCAAAATTCTTGGAAGACCTGGTCCCTAAAAGAGCTCATGAAGGGAAGTCTCCCAATAACGTTAAAAAGAAAACTCATCGATATGTGCATCCTTCCCGTCCTAATCTACGGTGCGCAAAGTTTGTCACTTACTGAACAACAGAAATCCAGCTTAAGATTTGCCAGCGAGCGATGGAGCGCAGCATAATAGGTGCCAAGCGACCAGATCACGTTAGAAACACCACCCTGCGCTCCATAACTCAAGCAGCTGATGTCGTAGTTAAACAGCCAAACTAAAGTGGGAGTAGGCTGGTCACGTCGCTCGGATGCTCCCGGAGAGGTGGGCAAAAATCGTCACTCACTGGACGCCTGAGGGTGGACATCGCCGAGGAAGTCAACCGCGGCGAAGGTGGTGTGACGATCTGATCCATGTTCGCGGGGCAAATGTGGTCAGAAATTGCACAAAACAGAGAGGTGTGGAGGGAGAAAGGGGAGGTATTTGCACAGCAGTGGTACACAACATAGGCTATGAAAAAAATAGCGCCATCTAGTGTTACTTAACCAAACCACTATGATCAGCGGATCAATAACATAGAAGACAGCAAGTAGCAGGCAGTAGCAGTAGCAGTATAGACAATTGATGCTAACTACACTCTTTGGGTGTAAGAATTCGTAACTACAGCTACAGAGGACCACGCAACGATATTACGCACACATGTAACCCTAAACCGCTTTATAATCAGAGCTGTCTTCGAACAAATTGTCATTCAATAGCTAGAGGTTCTGAGCGGTAGCCACGCAGCCAGCTCTGATCCTTAGTGAACCTAGTTCCTGCTTCGATAGCCTAGCAGTCTTCAGGAACTAGACAGCTTGGGGAGGTCTGAAAGGCGATAGCCACGCAGCCCCTTTAATCACCCCACTTAGTGCCGCAAACTAATATATAAATTATTGTAGCTGTTGTAAAAGTATAATTAGCAAGTTGCCAATAAAATATTTATTTATTTATTTATTTATTTATATACACTTCAAGCACAAAGTACAGAGGCGGACTTAATGCCATAGGCATTTTCTACCAGTCAACCTTTGGGTGATGCAGAGACAAACAGTGGTAGGTGTAAATATATCTGCAAAAATTTAATTTATTATTTAGCTAAACTACAAGGATATATAAAATACTATAACGATATATCAAAATACTATAAATATATATCAATATATTATATATATGTAAATATAAATTTACACGGATATACTAAAATAAAAAGACAAACAATGAAGAAAACATTAACGCTGTGACGAAACTGCCAGCTTTTTATGAATATACTCGCGAACTTTAATTTTAAACGATAAACGATTAGTTGCCATCCTGATTTCCTGGGGAAGCGCATTCCACAGAGAAATAGACTGAACGAAGAATGATCGGTGAATGAAGTCAGTGCGGTGAGAGGGACATTGAAGAATTCGGTTTTGAGATGAGCGCAGACTCCTATTATGATTGGCACAGATGTATTGAAAGTGGGGAGCAAGGTAACTAGGGGAAGAGGGAGAAATAAGGAAAGAAAACAAGGTGGTTAGCGCCCTTTGCTCCCTACGCTGACGTATGGGCAACCACTTAAGTAGAGACCGCTGCTCTGAGACATGATCATATTTACGTAGATTGAACACGAATCGAATGCAGTAGTTTAGAAGACGGTCAAGTTTGTCGAGCAGATCCGCATTCAGGTCAAAGTAGCACACATCACCATAATCGATAATAGGAAAAATTAAGGACTGTACAAGCATTGTTTTTGTATTAGGGGGTAGAAAGTTTTTCAATCGGTATAGAGCCCGCAACGTACCAGTAACCTTCTGGCTGACACGAGCGACTTGGGTATGCCATTTCATAGTTCTATCAATATGCATGCCTAGATCCTTTACATCAGCGCTAAATGGAACGACTGTGCCGTCAAAAAGAACTGGTGGCAAGGTTGTGCCGTCCAACTTACTGAGACTGCGAGAACTCCCAATGATGATCGCCTGACATTTATTAGGGTTAACTGACACACCAAATTTATCGGACCAGGTTTTTATCGACATCAGGTCCCTATTTAAACTGGTGATCAGATCAGCTATTTCGTCAACCCTCCCCTGACAGTACAACTGCAAGTCATCGGCATACAGATGATACGCACACTGAAGCTCAGAAGTTAGGAGATTAATAAAGATGGAAAATAGAAGAGGAGAAAGAATACCGCCTTGAGGAACGCCAGTTTCCAAATCACACCAACATGATGAGGAATCCTCGACATGAACTGACTGCTGACGTTCCTGAAGGTAAGAGGAGAACCATTCTAGTGCTCCGGGAGAGACCATAGCATGGGATAAAATGGCTAACAGGATGTCGTGACTAACGGTATTGAAGGCATTTGAGAAATCGACCAGCACAAGTACAGTTACCTTGGTGTCTTCCAGTCCTGCCCTTATATCGCCAGTCACTTTAAGAAGGGCGGAAACAGTGCTGTGCCCGGGCCTGAACCCAGATTGAAGAGGGCTGATAAGCGAGTTCCGATAGACAAAATTAGAGAATTGTTTGTGCACACAGGCCTCAAGCACTTTGGACAGAAAGGGAAGGATCGAAATGGGACGGAAATGGGTAGGAAGAGAGGGATTAGGGACCTTAGGTAGTGGACAAACATAGGCTTTGCGCCACAGGGAAGGAAATACTCCGGAAAACAGGGAAAAAATCACAATATGGGTAATCGCAGGTAGGAGATCATCCAGAAGAGTAGTGATCATACCACGGGTGATATTATCACAACCCACTGCTTTGGATTTGATTGAGAGAATGATTTTTTTGATCTCTCCCGGCTCAACTGGAACGAAGCAAAAGAGGTTAATATGTGGACGCGTAAGACCAGAAATTAAGGCTAAAGTTTGTTGCTTGGTTAAGCGATCCATGGTGGTAGTAGAAGAAAAATGACGGTTAAGCTCGTCCAGGTCGATAGAATTTGGAAGGTCTAAGGGTCGCGGTTTGCCGATACCCAGAGTTCTAAGAAACTTCCAAGTATCGGCAGAAGAGGAAGAAATTATATTATCCAGAATGTGGCGGCGTTTACCGTTGCGTATCATCTGATTGCACCTATTCCTTGCAACTTTGTATAGTGACCAGTACTCGTCAGTGCGATCCCTCTTGAATTTACGAAATGTACGGTCCCTACGTCGCATAGCCATCCGTATCCCTTCTGTCATCCATGGAGCAGGAGGACGTTTCAATTTAACTTTTTTAATAGGAGCATGGGTATTGTAGAGGTTGACCACAATATCATTAAATATCGCAACCTTATCGTCAACTAAAGTGGCTTCCAACATAGGCTCCCAATCAATCAAGGATGCATCCTCCTTGAGCTCCTCAACATTCATCCGCGCAAAACAACGCCTGTACAGAACCTTGGGTTTGGGTTTGGGAGGTTTCAGGATATATGAAAGGAAAATCATGTCGTGATGAGAAAAGCCAGGAGCGTCATGTTGACCATGGGAGGGTACGAGGGAAGGATTTGAGGTGAGGATCAGATCGAGCCAGGTGTCATCACCAGCAGTGTTATGGTGGGTAGGTTGGAGCGGCAACACGTGCAGACTAACCGACTCGATAAGATGGAGGAGTTTAAGGGATCGAGGGGCGTTACGGGCAAGTAGATTAGTGTTGAAGTCACCCATGATGATATGGTGTGCATACTCTGAACCCAGAGATTCAAGTACTGATTCGAATTCAGTGAAGTAATCAATAGTGGGAGGACAGTAAACGACACCAATAACAGTTTTGGCTCCTTTGACACAGACTTCAAGGAAAATAAACTCGGCAGAAGCAGAATAGTGTGATGAGGAAGAAGCAAGTATTTTATACGGAAAGTCACTACGGAGGTATATCGCCACACCACCCCCTCCCTTACCAATCCTGTCATTCCGTATAAGAATGAAACCAGTAAGAGGGTAGGTAGTGGACAGGAGATGTGGTTTAAGCCAAGTTTCAATATCGCCAAGTCAATGGCTTTAATTTCACCAATAGCAACCCTACAGTTCCATACATTTTTATCGTGTAGGTGTTGCCATTTTGTAGGAAATAGCAGATTTGTTTTAAAATAAACGATGTACAAAATGAAAAATTTCTTTAGGAGGATCGGAATGATGTAGGTACTGAATACGTGGTAACTGTTGGTGCGCCCCCTATTACATGAAACTTAAACATCACTGGTGAAATGTGGGTGTAGGTACTATTACGTACACCTCTGCCTATTTAATGTAATTTTATTAATATTGACATACCTAATGTACTCACTCTTTCAATTTATCCCACTTTTATTCCAATTGTATTAAGTAGATTTTTATTTTTTATTTTTATTATGAATGTACTATGCCGACTGTTGTGTTTAACTTTAACCATTATTTAATTTAATTTTCAATGTATGTAGTTAACAACCTCATTAATGTTTGCATGCCTAGTATAAGGTAGATTGTACAAGGCTCACCCATCTTATTGTGACATCTTATTTTATGTACCTGCAATCTATGCAAATAAATTTTACTTTACTTTACTTTACTTTTAACCCTTCGGGGATAACAGGCGTGATGGAATTCTCATAAAAGAGATGCTTTTGTTTTGATAAACACAGTTAAAGCCTGTTATGGGCATTACATGGCTCAAATCCCAAAAACAGCGTATGTTCAAAGAAATTTGTTGATGAATCCCTTCGTGCGTTTTCCGTGTAAAAAAAGTATGTTATAGTTAAGTTCATCACAAATAAATTGTATTGTTTAAAATTTTAATAAACCTTCTCAATTTTTTTTGGTTAATCGTAGAAAATAGGTCCTTTTTCAACCTTAATTGTAAATTATCTCTGTAACGGCTGAATAGATCGGCATGAATTTAGTAACAACAAATACGTAATGATATACTTAACAATCTGTATTGTTTTTTTTTCTGTTATTTCTTTTAATATTTTTAAATAATAAATAAAAACCGAAATTTTGCGAAATGTGCGGGGCAAGTCAACAAAATCCAGTACAGGGATCAAATCATCAAGGTCATCGAGCAATGTAAGGCCCAGCAACAGAAACGTCTAGATATAACTCTGACTATTATCAGTTTCACTTATCATTGTTATCATGCACTCCAATTTCATAAATCCATAGTAATGATTGTTTGCTACGGTGATCCAGCTGTTATCGTTATAACTAGGTCTCGAAACACAATGTATTACTTGTTTATATCTTTAAAATTGATTTTTAACTGGCTGTTAGCACGCGTGAAATTATTATAAAAAAATAATACATTTTGAATCGGATTTTGTTAACAATTTCAAGGGTTTTTTTTTTGCACGGATACTTAATTATTTTTTCCTGATTAAGCTAAATTAGACCTTATAACATCAGCTATCTGCCAGTAAAAGTCCTGTTAAAATCGGTCCAGGCGTTTCGGAATTTAGCTAGAACAAACAGCAAAATTTAAAAAAATGTGTTTTTGTTATAAGTACCGTATATATTTTCATATGCATTCAGTATAAAGCTGTTTTTAGGATATTACAAACATAACTTTAATTTTATGTATTTGTATACAACATTAGTTTTAGTATATGCGAAACCTGAAACACGTGTCTAGTATTTTTATGTAAAGAATCTATGTACAAAATTTTAAAACTGTATCATGAAAAATCACAAAATTATAAGCTTGTTCTGTTACCTGGTTGTCCGCATAAAAACGTGGTCACCACGCAGTGCGTCGTGCGCGCCTCCAGCGTCGTCTTGAGCTCACTGATAATAATAATTTGGCAGTAGGTACCTAAATTATTGCGATAAGTACATAATGTCGCTCGTTGCCAACTTGTAACTTTTTTTAAAATATTATCGGGACAAAATATAACATGGTTTAAAAATTATTGGAATCGATTCAGTTACTTATTGTGAACAACTATATTCAGGTTTCGCATATACTAAAAATAATGTTGTATATGTAATTGTAGATGTATAGATAAAGCCCATAAATATAAATGTAAATTCACCAATAAGCCCTGCTGACTTTCACGTGGGGACGAAATCCTTAAGAAACTTTCATAGTATGCCTACAAACTTGTGTTAGTCACACACTACCAGGTTCCATACAACTCGATCACATTATAGATATGTACTCCGGCTTACGTCTTTCAAAAATTGACCCTTCGCTACTGCAAAGGCTACACAGAAACTATCAATGCTTATCATTATACTTTCTATTTCCAGGTGGAACTATCAGAGAACGCAGGCTACTTCAGATATGACCCGCGCACCATCAATGAGGAGGCTATCCGGTCTCATATAGAAGACATGGGCTTCGAGGTGCCCACCGACACCACGGAGCACGAAACTAGGTCAGTCTACTTGGTCTACTCGGCCTACTCACAAAAGACCGATCAGGAAAGAGTGGTTCTTTGCTAGGTTTCTTTAATAAATGAGCTTTTAAAGTGATGGTCTCCAATTTGGCTTGGTCTACTCGGTCTACTCTCAATAGACCAGCATAAATGTATATGTATTGTATACTGACACCACGGAGCACGAAACTAGGTCAGTCTACTTGGTCTATTCCTAAAAGATCTAAGTAGTTCTTTGCTAGGTTTCTTTTTTAGATGAGCTTTTAAAGTGATGGTCTCCAATTTGGCTTGGTCTACTCGGTCTACTCTCAATAGACCAGCATAAATGTATATGTGTTGTATACCGACACTACGGAGCACGAAACTAGGTCAGTCTACTTGGTCTACTCGGTCTATTCCTAAAAGACCTAAGTAGTTCTTTGCTAGGTTTCTTTAATAGATGAGCTTTTAAAGTGATGGTCTACACTTTGGCTTGGTCTACTCGGTCTACTCACAATAGACCAGCATAATATTGCTACAAAATTTAAATTAATATTTTGGTATTGTATACCGACAAGTTGGAACTTTGACCCCCAATATCTCCGTAACTAGAAGGTTCCCAGGTATGGTCTAGAACAAAAAAAATATCGCAATGACGGGGAGAACAAGTGCCTTTTGGATATGTTAAAGGTTATTTACACCCTTTATGTATTATATACTATAGTAAAACTGTATCATGAAAAATCACAGAGTTATAAGCTTGTTCTGTTACCTGGTTGTCCGCTCAAAATCCTGGTCACAACGCGGCGTCACCGCGCGCGCGCTCCTCCAGCGTCGTCTTGAGCTCATTGATAATCATAATTTGGCAGTAGGTACCTAAATGATTGCCGTAGGTACTTAGTGTCGCTCGGTGTCCAACTTGTAGCCTTTTTTAAATATTTTTGGAACAACATATAAGATGGTTCAAAAACCGTTGGAATCGATTCAGTTACTTATTCTGAACAAACTATATTCAGGTTTCGCATATACTAAAAATAATGTTGTAGATGAGCTTTTAAAGTGATGGTCTACAATTTGGCTTGGTCTACTCGGTCTACTCACAATAGACCAGCATAAATGTTGCTACAAAATTTAAGACAATATTTTGGTATTGTATGTCTTCCTTAGTAGACTCTAGGTCTTCTGTCCTGCTTATTACATACCTAACTTGCCTAATGAACATTTCTTTATCATCAATCTGATATTTCATCTTATTCCAGAAACCTACTTCCCAAAGAGATACCAACAGACACGTTGATAGACATGTCCGGAACAGGCGAAGTGGACGAGCAGGAGGTGCTGCTGTCAGTAGTCGGCATGACCTGTCAGTCCTGTGTCAATACTATTGAAGGTACGTTTAACTTGGGCTGAAGCAGACAGACATAACAAAGACAGAATAGTTTAGAGCAGTTCTAATCCTTGTCTACGGTGGTCATGCTACGGGTTGGGGGCTGGAGTATGGAGAGCAGAAAGGCTGTCGCTCCGTGCAACATACTGGTGTTTAGCTACATCCGGTTAGACTGGAAGCTGACCAGGCAGGCAGGTGCAGAAAAGGCTAGGCAGGATCACTTTCTTGTCCGTCGGTCTGTCAAGACCCTTTATCTCGGAAACACGTGGAGTTATCGAGTTGAAATTAAAATCAACTCAGATCTTCAATCCCTTGAAGCTGTTAAAATCAAATTTCTAAGTTAACTTAAACAAAAAAAGATACGGCCGTTTATACCGCAAAAAATGTATATTTCGACACTCAAGCAATATTTAGGGTACTTCCCGTTGATCTAGAATCATGAAATTTGGCAATGCCAATGCAATGTCTTACAGCACATGTAAAGGAAAAAAACTGAAAACCGTAAATATGTAGATTAATAAGATAATACCTACAAGTTTATACGGAACCCTCGGTGCGCGAGTCCAACTCGCACTTGCCCGGTTTTTTTACAGCAAGTCATTCAATTTACGCTTCCCTGTTCCCTCCCCCCAGGAGCCCTCAGCGCCATGCCGGGCGTGTCGTCGTGCAGCGTGTCGCTGGCGGGCGGCGCGGCGCGCGTGCGGCACGTGCGCGGCGCCACCAGCGCGCGCCAGCTGGCCGACACCGTGTACGCGCTCGGGTTCAACGTCGCCGTGCGCAGCCCCGGGGACGGCTTCTCAGGTACGTGCTGCTCCTAGAGAGGGACTGGGCTGTGATCAAACTCAAACTCAAAGCATTTATTTAAAAAAAAAAAGCGAAGCTACAGTCACAGTCACAAGGGATAATAACTTGAGAAAGTACTGCAGTTGCACATTCCAAAGCGTAGATCTCTATGGAGCAGAATGGGCAAGAAACTCCATGTACACTCGTTTAAATCAAAATATTCTTACAAAATCTTGGTTACATCGTTCATGTTGAGATTATACATATATGTGAGAACGATGTCGATAGACGTGCACATTAACAGCGTCCAGAGTAAAAGATTAAATCAACAATGAAAACAAATAAAGTAATTAGAATAAACCGTGGCAGCTAAGAGATGACCAGTCCCAACTGACAGCGCTCGTTCACGAACATGACGCATTGATCAGCGTCATTCAACTCAACCATATTGAAGGGAAATAAATGACCCGCCCGCCACCATCAGCGAGACATTTGAGTGAGCATGACATTCTCTCATGAGATCGATCTACTATGAGGCCACAGTGCGAGTTGATAGATGTCACTTAACGGAGTCCTGAGAAAGTCCTAGATGCTAACATCTAGACCAGTATAAAGTAACACCTCTTTCATTAAGCCACCCGAAGCGCACACATTTTCTGGTTAAACTGTACAATCGACACAATTACACTACGCTTGCCCAATCATGTTGACCATAATGGCATATTTTCTTCAACCTGCACTGTCCCACTGGTAAGCGAAGATCGACTCTATCCACATCATTTTATCAAACGTCAATGTTTATTTTGTTAAGGAGGAGCTCGTGGCTAAATAATAGCAGCTGCTCGGATCGATCTTTAGGTTAAGCCGTGCTTGCCTGGATTGGTCTGTGTAGGGGTGACCACCCATTACATACCGAGTTTCCTCCGTGCCTCGGAAAGCACGTTAAGCCGTTGGTCCCGGCTGTCATTTGTAGATCTTAGACAGCCGTTACATATAGTCAGTGGCCCAAAAAGTCTATCTTACCAGTATTACCTAGTACTAACTGGGTTGTGGAGGTCAGATAGGCAGTCGCTCCATGTAAAATACTGGTATTCAGCTGCATCCGATTAGACTGGAAGTTAACCCCAACATAGTTGGGACAAGGCAGGCAGATGATGAATGTTTATTTTGTTTCAGATTCATCTCCACAAAGCAAAAGTGAAGAAGGGTCAGGAGACGGCATCAAACCACCTACTCCTGTCAAGAGTCGGACGCAAGCTAATGTGAGTTTTATGTATTTTTTTTAATATTACTACCCTATTTAAATCGGATTTTGTTAACAATTTCAAGGGGTTTCTTTTTTTGCACGGGACCCTGATCCTTTTTCTAGATTAGCTTATCTTTCGATGATTAACCGGAACAAACAGAAGGATACAAAAATGTTTTTTGTTATAAGTAGCTTAAACAGAGTGGATGGGATACCGACGCGAAAACTGTTGTCACGTATTCAGTACATCATTCTGAGCCTCCCCACATAGAATTTTCATAGGTTATTTAAAAAAAAATCTGCTGTTCCTGTTCCATACATTTTGACATACTTTTGTAGGAAACAGCGGTTTTTTTTTTATAACCGACGAAAAATTTGGATTTTGTGGATGCCCATTCCAAAGCGCAGATCTCTATGGAGAAGAATGGGCAAGATAAGAGCATAGACGTATGAACCTTTGCCGCGGCGTCTTGGAGCGGGAGTGGTTCCGGTGTGGGGGAGGGATGGCGCTAGACGACCTGTATAACTCTGTCTCTTTCCCGCGCTGGGTTTCCTACTACTTTGAGACGTCATGGTGGCCCCCTGATGGCATTTTGAATTTCGTAGTGGCGTTTCAATTCACTACTAGTCAGCCTTTGTGATATTATAGTAAGATATTTGTGTTTAGTTCTAGTTAATGTTTATTCTTTTTATTGATGAAAAAGTAGGTAATATTGTATGTATTTAGGAGCTACATCTGCCAACAAACTGCTTTACAGTTTGACAGAAGTATCATTTTTTGTAATTGGAGGTTACCACGAATAAACGCTTTTTCATTTGTAATCATTAATTCAAAGTAGACCTTGAAGAAAAAGAAGAGAGCGCATATATGGAATTGAGGGAAGCCTTTGCCCAGCAGTGGGACTGTACAGGCTATGAAAAAAAGACCTTAAAGTAATTATTATTATTATATTATTATAGCTAGCCCATATTGTCCCACTGCTGGGCAAAGGCCTCCCTCCACTCCTTCCAAAGCTCGCGCTTCTGTGCTACTTCTTTCCAATTCTCAAGGAAGACATCCAGGTCGTCCCGCCATCTCCTTCGTGGTCTACTGCGACCCCGTGTCACTGTTTCAGGGCACCAATCCTGAGCTTTACGGGAATTAATTTAATTTTCTTTACTTTAAAGTAATAACTTAAAAAATATGTTTTCGTCCACAGGGCACAGTATCGCCCATACCCGATAGCGAGCTGTCGCGCTGTACGCTGGAAGTGCGCGGCATGACGTGCGCCTCTTGCGTGGCCGCCATTGAAAAGCACTGCACCAAGTTATATGGTAAGTTTTAATCATCTTCTATCTTTTTTAGGTCTAGTGCTCGCAAGCGCGACTGCTGAGCATGAGGTACTGAATTCGATTCCCAAGTTCATCATCTCAGCCGAAAAGTCCACTGCTGGACATAGGCCTCCCCCAAGAAGGGGGGGTTTTGCCATAATCGCCACGCTTGGCAGGCGGGTTGGCGATCGCAGTATGGTTGTTGTAGAATCAGAGAACGCTGCTGCCCATTCTCTGGTAAGTCCCTTAGTCGCCTCTTACGACACCCACGGGAAGATATAGGATGGTGCTATTCTTTACGTCCGGACACCATACAGAACCGTCCGGACACCATACAGAACTGATTCCCAAGTTGGTAAAGTGTTATTAGGTTTTGCCATCAGGAATTTCTCAATAGCAGCCTGAAGTCCGGTTGATTGACGGCAATAAGGTCACCCCCTAGCGAAATTTGGGTGTACTATAGAAGGTGTAAACGGACCCTTCACGAAGCCGTCAACCAAGGATTCTGTTGATCAAACTAAGTAAACAAAAATTATGGGAAATTAGTTTTTTTTTTTTTGAGGTGAAAAATCACGTATTACGGTAAAACTCAATGTAACACACTCAGAACACTGTGCTAATGAATAGTACGGGGATCATGGAGGTTTTTAAAGTAAAGTTATAACGTTAAAAACTTGTGAAAAAGCTGAAATTTTGTCCTCCAATATCTCCGTAACTAGAAGGTTCCTATGTATAGTCTAGAACAAAAAAAATATTACAATGACAGGAAGAACAAGTGCCTTTCGGCATCGTTAAGGGTCTTTTACACCCATTAGGTACTCCACTCCATACCCCTTAGGAAATAGAAGGGTGCTGTACCATTATTTATCAACGCGTTCTTCTCTCTTACAGGAGTCCACTCAATCCTCGTCGCCCTATTAGCAGCGAAAGCGGAAGTCCGGTACGCGCCCAACAAGATATCTGCAGCCGACGTAGCCAACTGTATCACGGAGCTAGGCTTCCCTTCCAGCGTGATCAGTGACTGTGATGGTAGTGGGCAGAGGGATTTGCATGTTGCGGTAAGAGGAAGATTGTTTTTTACTGAAATATGGCATATTCGATGAACGTCATCCATCAACCCTTCATAATTCATCAACGTCCATCATCATCAAAAACGGTGAAGGAAAACATCGTGAGGAAACCGGCAAGTTCGGAATGAAATCCGATGTGTGGAACCGAAAATTCGAAGACTTGTGATATCTACCAACCTGATTATAGCCCATTCACTCTCATAGAGAGGAGGCCTGTGTCCCAGTAGTGGAAACATTACATAGTGATTATGCATCATCATTTACCTTTATCGATGGACGTCTGTCAATATCACTGGAAATCCATCGTCTTCCATAACCGATACCCATTATCACCCATCATAACTCATCAACACCCATCATCATCCAGAAACATGCATCAATCGTCATCCATGCGGCGGCAGTATCAAATACACGTGTGGGAAAAAACCGCCCGAATTGTGCCGAGCCCATCCGAACGTGGTTCAGCGTTTGAAGGGACTGAACGAAGATTTCGATCGGCACTACCCGAATAAAAACCATATCTCTGTAGTGATTGCTTCGGGTCCGCTGTGTTGTTTATCATATACTATCGAATCGAATGCCCCAACCTGAACAAGTGTGAAATACCCCTCTGATTCTAGTTTAAATATTATGGGGTCCCACAAGGCACCATGTTAAGGCCAACTCTGTTGCAAATCTTCATTAATCAATTAATACATTGAAATACGTTTATTGTTAAATGTATTAACTATTAAATTTATATATTGTTATTTATCTTTTCTTTCAGATCAAAGGCATGACTTGCGCGTCGTGTGTCAGTAAGATAGAGAAGAGTGTACTTAAGCTGACCGGAGTCGTGTCCTGTACTGTCGCTTTGACTACTAGCAAGTGAGTATTATTATAATAATACTAGTTTTTGCCCACGGCTTCACTCGCATAAAAGTTATCCCACGGGATCCCTCTCTCCCCCTGATTTTACGTTACTATCAATTCCGAAAGTGAATTTTATTATCGTTTCAATACAGTTTTGTCAAATTTAAAGTACTCTTTATGTACAAATAGCTTATACCCGGGTAATTGTCCCACGGTATCGTACTACCGAGATAAAAAGTATCCTATATGTTAATCCAGGTTATAAACTATCTGTGTGCCGAATTTCATCCAAATCCACTTAAGAGTTTTTGCGTGAAAGACTAACAAACATCCACCCATCTTCAAAATTCGCATTTAAAATACTATAGTAGGGTAAAGCTTCTTTTGTATTGTTATAATGTATAATGAAACTATTCAAAAACATTCAATAGTAGCAGATAATAATAGACCTATCGTACTGTATGGATCAGAATGCTGGGCTGTGAAGAAGATTGATGAAAAACGATTGCATGTAGCGGAGATGAGAATGTTGAGGTGGATGTGTGGTGTGACAAGAATGGATAAAGTAGGAATGAGTATATTAGAGGAAGTTTGAAAGTGGCGCCTGTTACAGAAAAATTGAAAGGCAGTCGTTTGTCTTGGTATGGACATGTAATGAGGAGGGCTGAAACGCATGTGACTAAAAGAGTGATGGACATGAATGTTGATGGATGGAGAGGGAGAGGAAGGCCAAAGAAAAGATGGATGGATTGTGTGAAGACTGATATGAAAGAGAAAGGAGTAAATGATGCCGTGACGTCTGACAGGGAAGAATGGAAGAAGAAAACGTGTTGCGCCGACCCCAAGTAGAATGGGACAAGGGCAGGAAGATGATGAGATAATAATTTTTGAATTTATTTTCTTCTAAATATTTATTATTTTTGTTCACAGAGGAAAAATAAAATACAATGCAGAACAAATAGGTCCTCGCACAATTTGCGAAGCCATCAACAACCTCGGGTTCGAGTCCAGTGTCGTGACACCACACAACAGAGGGACCACCAATTATTTAGAACACAAGTAAGTATTCAGTTAAACTAGAAAATGTATGCGCTTCGGTTATTTATATACGAAATTAATTACCTTTTGAATTTTGAGTCAATAATTTTCTATTATGTTTAGGATCGATCGGGTCGATCTTTAGGTTAAGCCGTGCTTGGTCCATGGATTGGTGACCACCCATTACATACCGAGTTTCCTCCGTGTCTCGGAAAGCACGTTAAGCCGTTGGTCCCGGCTGTCATTTGTAGATCTTTGACAGTCGTTACAGATAGTCAGTGGCCCGAAAGTCTGAGAACCAGTCTTACCAAGGGGTATCGTATTACCCAGTACTAACTGGGTTGTGGAGGTCAGATAGGCAATCGCTCCATGTAAAATACTGGTATTCAGCTGCATCCGGTTAGACTGGAAGCCGACCCCAACATAGTTGGGAAAAGACAGGCATGATGAAATTTTGTCATCAAAAACGGTTTTTAATAATCTAATTGAATTAAATAGTTAGATTTTGACTGTTTCCAAATAAACTATTCAATAACACTTAGCCCGACCCGGGAATCGAACCCAGGACCTCATGTTCAGCAGTCGTGCTTGCGACCACTAGACCAACGAGTCAGACAAAGACACCACCCAAGACGAGGAGTCGAGGCGTATTATTATAAATAACGTGTGTAAAAAACAAACTAAACTTCTAATCTCATTGTCTACAGAGAAGAAATAAGAAAATGGCGGAACGCGTTCCTCGTCTCCCTAATATTCGGCGGCCCCTGCATGATAGCCATGGCGTACTTCATGGCGACCATGTCGCACACGCACAGCGCGAAAGACATGTGCTGCGTGGTGCCGGGGCTCAGTCTGGACAACCTGATCATGTTCGTGCTGTCGACGCCTGTGCAGGTAAAACCAAAATCAAAATATTTTATTTCACATAGGCCTAGATGGACACTTATAAAACGTCGACAAAAAGGTGCACGGTTCGGGTTGGTCGTTTCCTATGGAGAAGAACCGGCAAGAAACTCCATGGTTACTCTTTTCAAATCATTTGGTGTTACAATATTATCATGGATACAGCATTTGTACTTAAGTATGGGGGGATAGCGGTAGGCCCGACAATAAGCCGTTGCTTACTTCACAAAAAATGTAGAACAAAATAAAAAGTTAACAAGCAGCTGGGAATCTACAAAGCCTACAATGTTCACACATTCACAACAAATTGATAAAAAAGAATGTATACAAAAGTAAAAAAAAAGAATTGTAAAGTACTAAATTAAACAAGTGACACAAATATTGTTATCAGTGCTGTAACTATTCTAAGCAAAAGATGTATAAATGATTTGACAACTATTCTGATTCGAGAGAAGAGAAAAAATGAGATTGAGAATAGTTAGAGACATCCACATATTTGTGCCGTTTATGAGCTACCAGGGAAGCCGCATGCGCAGAAGGAACTAAAGCCAAACTTCTTTATCTTCAACGTAGTCCTTGATTTTGAAATATGCTCTTTTAATAAGGATACGTTTGATGTAGTTTTTGAACTTTCCATCGGTCAGTTCTATAACTGACTTTGGCAACTTGGTAACACATACGAATATTAGTTTAATCATGACTAGCTTAGGCCTGTGGCTTCGCCCGCGTGGAGTTCGATAATTGTCCCACGGGACTGTACTACCGGGATAAAAAGTATCCTATGTGTTAATCCAGGTTATAAACTATCTGTGTGCTAAATTCATCAAAATCTGCTCAGTAATTTTTGCGTGAATGAGTTACAAACATCCATCTATCCATCCATCCTCAAAAACGTTTCTTTCGCATTTATAATATTAGTAAGATTAATAACAAAAATACTTTTCGTTCTGTTATTTTATTTCTTCGTAAGTTTATTGAAAAACGTCGTTTGATTGAACGTCGATTGTCTCCATAATCACCTTGCCTGCGGCTCGGATGTGAATTCCGCCTCGACTGCAATGACAAAGTTTCCTCACTTGTTTCAAAATGTGCTATGATATAACTAAAACTAAAAGTTTACACCCTGTATAGGTCCTAAGCGTGGCCGCATCTTTGAAAAAACAAAATGGCGCCAGGCTTAGTACACAAATCTTCCAAGCACTTCAACGATTATATCTCTCCCACAGTTCATCGGTGGCTGGCATTTCTACAAGCAAGCGTACAAAGCGTTGCGCCACGGGACATCCAATATGGATGTTTTGATCTCTATGACCACTACCATCAGGTAAGAAAACAGTACACATCAGTGGCGAAGGGGCAATTTTTGTAAGAGGTAGGTAGGGTATCATTAATGTGATTATATTATTTGTCTATAGAGTGCTGACTGTGGCATTTTTCAAAGGGAAGTCGGTTAGAATCGAGTTGTAAGGAACCTTCGCCACTGGTGTACACATATCTACTATTTTCAATCTTTGTTTTCAATTGGAGTTGAAACAAAAAGTTTTTTTTTAATTAGAGCGAGATCTAGCTCTTTTTGCACGTCGACGGTCAAAACAAAAACAAAAAATGACGTTTTCTTTTGTTAAACTGATTGCTTACAAAACCATCAAAGCTATAATAAATAATAGGTAAAAAAAAAACTAAAAAACACGCCTTTAAAAAACATAAACACAAAAACAAAACATACACAAATTACGTTAGCTGCAATCGGAGGATTTTAAAAACACCAAAAATGATTTACCTAATTTATTTTAAAATAAAAGAATTACGCAAGAGAACCAAGGTTACCGACGTAGCCTGAAGAATAGCCAAACTGAAGTGGCAGTGGGCAGGGCACATTGCTCGCAGAACGGATGGCCGATGGGGCCGAAAATTCAGACAATAGTCGTAATTTATTATTATTATTTATTTGCATCAGACACAACGATCCATAATTGAGTTAGTAAGTATACTTAAAAATAAAGTTAGTTTTAGAAGTTTCAAATAATCAGAGACAAATACAATAATATTATAACTAAATTGTACACAAAATAAAATTTAAATTAAATTAATACAATCGTTTTTCGTCAAATAAAAATATACAATGTAAAAAGTCCGTAATCAAATAAGTTAATGTTTTCATTACCTAATCAAACCATAATTATAAAATAAAATACGTTAAAATTCAATACATAATTGAATAAAATTGAGATATTTTAGTACTTTCGCAATAGCTATCTCTTTCTGTATCACACGTTCCGTATTATCTATCGCAGTCGTAACAACGCGACGATATTTGAACGCCGTTCAGTATGAGCGTAGCGTATCTGTCATTGTTCATAGACAGTTGTAGCGCAAATGCGTGGGTACTAATGTGGTTTATCCAAACCAATGATCAAACTAACCTCTCCTTTGTCCACAGCTACGCCTACTCCCTCGCCGTGGTGATAGCAGCGATGGCGATGCAACAAGACACGAGTCCCATCACATTCTTCGACACGCCACCCATGCTGCTCGTGTTCGTGTCGCTGGGACGATGGCTTGAACATATCGCTAAGGTACAGTCATCATCATGTTATTTGGAGTCGGCGCAACACGTTTTTTTCTTCCATTTTCTTCTGTCAGCCGTCACGCTATCATTTTCTTCTTAGGTACACTGCATCCTGCCCCCGTAGCATGAACACCGTAGTCAAGGATTTCTTTGACGGAAGAATCGACAAAATGACAGATAGTGCAAAGAAATCTGTCATTGTGTCGACACAATCTGTCATTTTGTCGATTCTTCCGTCAAAGAAATTCTTGTCTACGGTAGTCATGCTACGGGGGCAGGAAAAGTATGCGCTTCGACAATCTTTAGAAATATCGAATAACCAATAGTAGGTGTAGTGCGAAGTTAGCGCTAATTTGGAAGAACGAATGTGACCGAAGCGCATAATTTTTCTGGTTCAACTGTAAATGAATTGGTGATTAGTGTATTTCTACGATATCCATGTAACAATACCTTGGGGGGCGTCCATTAATTACGAGAGGCAATTTTTTCACCTCCCCCCCCCCCTTGATGATATTTCATAAGATTGATTTGACTCCCCTCACCCCCCCCCCCCCAATCTCGCGCGAGATTTATTAAAATGCGTAGTTAAGTGTAGATTCGTTAATCTGTTACGCTTGATTGCGTTGGATTTATTTTAAAAAAACATGTTATTTTCATTGAATATTAATTATCAAATATTATTGTGTAGGATTTGGCCATATTTTAGCCAAGAAAAATGTTTACTTACTTAAACCCAGTTTTCTCGCAATTTTATAATGTTTCTTGCGGGAAAAGAATTCTGTCCGTCGTGAGATTGGGTGAGACCCCCCCCCCCCCCTAAACGCCTCACATAATTAATGAACGCCCCCTTTAAATTTGTTTAGAAATGCATACCCATCGTCTGCGAAGTCACGCTAGCTAATCAAAAATTACATTGTACAACTGTGACAACCAAAAAAAGTACTTTAGAGAAATGTTACTTGGTCGTTTCCTAAAATAACTAATCTTTCATCTCCCTCTCGCCGCAGGGTAAAACATCTGAAGCTCTCTCCAAGCTGTTATCCCTGAAACCTACTGAGGCAGTACTAGTGACCTTGGATGACAACGGACATCCCATCAGCGAGAAGAGCATACCAGTGGACCTGGTGGAGCGAGGAGATGTTCTGAAGGTAAGAAACATACACACTCTTGACACTCTGGCACTCTTGTATTCCTCGAAGTGGTAGGCAGAGCTGTACACACTCATATACACTCCCTTACAACACACCCACACACCTGTAGCGGCACTACAAAGATACTACAGCAACATAGAACAAAAAAAGTACTACAGCGCCATCTATGACACAGACGATGAACTAAACATCGGAATACTTCTAAATCCTACATCGCGCAAGTTATCCGCGACTGAAGACTATATAGGAGAACCTGACATCAACTGTGGGGCAGTAGCCCATCAGACATAACACCCGTCTGGTCGTAGGATCCACCCTTTCCTATAGGGGATGAAGAACTGTACACCCTGTTCTCCATACCCCCAAACACCCATTAAATACACTCTTAAAAAAATACCCAATTAGTCTTACAATACATAAAAAGGTGTAACAAGACCCTTAAAGAAGCCGAAAGGCACTTGTTCTCCCCATCATTGCGATCATTTTTTTGTTCTAGACCATACCTGGGAACCTTCTAGTTACGGAGATATTGGGGGTCAAAGTTCCAACTTTTTCACAATTTTTTTGAAATTCATGTTTTTAATGTAAGATATTGACTACTCCACGACCCCCGTACTATTCAATCCATCCATCAGCACAATGTTTTGAGTGCGTTACATCGAGTCCTACCGTAAAACGTGATTATTCACCCCAAAAAAAAAGTCGTTTCCCAGCAATAATGTTTGCGTTACTTAGTTTGATGTACAGAATGCTTGGTTGACGGCTTCGTGAAGGGTCTGTTTACACCCTGTATACTCTCAAAAAACACCGCCGACCCGAATCAAGTTGGGAAACGGTTAGGCAGATGGTGATTAGACTAATTTGGTCCTCTACGAGGCCAGAAGGTCCTTATTTGAACATGGTACTGTAACATTGAAAAAATTACGAAATATATTTGTAAAATTTATGTTTGTATTGCTATTGCCAACCAACTTCAAGAATGCCCCAAAAAATCAAACACTCGCTTGGACATCAATATCTTATCGTTTTATCTTTTGTCACCAGGTCGTGCCAGGAGCCAAGGTCCCGGTAGATGGGAAGGTGATCTTCGGACAGAGTACGTGTGATGAGTCTCTCATCACCGGAGAGTCTATGCCCGTGCCTAAGACTAAAGGTAATCTTCATTGTATGTTAAATATGCTCGTTGGTCCAGTCGTCGCAATCGAGACTGCTGAGCATGAGGTCCTGTGTACGATTCCCGTGTTGGGAAAATTGTTATTGGGTTTTTCCATGAGGAATTTCTCAGTAGCATCCACGGTGTATGAATTTGTGCCCGGTTGATGGAAATAGGCTTGCCCCCTATAACATTGGACTTATGGCGAAATGTGGGTGTACTATTAGGTATACCGCTGCCTAACCATTCAGGTATAACAGAGCTTAAATATCAGAATAATACATTTATAAAGATGTTATGTAAAAAAATTAACTTCCGCAGGCGACGCCGCGTGCGGGTGCTAGTGTTATCTATACTAATATTATAAAGCTGAAGAGTTTGTTTGTTTGTTTGAACGCGCTAATCTCAGGAACTGCTGGTTCGATTTGAAAAATTCTTTTAGTGTTAGATAGCCCATTTATCGAGGAAGGTTATAGGAATTTCACGCGGGCGCAGGTCGCGGGCAAAAGCTAGTTTATTATAAAACAGTAATTTATATTCTTGTGTTTTTTCTCATACTGAATTTTTTCTCCTACAGATTCAGTAGTCATCGGCGGCAGTATAAACCAGCACGGAGCTCTAGTGGTCTCCGCGACTCACACAGGGGAAGCCAGCACTTTGGCGCAAATCGTTCGCCTGGTGGAAGACGCGCAAGCTAGCAAGGCGCCCGTGCAGCGGTTAGCTGATACTATTGCAGGGTGAGTCATCGGTGCCTAGTTGTCTTCCAGTCTAACCGGATGCAGCTGAATACCAGTATGCTACATGGAGCTACTGCTATCTGACCGCCACATTATTATTATTATTTTTTTTTTTACTATGGACACTTTTTGCGTACACATCTTGCTACATCATTCTCACATAATGTACCATCTCAACATAAATGATGTAACCAAGTTATTGTAAAAGTATTGTGATTTAAAAGAGTGTCCATGGAGTTTCTTGCCCGTTCTTCTCCATAGAGATCTACGTTAGGGAATGGGCAACTATAGTACTTTCACAGTTTTTATGCCTTGTGACTGGGACTGTAGCTACTTTTCGTTGTTGTCTTTGTTTCGACAATTCAAAAGGGCCTGTAACTGGCCTATTTGAAATAAATGCTTTGATTTTGACATGCTAGTTATTAGGTAACTGTGCACAAATTGTGGCTGGGCTGCTTGGGGCTCCGATGATTGCATATATAGTAAATAATAAAAAATATATTTACTACTAGCTGTACGATTTACCAACGTTGCAATGCACTTTTTCCAACCTACTACCTACCACCTACCTACTAACTACATGTGATAATCCAGGATATAAGCTAGCAGTAACAAACATACACATTACACACATACAAACTTTCGCCTTTATAATATTAGTGTGATTCACTGGAAACCACAAGTATATTTTTTTAAATATTGGGAACATAGTTTCCAAATAATTCATGACAAAAATACTTTCGTTCTATTATTTTTTTTCTTCGAAAGTGTATTGAAATACATCGTTTGATACACGTGGACATTTGTTACTGCAGTTCTCGGCTCCATAACAACCTCACCTTCGGCTCGGGTGTGAATTCCGGCACGACTGCAAGTTTCCTCACTTATATCAAAATGTACTATTTTCATTGTTACAGGTACTTCGTGCCTCTCGTAGTATTCCTATCTCTGCTGACCCTCGTCTGTTGGATCATAAGCGGAGCCCTGAATATTGATAGAATCAAGCTTATTACACCGGTGAGTATTTAATTCTATATTAACACTAGCTTATGCCCGGGGCTTCGCTCGCGTGGAGTTCGATAATTGTCCCACGGGATCATACTACCGGGATAAAAAGTATCCTATGTGTTAAATCAGGTTATAAACTATCTGTGTGCTAAATTTCATCCCAATCCGTTCAGTAGTTTTTGCGTGAAAGACTAACAAACATCCATCCATCCTCACAAGCTTTCGCATTTATAATATTAGTAGATTTAGTAAGATGCGTGACGATCTGATCATGTTTCGTGAATAACTTGGCCACATATAGCACAGGATCGGCTTCCAGCCCCCGTAGCATGACCACCGTAGACAAGGATTTCTTTGACGGAAGAATCGACAAAATGACAGATTGTGTCGACACAATGACAGATTTCTTTGCACTATCTGTCATTTTGTCGATTCTTCCGTCAAAGAAATCCTTGTCTACGGTGGTCATGCTACGGGGGCTGGCTGTCCGGATGCAGCTGAATACCAGCATTTTACTACACACCCCACAGCCCAGTTAGTCACCTAAATATATTCTTATTAATAGTAATGAGCTAAAATGAAACGTCAACATATCTTTGTGCAATATTGTGACGCCGTGTTATGCGTTACGTTGGAAGGCCTTCCACTAGGTGGACCGATGACCTGGTGAAGGTTGCAGGGATCCGCTGGATGCGAGTCGCATGGGACCGGTCAATGTGGCGACACTTGGAGGAAGCCTACGAGTATGTCCAGCAGTGGACATCTTTCGGCTGATATGTTGTGATGATGATGAATATTATGATTAAATAAAAAACTGGATACATTCACTTTAAAGAGATAAAAATTTATGAAAAATACCCTAAATTTTAAAAATGATTTCCTTGGTTTTTATTTTCTTTTTAATCTATCTTCAATTCAACTATATGGTGCATTTGGGGTCACCCAAATAGTTCATCTAAATTCATTCCCTAATCATCAATCACATTCACACTCAAATCTTGTAAATGTTTAGTACCGAACTTAATTGACACACTTTTTGTTTTATCTCTTACAGCCAATGTACCTAAACGCAGGCTACGCAGAATGGGAGCTGATCATCCAAACTGCGTTCCACTTCGCGCTGTCCGTGCTCGCCATAGCGTGTCCATGTGCCCTCGGGCTGGCTACTCCTACTGCTGTCATGGTGGCTACAGGAGTGGGAGCTAAACTTGGACTGCTTATTAAGGGGGCTGAGCCGCTGGAGAATGCGCATAAGGTTTGTAGATATTATGGACACTTTTAGACAGTACGGACATCGTATAGACACTTTGGACATCGTGTAAAAGGTGACTGGTAATTAGTGACCGATACTTAAACACGTAATTGTACTCATAATAAATAAATAAATAAAAATAGCCTTTATTTACTCTGACCTTCGTATACACAATATATAGTAATTTTGAAACTAAAAATATAAATTACACTTATTTGTTTTCTACATCTAAACTTAAATTATAAGATTAACTAAACTTAAATTAAATCTTAACTAACCTTAGATTATACATATTTCATTCATTTATTTATCTTATCAGCTACCAGGTCAGGCTGTCTTGCGACATAGGCCTCCTCTAGTTCCCTCCAAATTTGTCGATCCCTCGCTGTATTCCTCCATCCCTTAGGCAGATCATCCTCCCATCTTTTTATCTGTCTTCCTCTGCGTCGTTTTCCGTCCCTTGGGTACCATTCAATTTGGATTGTACTCATGATAACAAACAACTTTCCCAAAGAAACCATTTTTTTTAACCCATTTAATCTTATCACAATAACACAACAGCCGTATGAAATTCGCCTTTGACCTATCAGCTTTTAGCCGCGTGACTCTGCCTACCCACGTTTGCATGGTACGACATTAATGAGACAGAACGGCGTTGCACAGCTGATAGGTCACAGGCGCGCGTGCGCGAATTTCATACGGCTGTTGTGTTATTGTGATAAAAGTAAATGATTATAAAAAATAAACATTCTTTGGGAAAGTTGTTTTTTATCATGAGTACAATCACGTGTATAAGTATCAGTCACTAATTACCAGTCTCCCTGTTATGTACATTGTTTAGACGCCTTCTAGACACAATAGACGTATAGGTACTGCAGGTAGACCCTAAGACACTGAATAGAAATTGTAGGCATTAGACAGACACTGCCATTTATAGATCTTTGACAGTCGTTGCGGGCAGTCAGTGGCCAACCAGTATTACCAAGGGGTATCGTATTACCCACTCCTCACAGATAGGCAGTCGTTCCATGTAAAATACTGGTACTCAGTTGCATCCGGTTAGACTGGAAGCCGACCCCATCATAGTTGGGAAAAGGCTAGGCAGATGATGATGGACAGGGACAAAAGACACTGCATAGACAACATTGACACTAAATAGACTCGTGTAAAAAATACGTCGACGCTGCTTAGATAGCATTCAGATTCATAAATCAGTCGGGCACTAGGAGTCTGACTATTTTGCTGAACTGAGCCTATTTGGCGCAGCCGTGAGGCACACAGTGTCACAATATTTTATTTTTTGTTTAGATTTAAGTTTTATTTTTATTTTTCTTTTCTTATTATTTTTTTATATACTGCAGCACTGCAGTTGTGGCTTGTGGTAAATAAATGTATTTTCGTTCTTTCTTTCAGAATTTTTTTATATGTGAATGTTTTATTCTAAAAAAAAACCCAAACAATGAATTCAATATTTTGTCCATAGGTCAAAACGGTAATCTTCGACAAGACAGGCACCATTACCAGAGGTAGCGCGACAGTGGCCAAGCTGTCGCTGCTGACCGGCTCGGCCAACACGTTGGGCTCCGTGCTAGCTTGCTTGCTGACTGCTGAGCTTAACTCTGAGCATCCCGTGGCTTCTGGTGAGTTTCATATCATATCGCCTGTGTAACCCGATGATATAAGTAGGGATGTATAGTACACTCACATTTCGCCAGTTATATTTAAGTCCCATATAATCTTAACTTATACTGTCACTTACGGGAAATATTCCGTGATTGTTCATTATTTTGAGCTCCCGATATTCCCATGTAATTTTGTATTTTTTTTTATCATTTTCCGAAATAGATGTGGTGGTTCATTTGATCCCTTTGCCTGTTCCTCAAAGTTCTAACTTTTTCACAAGTTTTTTATTTAATATTTTTTTTACTGTTTAAACTTTACTTTAAATACATGCCTCCACGTACTATTTAATGCATCCATCAGCAGAATGTTTTGAGTGCGTTACATTAAGTCTTACTATAAATCGTAACATTTCACCTCAAAAAAAAAGTCGTTACCCAGCAATAATTTTAGCTTAGAGTTACTCAGTTTGATGTACAGAATGCTTGTTTGACGGCTTCGTGACAAGGTGACTTCAAGGTGTAAATGGACCCATTTACACCTTGTATGTATGTCATATGAACGGCCCCGTTTCTCTCGCTGCGTCATCCCACTACAAGACAAAGGCCTCTTGAAATTCAGTTCTTCCGATCCAGGGCCAATGAAGACCACTGGTTTTTGGTTTTGCGGTATAATTTGATGCCCTTTAAACCAAATAAAATCAAAGCATTTATTTCAAATAGGCCAGTTACAGGCACTTTTGAATTGTCGAAACAAAGACAACAATGAAAAGTCGCTACAGTCCCAGTCACAAGGCATAAAAACTGTGAAAGTACTGTAGTTATTATTAAACCCCCCCCCCCCCCACCCCCCACCCCTGTAGTTGCCCCTGTAGTTGTTGTTCCCTAACGTAGATCTCTATGGAGAAGAACGGGCAAGAAACTCCATGGACACTCTTTTAAATCAGAATACTTTTGCAATACCTTGGTTACATCATTTATGTGTAACTTTTTTTACTTCCCTCCCGCAGCCATCGTCCGCTGGTGCAGCGCAGCGCTGGGCGGGCACAGCGGGCTCACGTGCGTCAGCTTCGTGGCGGCGCCGGGCTGCGGCCTGCGCGCCAGGCTCAAGAGCATATCGGACGGGGAGCCGCTGCATCTGGCCAACTTTAACAACCAGCCGAGGTCAGATACATTCTTGGCACTTTAGACGCTGCAGATACATTTTTAAACGCGACATGGACACCGCATCCACTAGAGACGCTGTATAGAAATTTATAGACGCTTCATAGACACTTAAGACGCTGCATAGACACTTTTAGACTCTGAATAGATACTTTAGACGCTGCATAGAAACTTTAGACACTGCATAGATACTTTAGACGCTGCATAGAAACTTTAGACACTGCATAGATACTTTAGACGCTGCATAGAAACTTTAGACACTGCATAGATACTTTAGACGCTGCATAGAAACTTTAGACACTGCATATATACTTTAGACGCTGCATAGAAACTTTAGACTCTGCTTAGATACTTTAGACGCTGCATAGAAACTTTAGACACTGCATAGATACTTTAGACGCTGCATAGAAACTTTAGACACTGCATAGATACTTAAAAATATTTTAAATATTTATATAAAATATTTTAAACGCTGCGTATACACTGTAGACACTGCATAGATATTTTAAACGCTGCATATACACTGTAGACACTGGATAGATATTTTAAACGCTGCATATACACTGTAGACACTGCATAGATATTTTAAACGCTGCATATACACTGTAGACACTGCATAGATATTTTAAACGCTGCATATACACTGTAGACACTGCATAGATATTTTAAACGCTGCATATACACTGTAGACACTGCATAGATATTTTAAACGCTGCATATACACTAGACACTGCATAGATATTTTAAACGCTGCATATCCACTAGACACTGCATAGATATTTTAAACGCTGCATATACACTGTAGACACTGCATAGATACTTTAGACGCTGCATAGAAACTTTAGACACTGCATATATACTTTAGACGCTGCATAGAAACTTTAGACTCTGCTTAGATACTTTAGACGCTGCATAGAAACTTTAGACACTGCATAGATACTTTAGACGCTGCATAGAAACTTTAGACACTGCATAGAGAAATGTGGGTGTACGAAATGTGGGTGTATTAGATACTTTAGACGCTGCATAGACCCTGTAGGCACTGCATAGATATTTTAAAACACAACCTCAATACTTTAGACTCGGAATAAATATTTTAAACGCTGCGTATACACTGTAGACACTGCATAGATATTTTAAACGCTGCATATACACTGTAGACACTGGATAGATATTTTAAACGCTGCATATACACTGTAGACACTGCATAGATATTTTAAACGCTGCATATACACTGTAGACACTGCATAGATATTTTAAACGCTGCATATACACTGTAGACACTGCATAGATATTTTAAACGCTGCATATACACTGTAGACACTGCATAGATATTTTAAACGCTGCATATACACTAGACACTGCATAGATATTTTAAACGCTGCATATCCACTAGACACTGCATAGATATTTTAAACGCTGCATATACACTGTAGACACTGCATAGATACTTTAGACGCTGCATAGAAACTTTAGACACTGCATAGAGAAATGTGGGTGTACGAAATGTGGGTGTATTAGATACTTTAGACGCTGCATAGACCCTGTAGGCACTGCATAGATATTTTAAAACACAACCTCAATACTTTAGACTCGGAATAAATATTTTAAACGCTGCGTATACACTGTAGACACTGCATAGATATTTTAAACGCTGCATATACACTGTAGACACTGGATAGATATTTTAAACGCTGCATATACACTGTAGACACTGCATAGATATTTTAAACGCTGCATATACACTGTAGACACTGCATAGATATTTTAAACGCTGCATATACACTGTAGACACTGCATAGATATTTTAAACGCTGCATATACACTGTAGACACTGCATAGATATTTTAAACGCTGCATATACACTAGACACTGCATAGATATTTTAAACGCTGTATATACACTGTAGACACTGCATAGATATTTTAAACGCTGCATATACACTGTAGACACTGCATAGATATTTTAAACGCTGCATATACACTGTAGACACTTTAAAGATATTTTAAAACGCTGCTTATACACTGTAGACACTTTAAAGATATTTTAAAACACCACATAAATACTATAGACTCTGAATAGATACTATAGACACTTCATATACACTGTCGCCACTACATAGATATTTTAAAACACAACCTCAATACTTTAGCCTCTGAATAGACACTTAAGACGCTGCATAGACACTGCTTAGATATTTTAAAACATCACATAAATACTTTAGACTACACAGACATCGCAGAGATATTTTAGACGCGGCATAGATATTATCAGACACCGCTTTGTCACTGTTGACGCTGCATAGATGTTGTGTGGACTCTGCATAGACACTTCCTTTATAATGCGTGGACGTTGTCGCTGCGTGAATTCTCCATCTTTGTTACGTGGCTACTAGCTGTGTGAATAGTCGGCGAATAGGCACTGAGTAGGTCTAATGGGTGTAAAAATACCTTTAACGAAGTCGATAGGCACTTGTTCTCCACGTCTTTGCGATATTTTTTTTGTTCTAGACCATACCTGAGAACCTTCTAGTTACGGAGATATTAGGGGTCAATGATCCAATTTTTTCATAAGTTTTTTTTTTATAATACTGGTTTTTAAGGTTATATCTTTAATTTAAATACTTCGATGACCCATTAACTATTAAATGCATCTACCAGTGCAATGTTTTGAGTGCGTTACATTAAATTTTACCTTAAAACGTGATGTTTCACTTCAAAAATATATTTTTTTCAACAGATCTGGCAGTACATTCGTGGTTGAAGGAGTACCAGTGGAGGTCGTGTCTCCGGGCGGCGACGCGGCCCTAAGCTCGGCACAAGCGGCCGCCAGGCTCCACACGTTGATAAGGACAGAGCAACCCGGTGCTGGCGAGGTAAGTGTTTTTTTATACATTCTAAGGCCTTAATACCGTCCAATGACAGATTTAGGGTACACTATTCAATCAATCTATCATTTATTTTGTTAAAAATAGGTATAATAATATGTCAATCCATTATCACTGACAACACTATTGTAGCCAATAAGCCTGATATAGTGGTGGTGGATCGATCAGAGCGGCGCGCAATGATTGTTGACATAACGGTCCCGCATGATGAGAACCTCGTGAAAGCCGAGAAAGATAAGCAAATCAAGTATCTTGACTTGGCTCGCGAGGTTGTCGACATGTGGGATGTGGACTCAGCGATCATTGTGCCGATAGTCGTCTCAGCCCATGGCTTAATTGCCAATAGCCTCGACCAATACCTGAGGAGGCTTTCGTTAGGCAGCTGAATCAGGGGCATGATTCAGAAAGCGGTAATCCTAGACACGGTTCGTATTGTTAGGAGGTTCCTCTCTCTAGAGCCCTGACCGCCGGTAGCTTGGACCCCGTTCCCGATACCGGTGGGCACTATTTTTTTTATATTTTTAAATGTTTTTTATATTGTTTTTATTTTAAGGAATATTTAAAAATGTATAAGATTTGTATGAAAATAAATAAAGGGAATAAAAGCCTAGCTACAGAATTCATCGAACTCGTCGTCGCGTTTGCCGTTCTTAACGTGCGTTTATCCACGGTAACGATACATTGCGTATGAGGATATAAAACAAATCAAATTTATTAGATTCCCATAACATTCCTGAAATAATTTCTTGCACCGGTCATCTTAGTATGATATACTGAATTCACCCCATCAGTTTGTGGAGGGCTGTCCCTTACACCCTGTATACTATTTTTAATTGTACGATAGATATCTCATCTCGAAGGCTTCTTTAAGCATTGCGAGCTGAGCTAATTGAACCTTCTAAAGCTGATAGTTTCCTTTCCAGTTTATTATTATCTCCATTCTTTCCCAGGACGTGGAACAAGTAGTCCTGATAGGCAACCGTGAGTGGATGTCTCGGAACGGAGTCACGGTCCCTCGCCGGGTCCAGGAGGCTATGCAGCAAGATGAGGAGTTGGGCAGGACTGCTGTGTTGGCCGCTATTAACGGTAAGACTCAAATAAAGAAAAAAACTAGTCCGCCATCTTTGGGAGTCCGCCATATTGTATTTAGAATTACGTCACTTAGCTAACCATGCATTGTCATCCAAACTAAACGTGTATGCAACAATTTCAGCCCAATCGGAAACCGGAAAGTGGGCGAAATTTAACTTCTAAGATTTTTTTATATAGTTACAGGTGAAGTTATTAAAATCATCTGCCTAGCCTTTTCCCAACTATTTTAGGGTCGGCTTCCAGTCTAACCGGATGCAGCTGAATACCAGTATTTTACATGGAGTGACTGCCTATCTGACCTCCACAACCCAGTGAGTTCTAGGTAATACGATACCCCTTGGTAAGACTGATTGTCAGACTTTTTGGGCCACTGACTACTTGTAACGGCTGTCAATGATCTACAATTGGCAGCCGGGACCAACGGCTTAACATGCTTTCCGAAACACGGAGGAAACTCGGTATGTAATGGGTGGTCACCCATCCACAGACCAACCTAGGCAAGCACGGCTTAACCTAAAGATCGATCCGAGCGGCTGTTATTATTTAGCCACGAGCTCCTCAGGTGAAGTTATAAAAATTTGTCTTTCCTCCACAGACCAACTCGTATGCACAATAGGAGTCGCAGATGAAGTGAAGCCAGAAGCCCATCTAGCAGTGTACTGCTTGAAGAAGATGGGTCTGCAAGTGTGCTTACTCACCGGAGACAACAGGAAGACTGCTGTGGCGATAGCGAGACAAGTAAGTACGATAACATCGTCATCCCCCTGCCCGAGGGTGAATCTGCCCCTTGCTCACTTCAGGGATGGGGAGAGATATAAGAGATACCGCGGCCCTACTACAACAAAACAAAGGGCAAAGAAGGAACATGGATGGGTTTTAGTCAGTACAAGTCTGACACTCCCTTTCGCTCCGCCCAGAGCGGGAGGGGGGGGTCATTTGATGATTTCCCATCCTAAAAAAAGGGGTGGGGACAGTCCGCATATAAACGCTGTCAGTTGTGACTGTTCATCTCTTGGTTGCCACGGCTTATTGGAACTAATTATTTTTCTTGAATTATTTTTACTATGGACACTTTTAACGTACACATCTTGCTACATCGTTCTCACATAATGTACCATCTCAACATAAATGATGTAACCAAGTTATTGTAAAGTATTCTGATTTAAAAGAGTGTCCATGGAGTTTCTTGCCCGTTCTTCTCCATAGAGATCTACGCTAGGGAATGGGCAACTACAGTACTTTCACAGTTTTTATGCCTTGTGACTGGGACTGTAGCTACTTTTCATTGTTGTCTTTGTTTCGACAATTCAAAAGTGCCTGTAACTGGCCTATTTGAAATAAATGCTTTGATTTTGAGTTTGATTATATTTTGCAAACAGATATACAGGGTGGATACCGAGGTTAAAACAGTTACCACGTTTTCAGTACATCATTCTTAAATCCTCCCACGAAAGTTTACATCGGTAATGTAAAAAAAAATTGCTGTTCCATACATTTTGACCGTGTACGTATTGCAGTTTTGTAATAAGCAGCTGTTTTGTAAGAAAATTTGAATTTCTCCTTAAGTATATTCGCCAACTTGCCTAAAATGAGCCTGGAAATATTTTTTTTGCAATTTGAACGAATTGCAAAAAAATTATTTGGTCAGCGCTCTACCCTACTAAACAGTCATATTGGAACAATTCCTCTTCTTCTACAGGTCGGCATCAACAAAGTATACGCCGAAGTCCTCCCCTCACACAAGGTAGCAAAGATCCAGAAATTACAAGAAGAAGGGCAGAAGGTGGCCATGGTGGGCGACGGGGTCAACGACTCGCCCGCGCTGGCGCAGGCGGACGTGGGTATTGCCATCGCTAGCGGGACTGATGTGGCCGTGGAGGCTGCTGACCTGGTGCTCATGAGGGTAAGAGGTTTTGCTAGCTAATTTATGAAGTGTTGCGGTTTTGCTAGCTAATTTGTGAACTTACGAAGTTCCGCTAGTTAATTTGTAAACTTTCGAAGTTCCGCTAGCTAATTGGTGAAATTTCACTAAGACACTTGAAGTTTCGCTAGCAGTATAATATGATTTACCGGCCTTACCTGAGGCCCTCTCCTAGGGCCTCTGGTCATAACGAACCACAAACAATCCTATTTTTGCCAAAAGTGCTCCCCTTTCAGTATTCTATCTATTAAATAAAAATCAATTACTGAAAAAAACAAATAACAGAGCATCACTTAAGAACGGCTCGACCGATTTAGGTGTTTTTTTTTCTTGTTGTTTTCATAATTAAGGACAAGGATAAAGCGGCGTTTCTCCTTTTCTTCATTAGTAAATTGCACCTGAGCGAAGCCGGGGTGGATTGCTAGTCATATTTCAATCACAGATGATTAAGATATTCTTTTTCTGTCTCAGAATGATCTCCTAGACGTAGTAGCCTGCCTGGAGCTGTCTCGCACCACAGTCCGACGCGTTCGGCTTAACTTCTTATTCGCCAGTGTGTACAACTTGCTGGGTATACCGCTAGCTAGCGGGGCGTTCGCTATGTATGGATTACAGTTACAGGTAAGCCAAATCACACTCTATTATAGACAATCATACACACCCATAACAAAACATATATCTGAAGAATTTACACTGTGACAACACAACACCTACAATCAAACACACACCCACAATCACACAAACACACCCACAATCACACACACACACCCTTAACTAAACATATATCTGTAGAATTATCACTGTGACAACACAAAACTATCACAATCACACACACACACCCATAACTAAACATATATCTGTAGAATTTACACTGTGACAACACAACACACCCACAATCACACAAACACACTCTCATAACAAAACATATCTGTAGAATGTACACTGACAACAAAACACACCCACACCTTACATCACTTTTGCACACACATGCTCACACACAACTTTGTTTTATTTACAACACATAATGTAAAACAATTTTTTTATGTTCCCTCAGCCATGGATGGCGTCGGCGGCGATGGCTATGAGTTCGGTGTCCGTCGTCTGTTCCAGTTTATTGCTCAAAACGTAAGTATTATAAACGAACTAGCTTATGCCCGCGGCCTCGCTCGCGTGAAGTTCGATAACTGTCCCACGGGATCATACTACCGGGATAAAAAGTATCCTTTGTGTTAATCCAGGTTATAAATTATCCTTTCTTCACCGAAGCAAGTGATTATACAATACGCACATGAATCCGAAAAATCAGAGGTGTCAAATCAAATCATTTATTTCTTTGCAAACAGTTTATTTATGTATTTATTCAAACTAAAATAACCTATATTAACTAACTAACTTAAAAATAAACTTAAAAAATGGCGTCAAAAAACTCCTCCTCAACGTAGTCAACTGGTAATGTACCCAAAAGACTGGCGGCGTTGCCACGTTGTATGGCAACGCTAAGCCTTTGGCCAAGGTAAAAGCCAGCCCTTGGGTCACGGGAAGAGTCAACTAAACGTTTAGATATGTTTGCAAACATGGGTAATAGGTACATAGATGTTCTTTTATAATGAAGTTCTCCACATTTTGCCGTCACATGGGCATGCAAATAGTTTGTTTTCAATTATACATTTAAAATAAGGGGCATGTCATTGAAATTGTTTATAATAAAAAAAAATTAAAACAATGTCAATATGATCAAAGTATTAAAAAATAAAAAATATTATCAGTAATGTCAAACGGAATAATATTATGCCAACTTGAATAACAATATGTCAATTAGAGTAAAAGTAGGTAGTAACAGTAAGTATATCAATCAGTCAGTGAATCATCATTTAGAAAGTCGTCAATTAAGTAATAGCTTTTCATAATTAAAATTTCCTTTAGCGCCCTTTTAAATTTTAATACAGTCATGTTTTTTATAACATTGGGTACTTTATTATATATGCGTGGGGCGATACCAAAAAAACTTTTTTGCATTAGTGCGGTTTTACATTTCACTCGACATAATTTATTGACGTATTGAGTCCGTACTGGATTGGGGTGTGAGCCTTGGGTTTGAACTCCAGACCTATGACTTGGCAGTAAGTATTAGAGTAAAAGTAGGTAGTAACAGTAAGTATATCAATCAGTCAGTGAATCATCCTTTAGAAAGTCGTCAATTAAGTAAAAGCTTTTCATAATTAAAATTTCCTTTAGCGCCCTTTTAAATTTTAATACAGTCATGTTTTTTATAACATTGGGTACTTTATTATATATGCGTGGGGCGATACCAAAAAAACTTTTTTGCATTAGTGCGGTTTTACATTTCACTCGACATAATTTATTGACGTATTGAGTCCGTACTGGATTGGGGTGTGAGCCTTGGGTTTGAACTCCAGACCTATGACTTGGCAGTAAGTATTAGAGTAAAACTCTCCATAAATGGAATATTCGAATGCTGCGCTATTGATCTGACAATCTATAATACGATTATTGTTTGTGTGTATAGAGTACCAAAGTCTAATAACTTACCTGTATTTTTTGAGCAATTAGAGAAAGTGTTATGTACTATTTGTAACAAAAATTTAAAAAGAAATGTCGTAATTGCAGGTGACTATAATATTGACTGTCTTAAGCGTAATAATAATACTTTGATAGATCTAGAATGTTTGCTCTTAAGTTACAATTTAAAGCTAGAAATAAATCAGCCAACTCGACTTGCGAGCGGCACTTGCATAGACAATTTTGCACATAATGTGGGGAAGAAGTGTAAATCTGATGTGATTGACTTCGGCCTGTCAGACCACACAGCGCAAGTACTAAAATTGCCGGTTAGTAAAAAAATTTTAATAAAATATTGGCGAACAAATAGACGAGACTATACTGAAGAAAATATGCAAAAGTTCAAAAATTATATAAAAACATTTTCTTTTTCTGAAATCTATAATACAAATAATCCTAACACAGCATATAATGTATTTTTGGAAGCTTTCATGATGCTGTACAATTCATGTTTTCCTTTCAAAAGCATTACAATAAGAACCAAAGTAAAACCTCAGTGGCTATCGCATGGCATAAAAATCTGTAGCAAAAAAAAGAGAGAGCTTATGTGGAACTATAGACTAAATCGTAATGAAGTAAATAAATCTAAATTTAAAAAATACTCTAAAATATATAAAACTATAATTAATTTAACGCAACGTGCACAAAACAATCATAAAATAAAATCATCTACTAACAAATCCAAAGCCACATGGGCGATTATAAATAGGTCTAAACTCAATTTACCAAAAGGTAGTATCACTTCCATAGAAACAAACCATACAACTATAACCAGGCCAGGAGAGATTGCGAATGCTTTTAACAATTTCTTTATAGAAAAGATAGAACCAATAACAGACGCTGGTAAGGACGTAACCGTGAATATTTCCAAATCAAATCAATCTATGTTCATGGCCCCTAGTACTCCATATGACATACTTCAAATTATAAGATCACTTAAAAATACCACAAGTGTTGGATACGATGGGATCTCTACTAGAATCCTAAAGTATATTGCTTATCATATCTGTGACCACCTAAGCCATATCATTAATATGTGTATAGCCACCGGATCATACCCGGAAAGTCTAAAAACTACTATCGTTAAACCCATCTTCAAAAAAGACAACAAACAGAGTATGAGCTGCTACAGACCTATTGCACTTATTCCTATAATATCAAAAGTTTTTGAAAAATACATTTATAATCAAATTTATAACTATTTAGAAAAATTCAACATTCTTACAGAAGACCAGAAAGGTTTCCGCAAGAATAAAACAATAAACATGGCTATTTTTGATTTTTTAAATAACGTTATGGGTAATGTGGATAAAAGAACGCCGGTATGTTCCATTTACTGCGATATGACCCAGGCTTTCGATTATGTGAATCATGACATTCTCCTCCGTAAACTGGAAGCTTATGGCATTAGAGGCAATGTTCTAAATCTCGTAGAATCTTATCTAAAAAATCGTAAACAATTTACAGAAATCTCTAAAATAAACATTAATACTAAAAAAGAAGAAACATATGCATCAAAAAAACGTATAGTTAAATTTGGGGTCCCGCAAGGGAGCGTATTGGGTCCTTTGTTATTCATAATCTATATAAATGATTTGCCATTAGTAACTACTTATCCAGTATCACTTTTTGCCGATGACAGCACGGTCACTATTAATTCTATAAATAAAGATAGGTATGAACATGAAATTAATAATACAATCAATTCAATAATTAACTGGTTAGATAACAATAATTTAAAAATCAATCTTGAAAAAACAAAAATTATGTTCTTCAGTCAACGTTTAGTAGCACCAAATATTAATGTTCACCACAGATTAACTGTTATAAGAAATGTAGACACAGCAAAATTTTTAGGTGTAACCATTTGTCAATGGTTACACCTAAAAATTTTCGTCTGAACTGGAAAGCACACACAGAAGAGTTAAATAAAAAAGTATGTTCTTCTGCCTATGCCCTCTACAAACTAAAACCTATTATAAGTACCAACGCGCTTATTACTGCCTACCATGGTATTGTCGGCTCCATATTGAGATTTGGAATTATATTTTGGGGAAACTCTACTAATAAGGAAATCATTTTTAGGTCACAAAAAAGGTGTATTAGGGCTATGTTTGGTTTGAAAATAACTGATAGTTGCAAACAGTATTTTATTAAATATAACATTTTAAGTCTGCCTTCCTTATTTATTTATGAAATAGCTAATTTTATACAAGCCAATCCTAACCTATTTAAGAAACTATCAGACGTTTCTATTCGTAATCGACGAGATAATAAATTATGCGTACCAAGATCCACCACGGCATTGATGCGTAAAAGTATTTTTTGTTTAGCACCAATCATTTATAATAAAATCCCAAAACCTATTAGACAAATGCCTACTGCTCTGTTTAAAATACATTTAAAAAAATATCTCATAGCCAAATGCTATTATTCCATATCGGATTTTTTAAATGACCGCAATTAATTAAATAGATTCCTGTAATTACGATATTTTCACAATTTGAGCCCCAAATCTGTAAATCAATACTTTCTATTTTTTAATTATCATAGTTTGCTGTGTAGACTCATTTTTTTAATTTTTTGGTTTATTCTTAGCCAAAAATATGTTGTTTTGTACGCCTTAAATGGCAAAACATGTAGATCTACCTGTTATTTTTAAGACCTTGCACATATTATTTGATGTATACTCATGTTTTACAATAAAAATATATTCTATTCTATTCTATTCTAAAAGTAGGTAGTAACAGTAAGTATATCAATCAGTCAGTGAATCATCCTTTAGAAAGTCGTCAATTAAGTAATAGCTTTTCATAATTAAAATTTCCTTTAGCGCCCTTTTAAATTTTAATACAGTCATGTTTTTTATAACATTGGGTACTTTATTATATATGCGTGGGGCGATACCAAAAAAACTTTTTTGCATTAGTGCGGTTTTACATTTCACTCGACATAATTTATTGACGTATTGAGTCCGTACTGGATTGGGGTGTGAGCCTTGGGTTTGAACTCCAGACCTATGACTTGGCAGTCCAACGGTCACACCACTAGGCTCTCACAGCTGACAGACCCTGCTGTACCGAAGGCACGCGGCCGGACCTAAGGGGAGGGGGGGCACGCGCTGCGTGTCCGTAAATGAGTTCTTAGTCTTCGAGAAGAGATGTCAGCAACCATGTAGGGGTCCGCACGGGCCGATGCCTGCCAGGGCTGCGGGACTGTTCGAAAGAGATACCGCGGCCCTGGAACACAAAGGGCTAAGAAGGAACCTGGATGGGTTTTAGTCAGTACAAGTCTGACACTCCCTTCTGCTCCGCCCAGAGCGAGGGGTCATTTGAGGATTTCCCAACCAAAAAAAAAAAAACTTCCATATTGCTTTCAATACATCCTTATCTATCTAAATTGTACTTAAGTTAATATAATTCAATTCTAATCTTACAGTTTCAAAAAACCAACCCTAGAGAAACTCCGGACAGCCGAATACCTTCAATCCATTCACCTAGAGGAGCTGGACTCGGTGTCAGTCCATCGGGGTCTCGACGAGCGAATAGACCCCACTGAGCGGGGGGCCTCGCCTTTGGCCAAGTAAGTATAAAATACTAACATTTATTTCTTGGCTGGGTTTTTTAGCCTGATCTCTCTCCAGTAGGATTGATATGAGGGTGAGGGAAGAGAGTGTACCTGTGTCTGGAAACACTAGTGCGCTATATTTCTTTCTGGGCGATGGCTAATCTCCGCACCGCTGAGATTTGGCAGAAATTTGATTTGAAGGACTGTTTTCTCACACATTTTTCCGTGAAAATTACATTATGACGACGTTGGAACCCGACTGATCTAGGGCACAACGGTATGTAAGTGCACCTCATTACTTAGATCAGCGACGTATGGCCTTCAATTTGCAAACCGCATCAATTATACACCGTGATTTTTTAGGCATCTTACAACAGCAGCCCACTTCATGTATCCAATGAAACTAAACATTAATTTAAAAAAAAATAGGTATTTATGAGATTTGGTAAATTAATATAAAAATATTATTCATTATGACGCATGACGTAGTTGAAACACCCTGTTGCGAGCGGTGATCTACTCGACTCGTGCGCTGAGTAGGTATTTTCTACCGTTTGATACGTAGACATTATTAACAAGATGTTTCATAATCCTAATGTATTAAATGTCGGATACATTAAGTGGACCACCCTTGTAAGACGACTAAAAAGTCACGGTGTATCAGTGGCGAAGGGTCCATACAACTCGATTCCTACCGGATCCCCTTTGAAAAATGGCACAGTCAGTATTCTATAGACAAAATATAATCACAATAAAGATATGTACTCCGGCTTACCTGTTACAAAAATTGACCCTTCGCTACTGCGGTGGAAGAAAGCTCTAAAGAGCACTTAGATCAATGAGGAGTGGAAGAATTATGTTGTTTCTATGCCATTCTTATACGTATTGGTAAAAATGTGACTTAGATCACTATGGTTCCAACGTCGTCTATCCAATTTTCAACCCCTGAAAGACTGGGGTAGACTACTGCCCCCGTAGCATGACCACCGTAGACAAGGATTTCTTTGACGGAAGAATCGACAAAATGACAGATAGTGCAAAGAAATCTGTCATTGTGTCGACACGATCTGTCATTTTGTCGATTCTTCCGTCAAAGAAATCCTTGTCTACGGTGGTCATGCTACGGGGGCTGTAGTGAATCTGCGGCTAAAAGCCAAAGGTTTAGATCACCATACATAGCCCGTGCGAAAAACTGTGACAATAAGAAGAGTGAGTTCTCCCCTCCGGCTGGAACGATGTAAGATTCACAGTATGAGGGACCGAGACACTACAAATATCAATATTTTTTGATTTTTAATCGAAAGTTTTTAATACTTGTTTATGGATGATATGCCACAGAAAAGCAGACAGCGCTGTCTTATAGTGGTCACAAGCTCTAAAAGTATACAGAAATCAACCAATTGGCAATAAATTACGCATTTTCATCAAAATTTTGTTTCCATGACTGTCCTATCGTATCAAATAAATAAATTGTAAGTAATTTATCCGGACAGTTAGTAACTTATTATAGTCGCTTTTGATGCTTAAAGGTGGCTTAATTAATTGGCGCGACCCTATCCATTGCACAGAGCTGGATACACTCGTTTTCAAGACCTGGTCCGTTAAAAGCAAATTTTAGATGGCGCCACCATAGCTAGATCTCAATTTGACCAAAGAGGTCAAGCTATTTAGAAATTTAAAATGACATTACCAGATTTTCAAGACCAGTGATAGTCTAGTGGTGTGACCGTCGGACTGCCAAGTCATAGGTCTCGAGTTCGAACCCAAGGCACCCCGACTCCCGGACAGGTTAGGTTCGAAGGAGATGGTGGGGTCTAGAGAGCGAGCGGATTAAAACCCCACCATCTCGTTCGTGTTAGGTTAGGTTATAGGCACTAGCCACACGATAAAGAGTAGTCCAGACTTTCAGCCAATGACGATGCTTGGAACCGCTATGCTAGCGCCATTAGCTTACACTTTCTATTGTAGATAGATCAAGTAATTTTGACCATAACTGCAATCCATCCAACCAATGAGGTAATTTTCTGGAAGTCATCTTGACTGACAGCGATCAATTGTCGAACATACAAAATACTAAGCGCCATCTCGAGGAAAAGAATCCAGCAATAAAAACACCCGTATCTATAAACAAGTCAAAGTAATTATGAGTAAAAGTAACAACTTAGATACGAGTTTTATTCTGTAGTTAAATAATAGCTTGAAGTTAGAACTGTCAAAAGTTATAATTCTCAACTTTGGTTTCTTTGACGATTCTTATTTCGTTCAAATTCTTGTCTATTGCATAAAAAGGTTGCATAAATAATTAATTAAACCCAAGTAATTACTTAAATTCAAATAATTACTCAAACTGAAGTAATTACTTAAACTCAAGTCATTATTTAAAGTCAAGTAATTACTCAAACTCAAGTCATTACTTAAACTCAAGTCATTAGTTAAACCCTAGTAATTACTTAAAATCAAATAATTACTCAAACTGAAGTAATTACTTAAAGTCAAGTAATTACTCAAACTGAAGTAATTACTTAAACTCAAGTCATTACTTAAACCCAAGTAATTACTTAAAATCATATAAATTACTCAACCTGAATTAATTACAAAGTCAAGTAATTACTCCAACTCAAGTAACTTGACTATAGATAACAGGGTTAGCGCCACACGGAACTAATTTGATAATTTTCTTCCCCCTAGACGGAACTACGGGCAATTTTACTAATAAAACAATATTTCTTTTGCTTATTAATAACTACTTTCTGCCGCCTTTTCGCTTGCAGAAAAAAAACTACATTGATTTCTTACAACGATTCGTAGCAGTCGCGGTCATAAAACGAGGAAACGAGAAGACATGATATTTTTGTTCTCAATATTTACTGTTCTTCTCGTTCGTTTCATGACCGGTACTGACACGAGTCTGGGCAATTAGTAACTAGTTTTAAGCTGTATTCATCGAATTCTAAATTCTGAATCTTAGATAGTTATTATGGAAAAATAAACTCAACTTCGTAAATGACAAAGCTCAAATCCCATTGTAACTTAAATTAGAACCCTTTTTCTACAAATGTTTACTCAAATATCAAAAATCAATTTTAATAACCTATCGCTAGTTGATTGACTCGCAATTTTTTTAAGTCATCCAAGTTTCTGAATTCAAGTATAGTTTTAAGTTCTCATCTCTCTCTTCTCCATTATATTTTGTATCTGCTATCTCTATCTAACCATCTCTTTCTTTCAACACAGCAAAAACCGCGACTCTTGGAAATCTGCACTTTTGAAAGTTGAAGTATAAAGTATGTAATCTCCTATAGATATGGTGGTGTTTTCCTGTTTGTGTGTGTGTTTTCTTGTCTGTCTTGTGTTTGTTTTGCGTTTTACCCGACTGTGTTAAAGGTGGGGTTGTGTTTGAAGTTAATCATTTTCGAATTCAAAAGATTTGTTTTATCTTTCTGAAAATATGCATGCATGCGTATTTTTTTTTCGAAATATCGATCTACAGCAGAGTCTGAAATGTTTCTATAAACAGAATAAATGTTGTTTTTTTATGTGCTGATATATTTTTTACTTGTAAGTTGTTCCTTCATTTGGTGGTGGGTGACAAGAAATACAGGGTGTAACAGAAAGTCTATAGTCATATGAAAGGACATGCTGCAGACCATCAAACTGAACAACTTTCTCCTTGGGTCCAATATCCTAAATGCGTAAAAATTATCAGTTGTCCCGTACATTTGGGTCGAGTAGGTATTGAAATTTTGTATGAGACAGTTGATATTTTTTTGCATTTACGATATTGAACCCATAGAGAAAGTTGGTCAGTTTGATGGTCTGCAGCATGTCCTTCCATATGACTGTATAGTCATATGGAAGGACATGCTGCAGACCCTTTCTGTTACACCAAATATATTATTCTTTTTAATGTAAAATGAATGTTTGATATTTTATCATGCATGTATGGTGGTTGGTACTTGTGTTTTCGTTTTTTTTCTGAGTTGGTTCTCATTAATTTTCCTTCATTTCAGTTCTTTTGCTTATGTTTAAACTGATCATCTCCACAACCATAGATGTCATTGTTTTATAAAAGTCATAGTCGTTGATTAGAAATCGTTATTTCAACGTAGAATGGGCTTTGAATTATTTGGCCTGCCTTATTTTATTTTATTTTCAAAACTGGCTGTACCCGGCATGCGTTGCCTACTACCTGCCTACTACCTATCTACCACCTCCCTACTACCTGCCTACTATCTCCCTACTACCCACCTACCTACCATCCACCTACTACCTTAATTTTAAGTCAGGAAATCCGATCTTGAAACTACTACTAACTGACCCTTCATTGACCAACTGTTTTTCAACTTTGTCTATTATTATTTTTCCCAGACTTTTCCATCGCAGCAAACCAGCTGAAGGCTGTCTCCTACAAGAAGAAGATGACTTAATGACCGTCTCCTTCATCCCCAAGAGACGACAGGAGCCCAGCATCAACGGATGATATCAGCCCACCGCTGGGCAAACGTCCCGAGGTTAGACTAGGTATCAGATGAGCGATAGATGGCGCTGTTTTAAAGATATTGTTGATTGATCCTGTAGGCAACGAAAAAGAGCTGTGCAAGGAGATTTTGGCGTTTGAATAACCTTGACAGACGCGCTTTTGTTTTAGTGCTGTATAGTTTTTCAAGCGCTTTAATGCCATTGAGAGAAGGTGGCTGTTAGTAAACTTTAGTGAAATTGTCTGTGGTTTTATAGTAATTGTATTGAAAAAAAAAAACAAAATGGCGGAACAAGTTGCGAATTTGGCAAAGCGCCGAAAAATCCTTGTACGGAAATGGTTAGGAGTTTGCTGTTTAATTTCAATGTACAGTTCTTTTACAGTAATTGTACACGGCGGCACGTGAAGCTGTACATTTCCAGTGTAACTTGGACTTGCTTCATATAATTTCCTATAAAATGAGAGATCCGCATAAACTGGTTTTGTATAGCTTGATTGGCCGTCGTGCGTATCACCGAGTTTACTGACGATCGAACACTTTTTACCTTTATACCCTGAGTAATAAGTTTGAAAATTGGTAGACCATCAATGAGTGCGGTTGTACCTCTGATTTTGCATCCCTGTCAATATCTCTGTGATCTTAACAGCGTCAACTTCCCTCGCGATTGCTGAAAACTCTTCCTGATCATTTAATTCACACTCACACATCCACACACACACCCACGCTCAAAATCTCTGTTATCTTTAGTCTCATAACTATAAGATAATTTTTGTCACTATTTGACGAAAAATATCTGTGAAAGGACTATAACTGAAATTGAGTACTTCTCTTAATATAATTTTAATAGAAAAAAAAACTAACTAGCAAAAAAATTGTAGTCAACGAAAGTTGTTAATAGCGCCATCTATTGACGAAATGGACATTATGTCCTTATAAAGGTATTGAATGGACAATTTCCCAAATGGAATATTTGTCCGATGGACAAAGTGCAGTGTTACGGTGAAACTAAGAATAAAGACTGATGTGTTTGTGTAAATATTAAGAGTGTCAGGCGAAGTTGAAAATTGAAGATTTTGTGAAATGACTAGGTAAAATATTTTTATAATTAGTGGTAGCTTTTTGTTAATTTTTGTTTAATTTTGTTTATGGTTTTTGTATTTTGATTAAGTGGGATTGGATGCAGATTAAAATAAAACTGTAATCGTAGTGACACCTACAGTTTTTATTTATTTAATGTATCTTAAAGCAAGTTATTTAAGTACAATTTATTGTGGAATGGAGTATTTTTTGTCCCGTACTCGTAAAATCCTCAATTTCCGAACTTCGTTATTATCTAGCCTTTAGAAGCTAACATGGCTTTAACATAACAAGATATATCGCTTTGTATTTTAAATTAGTTATAAATTCGTACAAAATGTATGTAAAAATATATTATGAAAATATTATTAGCTACCAATGATTAAACACTCTGAAAATCGCTTTCAGTACAATAATAAAATTTCACTTAAATCTTTTAAAAGATGCCTTCAAAAATTGATTTCGTCTGTGAAAATGAATTTTAATGTTAAAATTTTGCTTAAAAAGCTATAAAATATGTCGTTTATTTTTGTAAATACACCCAGTTTTGATTGGCACGAAAAATAATCATTCGGCAAATAAAATTGAAAAAAAATATATTGACAAGAAAATCGCCAAAAAAAAAATTTTGCCTCTTTAATCCAAACACTTTGTACTTCCTTTTTTTAATTGAATTATATCACGTTGCAATATTATTCCATTATTGTATAAATCAATAGTTACCATTTTGTACAAATAATAATGTTTTTTATTATTAATTTAATAATGTACAACATTTTGTAATGTAAAACGTTTTCTATCTCATAAATCTTCATTAATATTTCAAAAAAACCAACAAAATATTGTACACTATTAAACTATAATAAATCTAAAAGAAAACATTCAAATTTACCTACAACATCAATTTCGGATCAGCTGTTCTCGAATTGTTAGCTGACAAACAAGAAATAAACAATAAATGGAATATTAGTATCAACACCCAATTTTGTATCTGCCTGCCGTTTCCCAACTATGTTGTGGTCGGCTTCCAGTCTAACCGGATGCAGCTGAATACCAGTATTTTACATGGAGCGACTGTCTATCTGATATTCCATTTAATTATAACTCCAACGAAAGGCGGGAACTGTATAATATAGTATTATTTTGATATTTTTTATTAACAATGTCATTGACACTATAAAACACCCAGTTTTGCACCAAATTTGGTAACCCCAGTTTTTAATCACTATCTAATAAAAAAAAAAATTAAAAAAAATATTAGAAATTATTATAATAATAAAAAAAAAATGTTATTAGAATCATTATTTATATTAAAATTATTAAACTTTTTGATTGGAAGTCAAATATATTATATAAATAATTAATTTCCTCATCAATAAATTGAAATGTAAATGAATAATCATACCACATCTTGTCTAGCCTTTTCCCAACTATGTTGGGGTCGGCTTCCAGTATGCAGCTGAATACCAGTATATTACATGAAGAGACTGCCTATCTGACCTCCACAGCCGAGTTTGTGGGTAACACTTTGGTCCAATAGCATTAGCCGACTGGCTGATACTTTTATCACAAGCTATTAAAAAAAAAAAACATTTTATTCAATACTAGCGACCCGCCCCGGCTTCGCACGGGTGCAGTTTTCTAAAGAAGAAATTGCACTTTGCAAAAAAAAAACTACAGTGTGGAAGGTTTACAAAACAAAAATAAAAACAGCAAAATTGCATGTTTGTGTGAAACCGTTTGCGAGTCGGTGTCCCTTCTACCGTGTATATTCTTTCATAGCTGTGTCCTGCGGTTTCACCCGCCGCTTCTGACTTGTTTTCTTTTTGCGTAGCATGATGTTTAGCCTTCCTCGATTAATGGGCTATCCAACACTAAAAGATTTTTTCAATTCGAACAAGTAGTTCCTGAGATTAGCGCGTTCAACCAAACAAACTGTTCAGCTTTATAATATTAGTATACATATAAACCTACAATAGGGTATTTGCCTGAAAAAAACAATTTAGTCCGTCTGTTAGATTATCAAAAAATATTGGACACGTATTTTTTCTTTTGTCATCTAAACGAAAAATGACCACGATACAGCGCGTTGAAATCTCGCGTGACGTCACAATTTTTGTTACTTTTTACTAGCCAGTGACGTCACAAGCCCCCTCTCTTGAACTTTGATGCGCTGTATCGTCGTCATTTTTTGATTACGTGACAAAAGCAAAAATTCGTGTGCAAAATTTGTTGGTGATGATTTTTTTTTCGATGTTGGTAAAGAGCCTATATTACTAACATAACAAAAAAAAACAGCCGAAAAGATCGAAATTTGCAGGCAATTAATATTTATTTAGATAGTTTTTTTTAACTTTATTCCCAAAAAAACAAACTTGCAATTCGTATAGTGCCAGTGACTTTGTTAGTAACATTGCTGTTTTAAAAGTGACATTATAATTATTTTCTATATGAAAAGTTAGTAATATAATTTGTATTTAATTCCGTTAAAATATTTGCGCCTTGTCGATGGCAATAGGCTCGCCCCTTATTACATGAGACTTAAACATAACTGGCGAAATGTGGATGTACTATTAGGTACACCTCTGCCTACGAAAACGAGACGTCATGTTATTTGAACGGAGTTAAGTACAGAAATTTTATTAAAAAAACTTAAGATATTTTTGCGTTTATACGTAGTTGATACATTTATACATTTTTTTGTTTCGTTTTTACACTTATCATTTTAATCGTGTACCGTATTTATACAGTTTTAATATTGTAGTTTTAATATGGATATATTTTTGTAACAAAATATAAAGATTCAATTTTTATTTTTGCGTTTTATTATTTCTTTCTTCATTTTGACAGACGCTGCTGGATGGAAAAAGTGTCCAAATAAGCATGTGAATGGACAAAGTGACTTTATGTGTCGGGAACATCAATCAATACTCAATTCTTTATTGCTTTCCACAATGTAGGCTTAGGTGGTAGACATTTTTGCAAAAGAAACAATCGTGGACCCTGTCGGGCACAGCAAAAGAAAAATAATAATATGTGGAGATGAGGACTTATCATTTAAGTATTAAGAGAGGAGGTTTCAGCGGAACGGAAACAAGTCTCTGATTTTAAATAAGTTCAACAGTTTATTGGATCATAACACAGGACTAAATTAAAATAGTTCAGAACAGTATTCGCGGACAATATTGGCGCGTGGCGTCACGGACCGACTTGCGTGGGAAGTTGAAAAATGCACGTAGAAGTGCCTAGCGCGTAAGCAGCGGATTGACGACGCGCCGCGCGTATCGGGCACACGCTTGCAACCGCCACGTGGGAAAGAGATAGCGATATATCTTATTCTGTGTATCGTAGCAGTGCGCGACCGCGGGTCGCTCTTATTGGTCGACTTGTAGGTCTCTGGGTTGCTACAGTATCTTATAATCTAACTTATTCTAAAAACATGTTGGTTTATTCTATACGAGATTCAAGGATTTATCATTCAAAAATTCATTGACACTGTAGTAACATTTACTTATTAATAGCTTTTTTAATTTGTTCGTGAATAGATGGAGTTTTTTTTCTTTTCTTATTGCTTCGGGTAACATTTGTATATTTTTATTAACATAACCAGAGGACTTGTTGAATGTATTTTTAAACGGAATGTTGGTAGGTTGTTATCATCTAACATAAAGAGTGTAAATAGACCCATAACGAAGCCGAAAAGCACTTGTCCTCCCCGTCTTTGCGATCATTTGTTTGTTCTAGACCATACCTGGGAACCTTCTAGTTAAGGAGATATTGGAGGTTAAATAATATGTACCAACTTTTTCACAAGTTTTTTTTCAAAATACGACTTTTTAAGGTTTTAACTTTACTTTAATTACCTCCATGACCCGTTTACTATTCAAAGCATCTACCAGCACTAAGTTTTGAGTGCGTTACATTGAGTTTTACTATAAAACGAGGTTTTCACCCCAAAAAAAAAAGTCGTTTCCCAGCAATATTTTTTGCGTAGGGTTACTTAGTTTGGTGTACATAAAACGTAGTTGACGGCTTCGTGAGAGAGAATACATTAAATACAGGGTGTAAACTGGGGTCCGTTTAAACCCAACAAGAAAAAGACCAAGAATGAACAAGAATTAGTCAGAAACAAGTTAATTTTCGAATCAGTAACGTTTTATTTAATTGTGTAAACTTATAAATTGCATTTTGTTAACTATTTTAGTTGCTAAATATACATACTACATAAATACGAAAAACTATTCCGTCAGTCACAAATACGAATTTCAAAATACCGATTTTCATAATTCCGAATGGTTCAAAATTCCTAAAATAAGAACTCCGATTTGTCATTCATAGGATGAATGATATTTATAATTTCAAAATTCCTAACGTTTATATAAGATAAGATATTTATTTTGCAAATATGGGTACAAACACGGTGACATAAAAATATAAATAAAAAAATAAAAAAAAATAAAAATTTATTCAAAAATATAAGGTGCAACATTTACAGTTTTTCTTAAATCTATGTCGAGTTAACCCGTGATTTGTGCCTGAACTAGGTAATCCTGTGTTTCAGGCGATTGGAGGTAACATTAATTGATTAAATAATCATATTATTATATTAATCTTATTGGTACCTATGCAAAAAACGTATATAAAATTATATTATCTTAACATAGCTTACAAAATAACAATAATAGGAACAATATTTACTTTAGCACTAGTAATAACTTCTCTGTATCTTCATAGGACATAGTTTGAAGGGCTTCCTTAAGGGTTTTCTTGCAGTTACTGTGATTTAAAGAGTAGATGTTTATTTTTTCATTTATCCTGTTATATAGTAGCGGTCCGAGGTACATATAAAACTTCGCTGTGAAAGCATGTATTGTACTTTTTTGAGGGCAAACTATATCTTTAAATGAAAATTAAATTAAAATTAAATGTCAGATTTTTCTAATTTCATATAATTATATATACCTATATTTCTCCATTAAAAATCCGTCACACTATAGTACGCTTTGTCTACTAAAAAAATTCGAAGTTTTATTTTGAATAACGTCAAGTTTAATTCTTTCCAACTCCTCGGTATTTAATTATACACGGTTAGTTTTAGGTCGTTCTGGAACCGAAAGCCATAAACTCGATCATCGAACTCGAAATGATTGGGACTATTTTTTTCAAAAAGTAACAATAAAATAAATCAAATTTATTGTTTTTTTTGTAAAATAATGAGAACTCGAAGTAGTAGTCCTTGCGGTAAATGCATATGTGTGTGTACGTAACGTATCGACGATCGGCAACACATGCAAACGGTACCCATTGAAAAATCCATTCATCGATCAGACAGCTTGATCCGTAAGCCACGCCCCCACCCCACGCTTACACAGTCTAGCCGACGCGATCGGCGCTCTTTCTAGTGTAGTCGCGCGTTTCGCTGTATTAGGTCACTCACGCGTAACCTAATCACGTGTCAAAAATGATTCGGCAATATGTCTACTCCAATGTGGAGTACTTATTGGGCAATGGTGGATTTTTATGGGATGGCGCACCAGAACTTGGAAGAGGCTAGACTCTTGTATGCTCAGCCGGAAAACCTGAACTCACTGCGCGCTCGTGGAATCACCGACCCTCAAGTTCCCTTCACCTCCACCAATCTGGCTGTAACCCAGCGCCTCCTCGATCATGGCATGTTTGGGCAGGTATTATTAATGACCAAATAATAGAGCCTATTTTTATTGAAGGGCACCTGACTGGTGGTTCTTATTTGGATATACTGCAGAATATTATACCGGAGTTGCTAGAGGATGTGCCTCTGGCTTATTTACGCGGTATGTACTATCAGCATGTTGGATGCCCTGCTCATTATGCGAATTTAGTGCGTGCGTATCTGAACAGTGAGTTTGGTGAGCAGTGGATAGGTCGTGGTGGCCCTGTGGCTTGGCCAGCAAGGAGCCCTGACTTAACCCCACTGGATTTTTATTTGTGGTGTGAGATAAAAAGACTAGTTTATTTCGAGGAACATACTACTCGAGATGAGTTAAGAAGTGCGATTGTGGACGCGTTTAATATTGTGAAAAGTGACAGAGACGCATTAGCTAAACGCGACGTTCCTAAGCCTGTAGAAAGTATGACGGAAAAATTAGAGTTATTGAACTTATAAGTAGATAAACGAAATTTAAATCAAGCAATAATTCGGCGCCGTGTTCTTTAAGATAGGTATATCAACATAAATTAAAATAGATACGCGGTAGATAAATAGGTAAAAAAATAATAACACGAAAAGCGAATTCTGACTTTATTTCTTAACCGTAAACGGTGAAATTTAGAAATTTCATCAAACTAGGTAAATACGCAGTTTACTTAAAAATATTCTGAGAAATCTGTTGTATAGACTTTACAAGGATGCACAACCGAATTCCACGGTTAACGTTATAAAAATAGGGTATTTTTCTGTTCGAATTGCCTGCCTTTGTAGAAGCCGCCACTAGCATTGCCGCAACAAAATTGTTTTAAGCTGTAATAGGTACTATTTTTTATTTATCATATGGTAGGGTATTGGGTATGTTTCTTAAGTACCTATTAGATCGATTGATCAACACTCGATTCAATGCCTTAAAAACAACTCCCAAGCGTACTCGTCGTTGTGTAGTTGAATAAGTACGAGTATTAGTGATTTCGTGATGCGAGACTGGTGAATTAATTGTCAATTAATTTCTCTCGTTTACGAGGAGACCAGAGATGATGGAGGTAAATGAACTTACACCAACCTTAATCGTACCTGAAATGAAATATCTACTTACGCCTTTTAAAACTGAATATCAAGACAAATAAATACGAGGAGGTAGAATTAAAAAACTAATGACAGATGTGTTTTCCTACTCATAATTGCATAGTTAAGTGATTGTTTACAGTTATTATCTTTGTGGTAAATCAAGTAGTTAATTAGGTATCATACTGCTTGTTTTATTGTACATTATTTAGGTACGTATTATAATATCCAAGTTGTTTGTTTTGACAATGAGTGAAAACGAAACTTGAACGGCGATCTAATTTTAGCAGTTTATTCGAAGTACCTATTGAAAATCGGAACGTTGTTTTTCGGACCGAGAACCCATAGAGCATTAATTTGATTCTTCGAACGTATGAAAATCGGAAAAACAAACAAATCGCATTTACGACTTTCGGTCAAATAAATTTCGTGATTTTTAATCATCATCATCATCAGCCTATAGCAGTCCACTGCTGGACATAGGCCTCCTCAATCGCACGCCATTTAACTCGACTTTCAGCAATTCTCATCCAGTTGCTACCAGCCACCCTGCGAAGATCGTCACTCCACCGAGCCTGAGGGCGTCCCACCTGTCCTGTCCTGTCCTGTCCTGTCCTGTCCTGTCCTGTCCTGTCTGGGTGATTTTTAATAATAAACATTATATCATTCTTAAATATTATGAAATTCGGACTTCTGAAAATTTGGAACAACGAAATTCGGAATAAAACATATTTAGATGTGCCCTAAATATACACTACAGTAGAAATGGCGACTTCATAGCTTGGCGACGTTATTCAGAGTGCGATACGAGGCCCCACCGCCTGTCCTGTTCCTTGTACAACTCCACCTGCACCTTTAGGGACCACACCGGGGCCACTACTAACGCTGATGATGATTATGCCATCAACTAGCTGATTTCGGCCACAGCGACTGCATTCGATGGCTTTCTCAGGTGGTTGTCGAGAGCTTTGGTGTGCTGGTCTTTCATGTGCTCTCCAGTGGCAAGCAAATCCAACTTTGGACGAAAATTTCCGAACACAAAGTGGACATGTCAGACCCTAATTGACGACATTGTAGGATATAGCTGGTTGTGGTCTGAGGTGAGGTGGTTCATCACCTTTTAAATCTAACTGCGCCGCCACTACTTCGACACTAACGGTCAACAAAATACTGGCAATATACAACATTATTTTTAGTATATGCGAAACCTGAATATAGTTTGTTCAGAATAAGTAACTGAATCAATTCCAATAATTTTTAAACCATGTTATATTTTTCCCAAAAATATTAAAAAAAGCTAAAAGTTGGATACCGAACGACTTTTAGTACCTATCGCAATTATTTAGGTACCTAATGCCAAATTATTATTATCAATGAGCTCAAGACGACGCTGGAGGCATGCGCTGCGTGGTGACCACGTTTTTGTGCGGACAACTAGGTAACAGAACAAGCTTAACTTTGTGATTTTTCATGATACAGTTTTGAAATTTTGTACATAGATTTTTTACATAAAAATACTAGACACGTGTATCAGGTTTCGCATATACTAAAACTAATGTTGTATAATTTAACCAAACGTGAGGTAAATCATATGTTAAACAATTGATGATCAGACAGAAGTACTCTTAATAATTAAAATGTAAGTAGGTATAACAGATCTAGTATTGTTTGTATATGTAAGTGGTAGATATTTATTGATCTTGTTTGTATAACTTTACAGTAGGTTTATGTGTTTTTAATTTATTTTATTTCTTTTTAAGCAATAACTTTGTAATGTTTTATAGTTGTATAAGTTCAAGGTTGTGTCTAACTCAACAGCTCACTAACTCCTATAATCAATCAATCATTTTATTATCAGGCAGCCCATAGATAAAAATAAACAAAATAATCTTATAAAATAATAAACTAATACATATAAAAAAACTTATTTAACTAAAACTAGACACGAATCGTTGACGGCGTCGTGTTCTGCTGCGTGGTGTCGCGTAACCGTCCTCGGAATCGTCGGTATACGACACCTTTCGGCCAAAAGTCCTCTTTCAAGAAGGTCTGCAGATGGTGAGTTGGAGCTCGAACCACGAACGACTTGAAGTTGATGTTGTGGCGCGATTCCAACCTTACGACCCTCAGAGTCCAGTTGGTCTTCACTCTTAAATACTCCACGACTTCTTCAACCTTCGTGGAGTAATGCAGGCGGGAAATTTACAGCTGCGTCGTAGGCACAGCAGGACGCAGCAGCATGTTGGGTTCACTCAGTGCGGTACCGCACTGGTTACGGGAACAGGGCTTCCTCTTCTTCTTTTCCACCATAGTGAAACCATCTTCATCAACTTGGCCCGCTCTCGCCAAGGAGCTATGGACCGCAGTCAGGGCAGTTCTAGCACCCTTTTACAATACACAACAAGCAATAATACAAGCTTGACTAGTTTAGGAGTTAGAGAATTCCATAATTCTATGTGACAGCATGCAATCTCTAAACTAAGATTTAAATTGTTATTAGATTAAGAAATTCTTGATGGATTTTTTTTTTTGTATTCCAATGACAAGGAAAAATATGTATAATTTTCTCCCACATATGTATGATAGTATTGTGAATTGTATTTGAATACCATTTAAATTGTCTGTGTCTTTCCTCTTTTTTTTGTAATAATGTATTATGACTAATATGACTTGGAATTGAATTTGTATGTATTTATAATTTGGAATATTTTAATAATGTATCGAGATTAATATGACTAATTGTGTTTTAACTTCTGATTTGTATTTTATTATTGTATGCCTCAACGGCGGGACATAGCTGAACTTATTTTAATTATTTAAGACCTGTATTTATGATGTATACCTATAGTCCACAATAAAGATGATTTGATTTGATTTGATTTGAATAACTTTGAATGTCCCACTGCTGGCCAAAGGCCTCTCCCAAATCCTACCGGGTACTCTTCTCTCCTGCGTCACGTTGAAACAGCCTTCGTGATACGCATCTAGATCATCTCTAGACGCGCATCACGAAGGCATCTCTCATCTCACGCTATTAAGGTGGGAGAATTCTGGTCAATGCTTATTTTATTTAATTGTTAGGTAGTCAGAGGCCCAAAAAGTCTGACAACCAGTCTTACCAAGGGGTATCGTATTACCCAGTACTAACTGGGTTGTGGAAGGTCAGATAGGCAGTCGCTCCATGTAAAATACTGGTATTCAGCTGCATCCGGTTAGACTGGAAGCCGACCCCAATATAGTTGGGAAAAGGCTAGGCAGATGATGATGATGATGATGATGATGCTTATTTAAATTTAAGAGTATCATCGTCTAGTCGATAAAAAAGAAAAATAAGTAAAACTCGACGTTGAGACCAGCTCAAAGTTCTACAAACATCAATTGTAAGAAGCCTGGATCTCATCAATAATCCGTTTGTTAACAGTTTGAAATTTCCTTCCAAAAGAATCGACATCTTGATGAGTTTCCCTTGACAATATACCAAGTAACTGCACAAACTGAACTAAAGTTAAAGCCTTCATGTCACTGTCGATCCGTTCATAAGAGGTCTGAAAAAATCTAGTCGTAATAGCTTTTTCATCAATAATTTTACATTCTGTGAACCATTTTTCTATGATTTCGTATTTTGCGCCTTGCTGTTGGCTTGCTCCGTATAAAGTCATGTACATTTCTTCTATATCCATGGTTTTATGCTCTTATGTGGAAACTTCGATAACTTCTTTATTCTAGGCAAGTTTTCCTCTCACTAACGACCCGCACTGGGCTCACGGGGTGGATTATGGCCCACGTTTTGGAATGCGGCCCACGTAGTAGAATAAGGCCCACGTTCTCTCACAGAGAGGAGTCCTGTCCCAGCAGGGGCGAAATGGAAACGTTACAGCTCATTATTTTCCTTTGCTTCGCACGAATGCAGACTTTTAATATAATCAGATTTTCAACACACATAGATTTCTATACAATATCTAAGTTCCGGAATTCGTCCCGTTATTTAGAACGACAGCACAGACAGAAGCGAAAACAAACGTTAATCTTGAGTACGTTCACATTCAGACATAGGTGCAAATTAGTATTAGTAGAAGATTGAATTCGAAATTGTAGTAAATAAAATGTATCTTAAACATACGTGTTTGATTTGTGTTCAAGAATCTAGGGGGCAATGCTTGCCATATACTAAACATGTAAGGGACAGCCCTCCGCAAACTGACAGGGTGCATTTAGTTCCTTATTTTGAATCATATTCCAACGGATTACGGTTTTATATCGTTTTTTCCATTACTGTTCCTTCATTTCAATGTAAAATTACATTATTCGTACGCAGCACTATATTATATAACTAATACGGCTAAAATCCAAAAACCAACAATGGATGTTGAAATACTCTAACGAAAGACGCGTGAAATCAGCTGTTCACTTCCTGCCTATCTACAGAGTTCATCGAACTCGTCGTCGCGCTTGCCGTTCGCTACGTTCGTTTTGCCACAGTAACGATACATTGCGTATGAAGAAATAAAACAAATCAATTTATTTGGCATCCCATAACGTTCCTGAAATAATTTCTTGTACCGGTCATCTTAGTATGATAAATTATATTGAATTCAGCCCATCAGTCTGCGTTGGGCTATCCCTTACGCCTCGTATACGTAACTAAGCAAGATATACAATCAATATACATAAGTATTAACAACCTTATCTAAAGTCAAGTTAAATTAATTAGGTACTTGAGTTAAAGTAATTAATTACTTATGCAATAGACAAGAATTTAAACGAAATAAGGACCGTCAAAGAAAGCAAAGCTAAGAATTCTAACTTTTAAAAGGGGGGTTTCTATGACGTCTCAAAGCAGAGGTAAAACAAGCGTGGGAAAGAGACAGAGCTATACAGGTCGTCTAGCGCCGTCTCTTTCCCACACTGGAATTACTTCTGCTTTAAGAGGTTATGGTAGGCCCCCAGTTCTAACTTCAAGCAATTATTAAACTACTGGATAAAAATCTTATCACTGGTCTTATCACGGACTAAAAGGAGATATATAAGGTCTATCTTTTCATACACGAAATATTTTATGAGTAACTTCTATAAGTCGTAAAGTCGCCGTAGCAACGAAAACAAAAATTTTAAACTGAGTGTTTTTGTTTTTACGAAATTATTATAATTCTAAAATTTCTTGAGACTTTTTGCATAAAACCTTTACTCCCAATTCTAACAATGACAGTAGGTAAATACGACGTAGTTAACTAGCGTAATGGTTGTTGAAAAATAAGGAGCTAGTATTTATTTTGTGGACCAAATATTTTTTTTTTTTTTAAATATTCTTAGATATAAATAAAACTCCTTGAAATGGCTTCGTTACAGCCGTTAGATGATTCTCTGAAAATATTTCGTGTATGAATAGTTAGAATACAGCATTATTTTTAGTATACGCGAAACCTGAACATAGTTTGTTCAGAATAAGTAAGTGAATCAATTCAAATAATTTTTAAACCATGTTATATTTTGTCCCAAAAATATTTAAAAAAGGCTACGAGTTGGACACCGAGCGACACTAAGTACCTATCGCAATCATTTAGGTGTCTACTGCCAAATTATTATTATCAAAGAGCTCAAGAAGACGCTGGAGGCGCGCGCTGCGAGGTGACCACGTTTTTGTGCGGACAACTAGGTAACAGAACAAGCTTATAACTTTGTGATTTTTCATGATACAGTTTTGAAATTTTGTACATAGATTCTTTACACAAAATACTAGACACGTGTTATAGGTTTCGCATATACTAAAACCAATGTTGTATATGAGAAAGGTTCAACTATTACTTTTCAACCATTGGGTCATCAATTGCAAATCTAATCACTGGAAAGAGAAACGGAAACCTTGCCCAAGAACTTGAATACAAGGTGTAAACAGACCCTTCACATAGCCGTCAACCAAGCATTCATCATCATCATCATCATTTCAGCCGAAAGACGTCCACTGCTGGACATAGGCCTCCCCCAAGTGTCGCCACATTGACCGGTCCCGTGCGACTCGCATCCAGCGGATCCCTGCAGCCTTCACCAGGTCATCGGTCCACCTAGTGTCCAACCAAACATTCTGTACATCAAACTAAGTAAATTTACACAAAAATTATTGCTTTTTTTTGGGGTGAAAAATCTCGTTTTACGGTAGGACTCGATGGAAAGCACTCAAAACATTGTGCTGGTGGATGCATTGAATAGTACAGGGGTCGTGGAGGTGTGTAAAGTAGAAATCTAACATTAAAAACATGTATTTAAAAAAAAACTTGAAAGTGAAAAATTTGTCACTTTGACCCCCAATATCTCCGTAACTAGAAGGTTCCCAGGTATGGTCTAGAACAAAAAAATTAATGCAAAGACGGGGAGAACAAGTGCCTTTCGGATATGTTAAGGGTCTATTTACACCCTTTATAGTGGTGACTGGTAAATAATTAGTGACCGATACTTAATCACGTGATTGTACTCATGACAACAAACAACTTTCCCAAAGAAACATTTTTTTTATACCTACTCATTCAGCACTCAAGAACAATATGAAAAATAATAACACCATTTAAATTCAACAACGAATTTATTTCAATATTCATGACCGCTCATTTTCTTCAAAGCTTCTTTGAAAGCTTGAAGCTCCACAATAATTGCATCGATGACCTTCGTTGCTGAGGCGGCAAGTTGCTCGGACAGCTGATCAACTGTCTTGGACTGCTCGGCAGCTATCTGGGCTAAGATATCCTTGAACTTGGCAAGCTCAACCTGCTGTTTGTTATTATTATCTTCAAATAATCTGCGGACCTTTTCATCCTTTACGCTTTCTATTATTTGAGCTGAAAGAGCCGAAAGAAAAAAGAAACCACATTTATTTAGCACAGACGTTCAGCAGATCACATAAGAGGTAAAGAATAGAAAAACAGAAATGTGTGCCTTATGGCTGCGCCAAATAGTCCTAACTCAAAAAACGCCAGGCTACTGGTGCTGAGAGTTCAAAATCATTTATCCACAGACTGAGAATCATGTTCAAAACTTTGTATTTACAGTCAATTATTATTTGTTGTTAGATGGCAGATTTTTTTGCAGCTAATTTTGGGACAAGCCCGTCTCAATAATCCCTAACCACTGTAAAGGTACGTAACCGACCGCAGACAGCAGCAAGAGACGACGCGTCGCTGCGACACCACTGGTTTCTATGTATTTCTTCGCACGATCGCAGACGACGTGTCGCCCGACCGCAGATCAGTAATGCCACCGACGTTGGGCCGACAACACGTTGAATTTTTCAAAAAATTAGGTTTACCGATTCCAAGGAAGAAAAACTGATAAACGCAAACGCACGATGCATATCAGCATTGGACGCGTGGCTTGTCGTTTTTTCTCTCTATACTTGTCTCTATAATAAAAACAAGTCATTGTCGTCTTTTTGCTCTTCTAACAAAAGATACTAGAGTAAATTGCGATCGCTAATCTCAAACACGTCAGACATCTTGTCTCACGGAACATTCAGAACTAACTGGAATACGGTGCTGCCGTCTGCTGCAGCCATCTGCATTTGGGTTCTGAATCATGACTGCAACGACATGACGCTGCGACGTGTCGCAACATCACGTCGTTAACTGCTGCTGTGTGCGAACTTCGTACCTTAACTCCTGATAGCCAGAATCAACAATGGCGACGACCAAAAGCGCCGAGACAATGAAGCTCAACGAAGGCCCTGAGAAACAATTTAACTGTATTGAATTGTAACGCAACGAAATTAATCAACAAAGATTTTTTGCAGCTGTGGCGGGTAATCAGAATTTCGAATGCCTGACAACAGTCGCTCGATATTAGTCTTTAGCTGCATCCGGCTATACTGGAAGCAGACCCCTACATAGTTGGGAAAAGGCAGGCAGATGATGATTTCTGATGATCTTTAGCAGTCGTGATGGGTAATCTGAAGCCCAAAAATCTGTACACCAGTATCGTGTTACCCACTTACCCATTCATAGGGTTATTGAAGTCAGATACGCATCCGTCCCATGTATAAAAATATTCATAAGCAACAAAATAGGTACAACTCAAAGTTGTTCTGAGTTGGCGTCCAGTCTAACTGGATGCAGCTGAATACCTGTATTTTACATGGGGTAACTGCCTAATCCATATTGACAATAAAAAACCACTTCGATCCAACAAAGAATTTATTTTAGAAGTGAGAGTCCTTTTAGTGTCTTAGGATCCCTTCTGGAAGCCGTAAGCCCGACAACGGATGAATCAATAAACTTGGGGCCTTGCTTAGCTAGCTGACTCATTAGCATGTCAACTGGCCTACGCTGCATGGCAGCCAAGTTAGTTATGATGTGCTTGAATTGGGAGAGTTCTACATGCTGTGGGTTTCCAATATCCTTAAATAGCTTGCGAGCGTAGGGTTCCTTTCTAGTTTCAATTATTTTCGCTGAAAGATGTTTAAAATCAGGATCAAAAGCCGTTCCATGTAAAATACTGGTACTCAGCCCCGTGCGGTTAGACTGGAAGCTGACCCCACAATGTAGTTGGGAAGTATGTTCCATGGACCGACTGCCTACTGACCTCCACGACCCAGTGACACCAGTGATCAAGGGACCCAGTGTTGGTAACACGATACCCATCAGTTATCATCTGATTGCTTTTTCTCGACTTTGTTGGAATCGGCTTCTAGCCTCAACGGATCCAATTGAATACCAGTATTACCCCTTAAGAAGTAATTTTAAGATTTTATGGTATCTGCCTACTCGTATGGTACGCTAAATATCTCTACTATAAAAATAGTACTAAACTTCCAGTTGTCATGATATGAGCAGGTGATGCAGAGGAATGAGGACAAGGAGTGTGAATGTGCGTGGTTGTAAGAATATGGGAGGGCCAAAGAAACGTTAGATGGACTGTGTGAATGATGATATGGCTAGAAAGTTGGTGATTGCTGAGATGATGTGTAATAGAGAAGTGTGGAAGAAGAAGACATGCTGTGCGAATCCAAATTAATTGGCCAATCGCAGAAGAATGATGATCTTGATGACTCACAATCTTTCATCCATTGCAGTAAAAAATCAACATCAGCCTTTCCGGCTCTTTCAAGTTGCCTGAATATGGAATCCATGTAACTGTTTGTTTTAGAGTTTTTAGTTATTTATTATAGAAAAACATGTTTTTTTTACGAATATTGCTTACTTATCCAGAAAAAAAATACACTTGACAGCCATCCACTTTGTCATTCTTTTATGGTTACATTTTAGTTTTAAATAGACAAAACAAAAAGAATATCCTTTTAATTATTTTAACTTAGTCTAAGCATCTGTCAAAATTCATCATCATCATCCAAAGCCCAACGTCACCCACTTTTTTTTTAACAAAATGGGCTTGCCTTTGGCCGCAACTAGCCCGGTGTTAATCGACGCCGTGGCCTAGGGTGGAGCACGCTTACCTAGAGAAACCGATTAACTCGAACTTCGAACACTGCTTGGTCTAGGCCTCTATTTGTTCATGTCAAGCTCCACCGTTCACCGTCCGGGGAGACGGCTGTTACGTGGGACTTGCACCCACTAAAAAACACCGCCGTGAGCCTATTGTTGTCTTGGTAGACTGCTACGCATTACGTTCGCAAACCATCAGGCGCAGCCCGCCTCCGGGCACCAAACTCCTTTGGCGATGTCCGGGCTCACCTGAGACATCGCCACCACTCATGAGGGCTGTGCCAAGGACTCCGCCCACACCGTAGAGCTCTATCAAGCGAACCACGGTTTGGTTTTGTTGGTTTGATTTGGTTGAGGGCGGACGCCGTGCCGATCAGCTTCGGCGCAAGCTAAGCAAAGTGCTCGCCGAAATTCCACCTCTGCTTCCGGTTCTAAACTTGGCCCAGGAATTTCATGCTAGCCCGGACCGCTATTCTGCCCTGACCTCCAATAGTGAGGTGTGCGCCAGCCGGTGGCCAGCGTCGGGGTGCATGAAATACCAGGCGCTCCGTCTTTTCGAGTAGCAACCTGAGGCCCAGTGCCTCGATTCGTCCCAGAACGGGATACGCCCTGACAGCGGAGCGCTGACGACACGGCCCCTCCCCGGGCCGTGACGAGAGTGTCGTCAGCGTAGCATGATGCCCTACCCGGGGAAGAACAAACTGCAAGGCCCAGTGGCCTATGTTCCACAAGAGTGAACCCAACACCGACTCCTGTGGAAAGGGAGTTGAACGCGTTGGCGATGTCTCAGGACACCCCCAACAACACCCCACCCTGTGCAAACGCATCCTTCACCTCAGCCTTGAAGCGCAAGATGGCGTCTATTGTCGAACGTCCTGCCCGGAAACCATACTGGGCTTCCGACAAATTCAGGCCGACAGCTTCCATGTGTCGGATGATGCGGGTAGCGAGAATCTTCTCTAGCATCTTCCCCGCCTGGTCCAGCAACCTGAGCCTGTGCACACGGTGTGTTGTGGCGCCGCCCGGCGCGGCATGATTTTGCCGCCTTGGTGGGCATACGCATGCCGTGTTCTCTTATGCCACATTAAAAACTGAGCGGTGTTGCGCTGTCGCTCCGGCGTCTCAACGCATACACCTCTCCCCGCCTCGTCTAGTGGGTAGCATATCCAGTGTGCGTGCGGCGCAGCGCTATACCTTGGATTTGTATTGTATTGTATAACGGGATGCGCAACTCCACGTCAAATATTCCTTGGATTTTTATGCAGAACGCAGCTGCGACGCCGATATAGCGCCGGAGCGGCCGGCGTCGCAACGCACCGTGTGCATAGGCCCTTACCAGTTGCGCCCACGACCTCAACAACTACTGTTACCGTATTAAGTGCCTATCTTTCCCGCTGTTTTAAGTCTGTGAGGTCTTGCATAATTAATCTAAATAAAAATTATTGCTGGCATAGGTTCTAAATCTCTTTGGTTAAACCCATGACACAATGGATTTTGATTAGTTCTAACTGTCAAATACAATATAATAATCAAAGAACATCATATTATATAATACCGGATAATAATAAATGTTATGATATATAAAAGGCCATATTTTAGATATCATAACATTTTGGAATAGAATGCCAAGCAAAAGATGGTCTTTTAGTTGTGTACTAGAAATGGCATTTACAAGAAGAAAACCACAAAAATCCAAAAAAAAAGGATTTGGACAAAATCCACGAGTGGATGAAAGATGGTAAGTACCTTTTTACTCTTGGTACCCCAGTCCATACGTCGTGATAGCCCAGAGGTTAAAGCCTCACCTCTCATGCACGAATTTTCTTATTTTTTGTACCCCATCACAATGTTGTCCTATTTAACCCAAAGGTAGTCTATGTACCACAGTTGTGCATGAAGTCTATGTACTAAAATAAAGAAATAAATTAAATAAAATCTGAATAAATACGTACGTGAGCAAATATTCGTGAAATATAATTCAAAACCTCAAATTGTAAGAATGCAAAATATGAAAATTAACGTAATTTGTTTGTGGCTTGCAAAAGCTTTCAAAACGCCCTCGCCCACCACAATTTCTTGCAGCGATACAGTTGCGATGCAACCGCAAAGACCGCGACGCTGTCGCTAGCGGTATACCTTCGCCCACGTAACCATGATTCTGCATCGCTACTATCCCGATGCTGTCGCACTTCGATACAGAAATGCCTTTGAATGCTGTAGTTGCAAGATGGACTCCGGTCGTGCATTTGCATTACTTTTGTCACGTGTTGCAAATGCAAGTAACGCATGCGTCCGTATCCCACCAATGCGGCAAAACCATGCCGCGCCGGGCGGCGTCGCAACGCACCGCGTGCATAGGCCCTCACCAGTTGCGCCCACGACCTCAACAACTACTGTTACCGTATTAAGTGCCTATCTTTCCCGCTGTTTTAAGTCTGTGAGGTCTTGCATACCTAATCTAAATAAAAATTATTGCTGGCATAGGCTCTAAATCTCTTTGGTTAAACCCATGGCACAATGGATTTTTATTAGTTCTAACTGTCTAATCCAATATAATAATCAAAGAACATCATAATATATACTACTGGATAATAATAAATGTTATGATATCTAAAATTCCATCTTTTAGATATCATAACATTTTGGAATATAATGCCAAGCAAAAGATGGACTTTTCGTTGTTTACTCGAAATTGTATTTAATTTTAGTCAAACACAAAATTCCGAAAAAGACGATAAAGACGAAACTGGACCATTTCCTCAAGTGATTGAAATATGTAAGTACCTTTTTACTCTTAGTACCCCAGTCCATATGTCGTGATAGCCCAGAGGTTTAAAGCCTCACCTCTCATACACGAATTTTCAAAAATAAGTAGTTATATTTTTATTTATTTTTTTGTACCCCTTCACAACGTTGTCCTATTTAACCCAAAGGTAGTCTATGCACCACAGTTGTGCATGAAGTCTAAATAAATACGTGGGTGAGCAAATATTCGTGAAATATAATACAAAACCTCAAATTGTAAGAATGCAAAATATGAAAATTAACGTAATTTGTTTGTGGCTTGCAAAGGCTTTCAAAACGCCCTCGTCCACCACAACTTCTTGCAGCGATACAGTTGCGATGCAACCGCAAAGACCGCGACGCTGTCGCTAGCGGTATACCTTCGCCCACGTAACCATGCTTCTGCATCGCTACTATACCGATGCTGTCGCACTTCGATTCAGAAATGCCTGTGAATGCTACAGTTGCAAGATGTACTCCGGTCGCGCATTCGCTTCTGTCACGTGTTGCAAATGCAAGTAACGCGCGACAGTGTGGTCGGACAGAATCGCCGTTGGTGTCAACTCCAAGCTGCACTGTGTGGTTGAATTCTCAAGTTTCTGCATTCAGCAATCATCAATATCTTCCTGCCCTTGTCCCGTGTTACTTGGGGACGGTGCATCACGTTTTTTTTCCATTCTCCTCTGTCAACCGTCACGATATCATTTACTCCTTTTTCTTTAAGTGAGCCTGTGACGTATGAAAGAAAAAGGAGTAAATGATAGCGTGAATCTATCTAAAAGGTCATCTTTAAGATATCATAACATTTTGGAATAGAATGCCAAGCAAGGTGGTCTTTTCGTTGTTTACTAGATTTGGTATTTAATTTTAGTAAAAGAAAAACTTGCAAACAAAAAGGATGTGGACAAATTGGTCAAGTGGATGACAGAACGTAAGTACCTTTTTACTCTTGGTACCCCAGTCCATACGTCGTGATGGCCCAGAGGTTATAGCCTCACCTTCCATAAACGAATTTTCAAAAATCAGTAGTTATTTTTTTTTTTTACCCCTTCACAATGTTGTCCTATTTAACCCAAAGGTAGTCTACGCACCACAGTTGTGCATGAAGTCTAAATAAATACGTGGGTGAGCAAATATTCGTGAAATATAATACAAAACCTCAAATTGTAAGAATGCAAAATATGAAAATTAACGTGATTTGTTTGTGGCTTGCAAAAGTTTGCAAAACGCCCTCGCCCACCATAACTTCTTGCAGCGACGCAGTTGCGATGCAACCGCAAAGATCTCAACGCTGTCGCTAGCGGTATACCTTCGCCCACGTAACCATGCTTCTGCATCGCTACTATCCCGATACTGTCGCACTTCGATTCAGAAATGCCTGTGAATGCTACAGTTGCAAGATGGACTCCGGTCGCGCATTTGCAATGACTTCTGTCATGTGTTGCAAATGCAGATAACGCGCGACAGCATCGCTTCAAGAAGTCGCCGTTGGTGTCAGCTCCAAGCTGCACTGTGTGGTTGAACTCTCAAGTTTCTGCATTCAGCAATCATCAATATCTTCCTGCCCTTGTCACGTGTTACCTGGGGTCGGTGCATCACGTTTTTTTTTCATTCTCCTCCGTCAACCGTCACGCTATCATTTACTCCTTTTTCTTTGAGTGAGCCTGTGAGGTATGAAAGAAAAAGGAGTAAATGATAGCGTGAATCTATCTAAAAGGCCATCTTTAAGATATCATAACATTTTGGAATAGAATGCCAAGCAAAAGATGGTCTTTTCGTTGTTTACTAGATTTGGTATTTTAATTTTTAGTAAAACACAAAGTAATAAGAAAGCCGGATGTGGAGAAATTGCTTAAGTGGGTGAAAGATGGTAAGTACCTTTTTACTCTTAGTACCCCAGCCCATATGTCGTGATAGCCCAGAGGTTAAAGCCTCGCCTCTCATGCACGAATTTTCAAAAATAAATAGTATTTTTTTATTATTTTTTGTAACCCATCGCAATGTTGTCCTATTTAACCCAAAGGTAGTCTATGTACCATAGTTGTGTTTGAAGTCTAAATAAATACGTACGTCAGCAAATATTCGTGAAATATAATTCAAAACCTCAAATTAAGAATGCAAAATATGAAAATTAACGTAATTTGTTTGTGGCTTGCAAAGGCTTTCAAAACGCCCTCGCCCACCACAACTTCTTGCAAGCGATGCAGTTGCGATGCAACCGCAAAGACCGCGACGTTGTTGCTAACTGTATACCTTCATCCACGTAACCATGCTTCTGCATCGCTACTATCCCAATCCAGTCGCACTTCGATACAGAAATGCCTGTAAATGCTAGTTGCAAGATGGACTCCGGTCGCGCATTTGCATTACTTCTGTCACGTGTTGCAAATGCAAGTAACGAGCGATAGCATCGCTTCAAGAAGTCGCCGTTGGTGTCAGCTCCACGCTGCACTTTGTGGTTGAATTCTCAAGTTTCTGCATTCAGCAATCATCAATATCTTCCTGCCCTTGTCTCGTGTTATTTGGGGTCGGTGCATCACGTTTTTTTTTTCATTCCTATGTCAACCGTCACGCTATCATTTACTAATTTTGCTTTCATACCTCACAGGCTCCCACAATCCATCTTATCCATCCATCCCATGTACAACAATAATTTAGTAAAATCACGCAGAAAATCAGTTGATCAAGTCAAGTTGCTCCAATCAAATAATCACTAAACCTACTTTAGTTGATTTTAGTTCTTCTAAAATGGACCGCGGAAAGCAAGTGGATGTACTGTATTTCGATTTCCGTAAGGCTTTTGATAGAATTAATAACGACATCCTTTTACGCAAGTTGAGTGCAATTGGATTTACACCCAGTCTTTTTCTTCTGATTTCTGACTATCTCCGAGATCGTCAGCAATTTATTCGTCTTGGCTCATACAACTCACATGCATATCATACACGATCAGGCGTGAGTTAGGGTTCCATTCTAGGTCCCTTGCTCTTATTGATTATGGTAAACGATCTGCCGACGCTGCTAACGAAATGTCTACTTTACGCCGACGACCTGAAAATATATGCAACTGTAAACTCTGTGTCTCTCTATAGCTCTCCAGCGTGATATCGACGCCTTGAGTGAATGGGCCGCCACAAACAAAATGGAATTTAACATTTTGAAATGCCAAATTATGGTTTTAAAAACCAGGCAGTTATCAGGCTCTTGTTCAACGCTTTAGTTAGGTGCAAGTTCGAAACCAGCGCTTGTGTATGGAACCCTCACCTATACACTCATGCTCGAAAAAGTGCAAAAAGCTTTTCTCAGATACCTGTACAAACATGTGTTTGGACATTAACCATATATGTATCCTACTAAGTTTATTTTAGGATGTTTGAATTTTAATTCCCTTAAAGTTAGGCATGCTATTGACCAAATAATTACAGCGTTTAAAATTATACATGGTCATACCAACGCCTCGGATTTACATGCGGAGCTGTGTCAATTCTTTGTTCTAAATAATTATAATCGCTCTAGAAAGCATAAATTGTTTAATGTCCTATGTTGTCGCACTATAGCTCGATTCACCTCCCCTTTTCCGCGTATGCTTACGATGCTCAACGCGCTCGTGGAGACCAACCCTGTATTGGATTTGTTCGCTGATGAATGGAAGACGATAATGTTAGAATGTTTGTGGTTCTGTGAGAAGACCGAGTAAAAGGATTACTTAATTTAGTATTAATGGCTTATGCTGAACTAAAATATAATAAAAAAATCTCATAAATAAATAAATGTGGTCCTGAATGACCAAATGTACGAGCTCTCTTCACTCGCTTTTCAATTACATCATTATCATCATTCTCTTGCCCATAACCCAATTTATTTGGGGTCGGCGCAGCATGTCTTCCTCTTCCATAGGTCTCTACAACTTGTCATCTCAGAAGCCTCCTTTCTTGCCATATCATCCTTCACGCAGTTCATCCATCGTTGCTTGGTCTTTCTCTACTCTGATGGGCACATTCATACTCCAAATTTTCCTCACGACATTTTCCGCATTCCACCGCATCACACCGAATAAGTCGCTTTTAATTTTTTTTTGTCTTAGCCGCAGTCTGGTGAAAAGGGATTATGATGGAACTATGTATGGTTATGCAAGAACATACATAGCCTCTTCGTCATCTGCTTAGCCTTTTACATAGAGCGACTGCCTCTCTGACCTCTCCAATCCAGTTACTAGGCAAAACTGGATGTTTTGTCAGACTTTCGACAACCATCCTACCCGTGGCGACTGTTAAAGATCTTCTTGCATAATGTGCTTTCCGAGGCACGCAAGGGTCTCAGCAGTGTGTAATGAATGGTCATCCAACTAGGAACCGACCTCGACAAGCGAGCTTCACCTTGTTCGACCAATTTTTAGGGTGCCTTACCTAAAATCCGTTTTTTTTTAAGATAACTTCTGGTACATAAATATTTTTTTTGGGAATCAATTTTTTTTTTCTTTTTTACAGCGAAAGTAATAGACGCATATCTGGCGTAAAATGACAAGTACTGCAGTTTCTTAAATGATGCACCAGACAAAGCCAACGTTACCCTAGCTCAGTTTCAAGAAATTCTTCAGAAGTTAGCTGCAGAATGTAAAACAAATTTCGAAGGAATAGCTAAACAGCTGGGTGAGAATGTAATAATATGATAGGTGGGGCCGCTAGTACTTTAACTGGCGTCTCGAAAATAGGAGGATGAATACTTCCCGAAAGCAGCCTATAACGTTCTCACAGGCTGTAAGAGCAAGTGGGCTGTGATCCACGCGGGCCCAATGCGGATTAGTGAACGAAATGAAATGAATACTAGTTTACCTTACTATTATATAACTAATATTACAAAAACTGAGTGTTTTAGTTCATTTTTTTGTTTGTTATACCTTCACAACTTTATAACGGTCGAACGGATTTCAATGAAAGGGCTTTGAATTATTTGGACTGCATAACACCCGCCATTTTAATTTATTTTCAAAATAACGGTCACATGTTATACCTGGATGGTAGCGAGACCGGCGGTAGGGCGCAAAAGCCTGTCCCGCCACCAGGACCTCGCGGAGCTGGGACCGACGCAGATCCATCTCTCGCTGCATCGGTTCACAACGGTATCATGAGCATAAATACGTGTTTATGTATCGGTCACTAATTACCAGTCACCCTATATATTACAACATTAGTTTTAGTATATGCGAAACCTGATACACGTGTCTAGTATTTTTATGTAAAGAATCTATGTACAAAATTTCAAAACTGTATCATGAAAAATCACAAAATTATGAGCTTGTTCTGTTACCTAGTTGTCCGCACAAAATCGTGGTCACCACGCAGCGCGCACCTCCAGCGTCGTCTTGAGCTCATTGATAATAATAATTTGAACGTAGGTATCTAAATTATTGCGATAGGTACTTAAAGTCGCTCGGTATCCAACTTTTAATTTTAATTTTTTATTTTTGAGAAAAAATATAACATGGTTTAAAAATGATTGGAATCGATTCAGTCACTTATTCTGAACAAACTATATTCAGGTTTCGCATATACTAAAAATAATGTTGTATATGATGCTCTGTGCTAGAGGTTCTGAGCTTGGTAGCCACGCAGCCACCTCCGATCCCAAGTAAACTTAGTTCCTGCTTCGATAGTCTAGCAGACATCAGGAACTAGACAGCTAGGGGAGGTCTGAAAGGCGATAGCCCCGCAGTCCCTTTCATTTCTCCACTCAGGGTTGCCACCTGATATAAATTATTGTAACGTACTGTAAGAATTATAAAGCATCATCTTCTGCCTAGCCTTTTCCCAACTATATTGGGGTCGACTTCCAGTCTAACCGGATGCAGCTGAATACCAGTATTTTACATGGAACGACTGCCTAACTGACCTCAACAACCCAGTTAGTACTGGGTAATACGATACCTCTTGGTAAGACTGGTTGTCAGACTCTTTGGGCCACTGACTACCTAACGACTGTCAAAGATCTACAAATGACACCCGGGACCAACGGCTTGACGTGCTTTCCGAGGCACGGAGGAAACTCGGTATGTAATGGGTGGTCACCCATCCAGAGACCAACCTAGGCAAGCACGGCATAACCTAAAGATCGACCCGAGCGGCTGTTATTATTTAGCCACGAGCTCCTAAGAATTATAAAGCAAGTTGCCAATACAAATATCACTAAGTCAATGGGGCTTTAATTTCGCCAACACAAGTTTAATTTATTAGTAAACTTGCTTAAGAAATACAATAGTTGAAAAAAAAAACGGTATTTTTAATACTTTTTGTTATGCACACAGTTTTACTGTACAGCATGAAGGAATGATGATATGGCAGTTTCTGGCTGCTCAAGCAGTAGCCTGGACAAGTACACACATTTCATCTATACTAATATTATAAAGCTGAAGAGTTTGTTTGTTTGTTTGTTTGTTTGTTTGAACGCGCTAATCTCAGGAACTGCTGGTTCGATTTGAAAAATTATTTTAGTGTTAGATATCCCATTTATCGAGGAAGGTTATAGGCTATAAAATTTCACGCGGACGAAGGTCGCGGGCAAAAGCTAGTATTATATAAAACTAAGATTATTTTCAAGCAACTTTGTTCCTTGCACGGAACGTGAGTGGTAGACCACCTTTGATCGACTGCACCACGTTAGACCGAGGGTCGACGATAGGATGCCTGACGGTTTCTGGCGCTGGTTCTACAGTGAAACTGGACACGACGGCCGCTAGCCCCGCCAGAGACTGCATCAGACCGAGACGTTCGCCTGAAAAAATAACAGATGTTTTTACCCGACTGCCAGGGAATTTTTTTTTCAGTATGGGAATTCAGCAAATGACCCCTCCCCCCCCCCGCTCTGGGCGGAGCGGCAGGGAGTGTCAGACTTGTACTGACTAAAACCCATCCATGGGCCTTCTTAGCCCTTTGTGTTCCAGGGCCGCGGTATCTCTTTCGAACAGTCCCGCAGCCCTGGGACTGCCAGGGATGACTTGTTTTTCACGCATATCTTGTATGTTTCTTTGTTTGATTTTTTCTAAATTTCTTTATTACCTCGGATGTTCCAAATGGATGGATGGATTTTTTTTGGTATTATTAGATTTGTCTCAAAAACCCGTGTCCTTAGATAGGTGTTTTAAAAAAAAAAAAAAACATATTTTGTATAACCAGTACAACAAGTAAGATTTCATTAAAAGTATCAAAAAACCCGACTACTATACATACAACATTATTTTTAGTATATGCGAAACCTGAATATAGTTTGTTCAGAATAAGTAACTGAATCGATTCCAATCATTTTTAAACCATGTTATATTTTGTCCCAAAAATATTTTAAAAAGGCTACAAGTTGGATACCGGGCGACACTAAGTACCTATCGCAATCATTTAGGTACCTACTGCCAAATTATTATTATCAATGAGCTCAAGACGACGCTGGAGCATGGGGCGCGAACGCTGGGCGTGGTGACCACGTTTTTGCGCGGACAACACGGTAACAGAACAAGCTTATAACTTGGGATGTAAGAGGGCGCAGGGATGTAAGAGGGCGCACCTACCATCTCAGTGCCCCAAGTCAACCTCACCTGCTCGTGGTGCATCCTGCTAAACAACAAACGAGGCTCTGACGACCGATAAATGGCGGTATAACCATTCGATAGTTCGCAACTAAATAGCGCAGACTAGCGACGGGCAGCAGCGTCACTAGTGCGAGGAGTTGTGATCTGCGATCGCCAACCCGCATGCCCAGCGTGGCGATTATGGGCAAACCCCTTAATGGCAAGCCAGAATCAACCACGGCCCCCAGTTCCCGGCGGCCTTGCTATTCCTGATTTTGGCGGCGGTCACGGTAACGGCAAGGTAGGGGGTGCTAAGAATCCCCGGGTTACGAACGGCCGCCAAACCCAACTGACCTTGGCGACGTATAATGGACGCACGTTACGGCTCGACGAACATCTAGTGCAGCTAGAGGAAGAACTCGAAAGGGTACGGTGGCACATTCTTGGGTTGAGTGAAGTCCGAAGAGAGGGGGAGGACACAATAACCCTTGAATCAGGCCACCTGATGTATTTTCGAGAGGGAGACCAGCTATCCCAAGGCGGAGTCGGGTTCCTGGTACATAAATCCCTTTGTGACAACGTGGTAGAAGTGTCTAGTGTCTCGAACAGGGTAGCGTACCTCATAGTGAAGCTAACCGAGAGGTATAGCCTCAAGGTTGTTCAGGTCTACGCACCGACTTCGGCACACTCGGACGACGTGGTAGAGGAAATGTTTGAGGACATCTCCAAGGCCTTGCACTCTACTACTAAGGCCCACTACAGCGTTGTCATGGGGGATTTTAACGCTAAAGTGGGAGTACAAAATGGCAGTGAATCGGTAGTAGGATCCTACGGGTTTGGCAGCAGAAATCATAGGGGGCAAATGCTTGTCAACTTCCTTGAGAAGGAGGGACTTTTTGTGATGAATTCTTTCTTTAAGAAACAGTCCCAAAGGAAGTGGACGTGGCGAAGCCCCGACACTACGACGAAAAATGAGATAGACTTCATCATAGCGGATAAAAAGCATATATTCAGAGATGTCTCGGTGATCAACAGGTTCAACACCGGTAGCGATCACAGACTTGTTCGTGGCACTCTGAATATTAATTTCAAGCTGGAGCGAACCCGTTTGATGAAGTCTAAGCTCCGTCCAAATATGCTCCAAACCATGCTAGGGTCTGAAGCGTTCCAGTCAGATCTGGAGAACCGATTTGCGGCCGTGGAAACCACAAATGATGTTGACCAGGCGCTCGACCAAATGGTGGAAATCCTCAGGGAGGAAGGGACGCGTTTTTGTAAAATGCGGCATACGGGCAAGAAGTCCAAACTTTCGGAGGAGACTCTGGAGCTTATGACGGAACGACGTGAAAACCCACCCATCACTTCGTCAGAACTACAGGCACTCAATAATAAAATTAGAAAATTGATACGACGCGACCTTCGATGCTCCAGCACCCGCTCAATAGAAAAAGCGATTGAGCAAAATCGGGGGTCGAAAGTGTTCGTCCAATCGCTTGGGAGGAGCCACCTGACGAAGTTGACCAAATCTAGTGGGGATATCGTCGTTTCGAAGCCGGAGATTCTTTCGGAAGTCGAAAACTTCTACGGCCAGTTGTATGCATCGCATGCATCTCGACCTGATCCCGAAAATGAGGATTCCAGGGCCACCTTAACCCGCCATTTCACAGAAGACCTGCCAGAAGTCAGCCAAGACGAAATCGAGGCGGCTCTTAGACAGCTTAAGAATGGAAAAGCCCCTGGCGAGGATGGGATAACGACTGAGCTCCTGAAAGCGGGAGGAAGCCCTGTTTTAAGAGAGCTTCGGGAGCTCTTCAACTCGGTCCTGTTCTCTGGGAGAACTCCAGAAGCGTGGAGAAGGAGCGTGGTCGTTCTTTTCTTTAAAAAGGGAAACAAGACCCTATTAAAGAATTACAGACCCATTTCGCTCCTTAGCCACGTGTATAAGCTGTTTTCAAGAGTCATCACGAATCGTCTAGCGCGAAGACTCGACGACTTTCAGCCACCGGAGCAGGCCGGGTTTCGAGGAGGATACAGCACCATAGACCACATCCACACAGTGCGGCAGATCATACAGAAGTCCGAAGAGTATAATCGGCCGCTGTGTCTTGCATTTGTGGACTATGAGAAGGCTTTTGACTCTGTCGAGACCTGGTCAGTTCTGGAGTCTCTGCAGCGATGCCAAGTCGACTGGCGATACATCCAAGTGTTGAGAAATCTTTATGAGAACGCCACAATGACCGTCCAAAGTCAAAACCAGCAAACGAAGCATTATCCCATTGCGTCGGGGGGTGAGACAAGGGGACGTTATTTCCCCGAAATTGTTCACCAACGCACTGGAGGATGTGTTTAAGACGCTAAACTGGGAAGGACGTGGCATAAACATCAACGGCGTGTACATCTCACACTTGAGATTTGCAGATGACATCGTCATACTGGCTGAATCGCTGCACGACTTGCAGCAGATGCTGGATGGCCTAGTTGATTCTTCAATACACATTGGTCTCAGGGTGAACTTGGACAAAACCCAGGTTATGTTCAACGAACACGTCACCCCAGGACCTGTTATTGTCAATGGCGGTCCTCTCGAGGTTGTTCGAGAATATGTTTACCTCGGGCAAACTCTGCAGTTTGGTAAGAACAACTTTGAGAGGGAGGCTAACAGAAGAATCCAGCTGGGCTGGGCAGCATTTGGGAAGCTTCGCCGGGTCTTCTCGTCGCGTATTCCACAGAGCCTAAAGACTAAGGTCTTCAATCAGTGCGTCCTGCCTGTTATGACTTACGGAGCCGAAACGTGGACACTCACAGTACGGCTGGTCCATAAATTTAAGGTCGCTCAGCGAGCTATGGAACGAGCTATGCTTGGAGTCTCTCTGAGGGATCGCATTCGAAACGATGTGATCCGACAGAAAACCAGAGTTGTCGACATAGCTCACAGAATAAGTAAGCTGAAGTGGCAATGGGCCGGTCACATTTGCCGTAGAACCGATGACCGTTGGGGTAGACGTGTTCTTGAGTGGAGACCGCGAATCGGCAAACGTAAGGTGGGACGCCCTCAGGCTCGGTGGAGTGACGATCTTCGCAGGGTGGCTGGTAGCAACTGGATGAGAATTGCTGAAAGTCGAGTTAAATGGCGTGCGATTGAGGAGGCCTATGTCCAGCAGTGGACTGCTATAGGCTGATGATGATCAAAAAACCCGACTACTATACATACAACATTATTTTTAGTATATGCGAAACCTGAATATAGTTTGTTCAGAATAAGTAACTGAATCGATTCCAATCATTTTTAAACCATGTTATATTTTGTCCCAAAAATATTTTAAAAAGGCTACAAGTTGGATACCGGGCGACACTAAGTACCTATCGCAATCATTTAGGTACCTACTGCCAAATTATTATTATCAATGAGCTCAAGACGACGCTGGAGCATGGGGCGCGAACGCTGGGCGTGGTGACCACGTTTTTGCGCGGACAACACGGTAACAGAACAAGCTTATAACTTTGTTATTTTTCAAGATACAATTTTGAAATTTTGTACATAGATTCTTTACATAAAAATACTAGACACGTGTTTCAGGTTTCGCATATACTAAAACTAAGGTTGTATATGTATTTATAATCTCCTCTTAATTTCCTTCATTTTGATACCCTTCGATAGGTTTGGTTGAAAAAAAAATATTAACGGCAATTTAGCGCTAAAAATCCGCCATTTTGTTTTTTTTTTTTTTTGGACTTACGAAGGACACTTGGGTTTTTGAGACAAATCGAATATCCTTAATCGTCGAAATCCATCCAGCCATTTGGAACATACGAAAAGTTGGTAAAGAAATTAACAAAAAAACAAACAAACAACCATAAATAAGATACGCGCGAAAAACATAACCTTTCCTTGGCAGTCGGGTAAAAGGTAACAGGATTAAGGCTAATTTTTCTTTTGTATTTTTACAAGAACACGATGCTTTAAGTTCATTATTTAATTTCATATTTCTTGAAAGATATCTAAATTTGGGAAGAATAGTTGCGTGAATAAAAAAAAGTAGTCTCTCACCTATACAAGCTCTAGGTCCTGAACCGAACGGCAAATAGAAATATTTGTTGCTGTTGTCATATGCTTCGGGATCGAACCTCTCCGGTTTGAACTCCTCAGGGTTCGGGAAATACTTCGGGTCGTTGTGCAGCGACTGCAGCGGAATCATCACACGTATGTTCTCATCTATCGAGACATTCAACTCCGGGAAGGTAAAGGGACGAGTACTTTGCCTTAACAAGAAGCCTAGGGAAGGGAACATCCGTAAACCTTCTTTGAACACCATCTCCAAGTAAGTCATCTCTTTGATCGAGTCAAACGATAGCTTTCCGTCGTGTTTGGCTAAAACGCGGTCGACTTCCTCTTGCGCTTTCTTCTGTACGTCCTGGTTGTATGCTAACTGGTGGAGAGTGTAGCTGGTGGCTGATGACGACGTCTCGAAGCCGGCTGCGAAGAAAATAAAAACTTGGGCAGCTATCAGACTCTCGTTGAACTCCAAAGTTACAGTTTCGGGTGTACCATCAGGTTTCTTATTCTGTAACGACTCGCCGACCATAACACCCTTCTCTTTGCACTCCAACATCAAATCTATGAAATCTCCTCTCCCGCTTGGTTTATTCTGCCTTTGCCTGAGGATCTCGCTCACAAGTTCATTGATATCGGTTTCAATACGAGTCCAAACTTTCATATTCCGAAATATTTCGGGAAAAGCTTCCTTTGCAAAAGCTTTCAGAAATTCATGTGGTCGAACTTTGAAAATTTTGATTCCAAGTTGTCTGAACGCCGAGTTTTCGTCATTTAGAGTATCCGTATCTAGACCAAAGCCAATGGCCCCTATGAAATCGGTAGTATACCTCGCCATTAGCTCGCGAGCGTCTATGGACTTGCCCTCAGCAGCCAATGTTAGCGCACGAGTCTTCATCCTCTCTGCTCTTTCAACTATTAAAGGAAACATAGCCTTCAACTTTCCACTAGTGAAAGCAGGGGTCATTCTCTGCCTCAGCAACTTCCAAAGGTCACCGTCAACAAAAAACAGGTTCTGCATTAGAGGCTCGAATATCGTCTTATGATGTGTGAAACCTCGTTTGAAAAAATGTGCAAAGTCTGTGGCCAAAACCCGCTTCACTAATTCAGGATCGCGTATCAACAATTCAGGTCGCGTAGATCGATAAAATCCAACCATTGGTTCTTTAGGATATTTCCAGTACAACTCGTCACCAAGTTGTGTCATGCTAGATTGGAAAAAATATCCTCTTAAATTGTTTCCAAAGAATGGGATAGGTTTATCAGATTTTATACCTCGTTCCTCCCAGTATTTAAAGTTTCTAGTGCCATAAAAGTACAGGGAGATCAAGAGAATCACAACGATGGCCAGGGTAATCATGTTGCCGGGTCCAGATAATGGTCAGAACTTGAATTGTTCGTAGATTTACGTACGCCGATCTCAGTAATCTGTAAAGAATAATGAGAATTGATTTAGTTATCTTAAAATAATAATGAACTTGAAGTGACTGTGAACTATCTAAATGTAAGCCAGTAGCGTAGCTAGTCTTAGTAGGGCGCTGTATCAAATGTTTTTTGAGACCCGTTGAATCCGCGTGCGGCGAAGCCCAAAAAGAGGAGAAAATCATTCTATTAGACACATGATTTTTGCAAAACTGATAGCACCCTGACTTGCATCGCTTTAGCTATCATTCATTTCACTAAGAGAATGTGTGAGTGAGCAAAGTGAGACATAAAAATGTGTAACTGCGATGATGACTTGTATAGGCTAAGACTTCAATGAAGAGCTAGAAAATTGGATCCTGAAAGGGTTTAAGTTTTCATCGAAAATCAAGCGAAGCGAGCTCGAAAAATTTGTGCTTTCATGACCGCGACTGGTGAAACTTCATCAATTCAATCTTCGCCATTTTTTAAGTAAATTGTTAAGTTGGTTACTTTAGGTTGTTTTAATTTATAAATGTATTTAATATTTAGCTAATAAATGTTTTTGACCGCGGCGAAGGTGGTGTGACGATCTGATCTCGTTTGCGGGGCGACCATGGCCTGATATCGCACAGGACAGAGAGGTTTGGAAGGAGAAAGGGGAGGCCTTTGCCCAGCAGTGGGACACTCAAACAGGCTAACAAAAAAAAAAAAAAAATGTTTTTATTCCTTTTTAACCGACTTCAAAAAAGGAGGAGAGGTACTCAATTTGTCGGAATCTTTTTTTTTATGTAAGTTCACCGATTACTCAAAGACACCTGAACCGATTTAAAAAAATATTTTATTGTTTGATAGAGGATACTTTCATGTTGGTCCCATAGAAATATTGTCATGATCTGATCATGGACTTCGGAGATATGGAACGGAACTCTTTAATAATAGACAGCAAATCTGTCGTGATTGCTGCAATCGCTTGGATGTTTATTGTTTACACAACATCATAACATAACATCACGCCTGTATGCTCTGAGAGGGTATGCAGATGTGTACACGCAGATTTCGACAGTTAGGTATGTTAAGTTCCACTTGATTGGGGATAAGCCTATTACCATGAAATGTTTTGTTAACAATGTAAAATAAATGCATAGCAAATATTTCTACAGGATATTACAACTAAAAGCTGTAAGGTTGTGGAACTCACTTCCGCCTAGCATTCGTGATTTAAAGAGCATTTCATTGTTCAAAACCAGAGTGAAAGAGCATTACCTTTCCTCTCAATTATGATTTATAATATACATATATATTTTTATTAGTTTATATATCTCAGCATTATGTATTTATATAAGTATATATTAATATTTACTTTTATGTATATTTATATAGTATTATAGGTTAAGTTATTTAAGGCACATATACACACTTTTCTCTTCCTTTTTACACACTATCGTCTACATTTATTTCTCATGTCTCCTTTTTGCGGGTCTGCTGGCAGAAATTTCATATGAAATAAGCTGTACCCTTGTACTCATATATTATAATGTTATTCTCCTGTGTTGTCTTCTGTGTGTACATAAATAGTTAAATAAATAAATAAAAATGGAAATAAAAATTCGATTTTTTGCAACAAAAAAAAACCGACTTCAAAAACACAAAAAAGTGAAAAATAACTTCACCAAAAATAGCTTCAGAAGTCGGCGACAAAAAAACTGTGTTTGAAGTCGGTTTTATTTTTTGCAAAAAAGTTTTTTCAAAAATTTATTTCATTTCATTAGCCGAACGCTACTAATGTGAGAGCGGTTCAACACGGGTCCAATCAATATAAAAAAATACTCGATAAGTACACCCGGCGGTACATGAAGCTGTACATTTCCAGTATAACGTGGCCTCGCTTTGTATAGATTTCCTTTACAATGAGAGACCCGTATAAACTGGTTTTGTATAGCTTGATTGGCGGTCGTGCGTACTACGTAACAGTTTCAAAGCCTGAAAATACTAATACTCCAATTCCCTCGCCTGTGATTGACGAAAATCATTGTAGTTTTTGGAATCATTATTAAAATTCGAAGATTCCGAATTACGTACCAAAGTTCCTACCACAAGTTAAGGAGCTAGGACGTCCTAGGTTAGGTTCGTAAAGTTAGCGTAATCTTGGTACCAAGATGGACATGTCCCAGAGGACATGTCCATTTTATAAGTTAAATATAAGGACCAAAAAAAAAACAAAATAATAATCGGGAAAACAACGAAATCGGAATTGGATTCGGGATTGTAATATCGGGAGCTCAAAACAATGAACAATCACGGAAGATATCCCGTAAGTGACAGTACAAGTTTAAATATAAGTAGTAGTAATAAGTCTAGTTAAAGTGAGTGAGTGTCGAGACGCAGAAGGAGACGCTGTGGCGGGGCGAAACTAGTATTGTGCGCAGTACTCTGTAAGTTAGTTATAGACTAATCATCTTCTATGAACACGTGGTAAGTGTTAACTATAATTAACTCCTAGCTTGAGTAGCAGTTTGGCGTCATGTGTTGTGGTCCATCTCCTAATCCTTAACCTTAACCTTGGCACATATTCGTCTTCTGCGTTTGGTTATAGGGAACGGAGACCGCCTTTCGCTACATCGTACACACATTTTATGCATACGACATTTACACTGTACACTAACACACCCAACTATTAACGAATGTTGATTTTTATCTGACTCACCACAAATGAAAGGCAGAACCGTAATATTCGCATTCCAATTGGAATAAACTATATTGTTCAGTGATGAAGGCAGCACCGTAATATTCACGGATTGATTAAAACAAATTATATTGCTCAGCAATATAATGCCGACTTGTACTTGTGGTACAAATCAACCAAACGCTGCTGATGAATTCTGCTTCCTGTAAAGGTCTAGCTCGGAAACATTGCGTAGAGATTGTTGGCGTACATTTCAGGGAGCGGGGGTAGGTTTCACTAAGTATCCTAAACTGAATGGATAGCTATGTTCTTGGGAAAGCTAGGGACTGTGTCTCGTTAAAACAAACCCCGGCTGCCACAGGCCTATTACTGAATCAACACTATTTAGCGAGACACGCAACCACGACATGGGGCAGAGTAAAGAAATGTGAAGATAAGATAAGATATTTATTTTGCAAATATGGGTAAAAACACGGTGACAAAAGATATAAATAGGAACAGCCATATTTTACCAGAAGGCATGCAAAAGTATAAAATACAGTACAGATGATATAATAATAAATATAAACAAAACAATGTCAATACTAACAAAGATTGATGTACTATAGTTACAATTAAATTATTAAGTACTTCATTAGTTATTTATTTCTGTATTAGAATTAAATTAAATTAAAAAAAATAAAGATTTAAAATTTAATGTCATATTTTCCTATTTTCAAATAATTATATTATATAAAAATATAAATATATATATATACACACACACACTACACCACTACCGCTACCCGCTGCCCGCTACTTTATACTTTTTTTTTATATGGTTTATATATTTTTTTTTTTTTTTTTTTTTTTTTATTATTTTTTTTTTTTTTTTTTTTTATTATTTTTTCGTTTTTTTTTTTATTATTTTTTATTTTATTATTTCTCCATTCTAAATTCCGTCACACTATAGTACGCTTTGTCTACTAAAAAGTTACGAAGTTTTTTTTTAAAGTAGTGAAGTGACGAGAGAGTAGTAAGTAGTGAAGTGACTAGAGAATTCCCACTTCGCCGTCCACCAATAACAATCGCAATATGTTCTGCTACAGACCGAGTCTACGGTACGCTTGTGCAAATTTTGTTATAATATAGTAATTGGGGTAATCTGCCATAAGGGTGTTATTAACGTGGGTACGCGTATAAGTAGAAATACTAAAAACCTATCTTCCTCAATGGCAGTGGCCTCACAACCCACTGCCTTAGGATTGGGAAAGACATGTAGATAGAGCTTAGGGAACGTGCCCTGTTAGAGTTCGTAGCAGTGTCCTCAGTAGGGCTATTCACTTAGGTCTAACGGTACACGAACGCCGGACAAACGTTGTAAAACGGTTCCATGTTGTAACATCTAGGTATCTAGTATTTTGGAATCAAATAAATTAACGTAACGAATAAATAAATAAATTCTTAAGAGGACTACAAGAGCTAAGTGACCTTGAGTGACGCACGCACACATTTACACAATAAACGTGAACGCCATCTAACGACGACGCCCAAAACAATTAACTCTCAAGACTAATCTCTAGAGAGATTACGCCCGAGTATTCAATAGATGGCGCGAAAGTAAGAACAGACAAATAAAAATGAATATTAATAATGAATTGCAATTAAAACACTGCATTTGGGGTGGTAACCGTTATAAGTGTAAAACGCCTCATTTGGAAAGTATCCAAATACTTATTTTATTCGGTGTTACGATATTAATTATTGCATTTCATAATCAATAGGTACTTTAGTTAATTATTTAGACATATTTCTTATTTCCATACAGTAATATTGACAAATTAATCAAAACAACGAAGTATTTCATTAGATGAATAAGTACTTTTAGTACATGATTAGATGAATAAGTACTTTTATCAATAACTTCACAATCGTGATCGTCGTGTGAACCACTGTTTCCAATCTCTAATAAAAACAGAAGATTTCAAATTACTAAGATATGTCAATTCTAAATATCCTAGTTCTATGGTACACAGCAGAAGGTAATTGCGTTTCGTTTATTTTTTGTATAATAAGAGTTTGAAAAATTGTTAGCCACAAGTAAAAGATTAGGTACGCGCGGTAATCAAGCTATAAAAAACCAGTTTATGCGGATCTCTCATTGTATAGAAAATGTATACAAAGCGAGGCCAAGTTATACTGGAAATGTATAGCTTCATGTGCCGCCGTGTCTACCTAACATTCTTACAATTTTATAATTCTTATTTATTAAAAACTATATCAATAAAATTAAACTCTTACTTGTGATAAGTAACATCGCAATTTTCAGATGAATCTGTTATTTCGCAATGCCCGTTACCAATAAGCTGCAGTCTTTCAACAAAAATATTAGGTAGGTATTTATCTGTTTTTTATTGTTTTTCTAGTCAAAGAATACAAAATAGTACAAGGATGAACACAGGGCGACACACCAAGCTATAAATTTCCAGTATAACATGGCCTCGCTCTGTATACATTTTCCTTACAAAGAGAGATCCGCAAAACTGGCGACGCGGCCGGCGCGGCTAGTCCTTAGTCCAGCAGACGGACCTGCCGCGTACTTGCAAATTCATACCTAAACTGCGCAGTGCGCCTGGCCTGTTATAGCTTAGAAAAAACATAGGTACTTACGCATTGAAAATAATTTCAGTGTCGATATTTTCAACTTTCTCCAGTAAAAATTAATTACATTTCAAATGTTTTTTTTAGTTATTTATTTTTGAGTATTTAATTTTATATGAATATACTGCGTAGAATTTTAGTTCAAAAAGCAAAAACATAACATCACTATCCTGGAATCGAACCCGGATTCTCTGGATTGCAAATCCATACCTCGACCAAATGCACTGCAGTAACAGTTACACTACTGATCGAAATAACTGAATGTATGCGAACTATACATCCATCCGTCAAATGTTCAGAAATACGTTTCCAAAATTCATAGTTTTATATCGTTATAAAAATTAATATTTAGTAATACTAAAATGTTCTTACGTTTTAATATCGTTCATATGTTGGGCGTTTGATTTATATGAACTTTTTTTAGTTCTCGTAATGGGTTTCACTTTATTTCCCATACTTACAAATGACCAGAAGTACCTTATTTATTACGCTATTTTAACTTAAAATATTTTATATTTACACGAAACAAAAATATTTACGGAATAAAGACATAAAACAATGAATTTATGAATAAAATTATACAAAACAGTAAACAACCTTGGCGTAATAATGCGGCGAAAAATGCGGCAAAACGAGCGACACGTCCGTATAGCATCAGGCCTCGGCCGGCACTGTCGGTACACAGGCGTTTACGCACACATGCGCACGTATTTTGTTCAGAGATAAAAATATGTGATTTGCAAAAAATCTATTGATTGGATTAAAAAACTAAAACAGTATCACGTTACTTTGTTGCGTGAAGAATAATTTGACAAAAAATCAGAATGATTGCATGTATATTAGTATAGTTTTACTCGTTGACAGAAATGTTTAGAGGCATCTTTGCGATTTTTTTCTATCGTATCAAATTTGTAGTATTATGTTTTCAACACAGTATCGAACTAGCATATATACAGAAGAATATCATATATTTTTCTGTGTTTTTTTACTGCAGTGGTTCTATATGATCCACGTATTGTAAAACATGCTTTTAGCTCTTGTAGTCGCCTTAAGCGCAAGCGGAACGTTTCCTTTACCATTTCATAATTATCATATTTTTGCGCCCCCTTATCTTATTAGCTTTATACTTTATTATTGATTTAGTTTTATAAGATTCGATATTATTCATGTATATGTTTTAACTGTGAATCCCCAATATTAACTTCACCTTGTACCCCTCCCTGTCCTCTTCGCTTCTAAAGTCAGGACAGGGCTGGAGGTCAGTTCTCTTAGACGGTGGAAAGATGACCAGTTTGGAGACGAGTCTTACAAGGCCGTGCGGATGGCGGTGCGCGGCCTCTTCTCTGTCAAGAGAAGCCGACATTAATACTAATATTTTCATGAATTAGGAAAAAATTAAATTTTATCAGCCTAGGGTAATTTAGGAACAGTCTCAATATCACCATACAACATCAAAAATGCAGAACTACATCATGCTTTGCGATGTTAGCCTTTTTTAGCGTCGAATTATACTGGGCTAATATTTATTATTTATACACGTACAATTATACTAACAGTACATAGTAGTATGTGCTTGCATTATGCGTTCGTTCGCGAATGTATTTGCCATCACACAAAGTGTTTATTGTATTTTTATTAATAAGATTAGAAAAATTATACTTAATAATATATTGAAAAATAGAGAATATTAAAATTATAATATTTCCCAGTCCAGGGGGGGGGGGGGGATAATGACCCCCATGAATGGTATTCTGCTGTGGGGACGGGCTGCAGATATTGACTCAATATTTATTCTGCAAAAGAGGGCCGTTAGAGCCATCTATAACCTACGCAGACGCGAATCTCTAAGAGAATTGTTTAAACAAATTAACATCATGACGGTACCTTGTCAATATATTTATGAAAACATTATGTATGTTCGGAAAAACATACATCTTTTTAGTAAAATAAGTGACTACTAGAAATAAGGACAAATTAGATCAGCCACGTTTCAGATTGTCAAAAGTACGCACTTCTTTTATTAGTACTGTGTAAAATGTTACAATAAATACCACTTGACATTCTACAAATTAATGAGAAGAAATTTAAAACACGCATAAAACGCACACTATTTAAGCGAGCATATTATAAGTTGGAAGAATATATTGTAGATAAAAATGCTTGGCTTAATGCTGGTCCTGCTCCACAGACACTTGGGCTCACGAACTAAGATTTTAATGTTTGGAAGAGATGCTTCTCCGCTAGTAGGTACTTTAATTTATGTTTTTTCGTTTGGAAACTTAGTTACTTTGATTACCATTGTGTTATATAAATTAGAAGCATTATTTCAGTTTTTGTAAACGTGACCATGTAGACTTTCTGTTATGGTTAGTAGGGCTTATCCTAATCTTTAAGTGTGTCCTATCTAATCTTAATTGTGTTTTTTTTTTTCCTTTCTATCTCTACATTGTGTTCACATATAGAAGCAACAATTTGCTACCCCACAACCATAGGGGCAAACTAATTAATAAATCGTAGCTCGACTGATCTGCTAAGCGAGCGAAAGTGATGCAATTACTTTTGAAACGCAAAAGAGATGGCTATAATGTGCGTGCGCTCGGATTAAAACGACATAAGTGCCAAAACGAATTTACTCCTTTTTTAACAAAATAAGTGAATTAAATTTAAAACTACTTCCAGTAAACTTTGATATGATAATTCTCTATGTTTTAAAGTAAATTCCATTGAATAACTCTTAAGCCTTACGCCGTGATGACGAAAAATATAAAAAAATAAATATAACTTTGCAATTTTTTTTTGTATTTTGAAAAAAAGTAATTGAATCGTGTATATTACTTTTACGAGATACTAGACCAAGGAGTCAATAAACATACCAAAATGTTAAATACCTATTCCACATACTTAACAAGTTACACGAAATGGAAAAAACCAATTTTTTTCTAAATATAACACCATAATCTGTTGTGGAGCTTAGAATATCAGTGCGGTCACACAAGCGGTACAGACCGATGAAGTTCAAGGTCAGTTGGTTAGTCTTGTTATGAGCTTTGACGTAACATTCGCAGGTGATCCGTCAACGAACGATACTTATTTTGGTCAGTTTGGATTAATCGGTACGGCCTTGGTTCGTTTTTTTTTTTCAAATATAAGGTCTATCTTTTCATACACGAAATATTTTAAGAGTACCTTCTATAAGTCGTAAAGTTGCCATAGCAACGAAAAAAAAAATATCTGAGTGTTTTTTTTTTTACTAAATTATATTATAATTCTAAAATTTTTTAAGACTTATTGCATAACCTTTACTTCCATATTCTAACAATGACAGTTACCTACTGTAGTAATACGACGTAGTAAAATGCGTAATGGATGTTCAAAAATAAGGAGCTAGTATTTATTTTATGGGTCAAGTAATTTTAAATTATTTATTTTTTATAAAGATATACACAGATAAAAAAAAAACCCTTGAAATGGCTTCGTTATAACAGTTATATGATTCCCTGAAAATGTTTCGTGTAAGAATAGTTAGACCTTTTATAGGAAATCTTATAAAATAATAATGTTACATCATCTGCCTAGCCTTTTCCCAACTAAAATACCTAAGTTGGGGACGGCTTCCAGTCTAACCAGAGGCAGCTGAATACCAGAATTTTACTTGGAGCGACTGCCTATCTGACCTCCACTACAAGTAATGTTACAATAGGTACATAAATAAATAAAGTACGTAGGCACCGTTTTGTTCTTCCAGGTATTCTGAGCCACATCGAGCCATTATAACGCTAGATGCGTTATAATGGCTCGAGGTGTGTGAAAACGATAAATCCATCCACAGAAACTGATATACAACATTAGTTTTAGTATATGCGAAACCTGATACACGTGTCTAGTACCTATTTTTATGTAAAGAACCAAAATTTCAAAACTGTATCATGAAAAATCACAAAGTTATAAGCTTGTTCTGTTACCTAGTTGTCCGCACAAAATCGTGGTCTCCACGCAGCGCGCGCCTCCAGCGTCGTCTTGAGCTCATTGATAATAATAATTTGGCAGTAGGTACCTAAATTATTGCGATAGGTACTTAATGTCGCTCGGTGTCTAACTTGTAACTTTTTATAAATATTTTTGGGACTAAATATAGCATGGTTTAAAAATGATTGGAATCGATTCAGTTACTTATTCTGAACAAACTATATTCAGGTTTCGCATATACTAAAAATAATGTTGTATAATTATGCAAAAAACACGGACACAAAGACATACCTATTGAAAAACAATAAAAAAAAACTCACCGACAAAACGAACAAGTTATATCTAAATTACACAATAGATCACAAATTACGTCTTATCACGACCAAACTTTGACGCAGACTCTCAAATACAGACTGTGTGTGATACATAACAATGCAGAGATATAAAAAGAACCGGCGAAACTAGATAAAATATTATGCCGGTCATGCTAGATTGCTATAATCTTCCTGTTATTAAGGAGTACAAAGTACACTATGATATCAGTGTTAAAAGTAAGGAGTACAAAGTACAGTGTACAAAGTCTAACACCTAACGTACCGGTCATGACCAGCCAGGGGCCGGCCAGGGGCCGATAAAAGCGCAGGCCACACCGCCAGCTAGCGAGCGAGCTGGCGGGCGAAGCGAGGCGATGGAAACTATAAACTACGCGAAGATATGGCGAGCTAAACTATGAAGGGTTCACATCAAAAACTACGGACCCACGGGCGAGCGAAGGGAGCCTTCCACCTAGCACCGGGCGACGCGTGCGACATGAACACATAACACATCGCTGACATCGTCGGATATTTCGTTCGCAACGTTTGTATCGCTGACGTAGCTTAGCTCACGGTTCACGGTGTGAAGCAATGTATGAAAGGAGACGTAAAGAGGCGGCGGTGTTCGCCCGCTCGTTCGCCCGCCCGCTGGCGGTGTGGCCTGCGCTACCGGTAAACAAAACACGCATGTTTGATTAACCATTATACGCGTTAGCCCGTATAATGGTTATTTATTTATTTATTTAACACTTCAAGCACAAAGTACAGAGGCGGACTTAATGCCAAAGGCATTTTCTACCAGTCAACCTTTGGGTGATGCAGAGACAAACAGTGGTTAATCAAACATAATGGGTTATAAGTCTAACCGGTAAATCTTTTGACCTAATTAGGTTGTTGGGCTAACACGTATAATATTATGGACTAACCATTTAAGTATTACTGATTAACCAGAATGAGAGAGACAAAGTACCGAGCGCGCGCTAGCTCCGTCACTTTCTTACATATATTAATGTATCAAATTGTGTGTGACCGGACCGGACCGGTTATTACAAGATAATTAATCCTATAATACATCCACCTGTTTATTAATTATGATTATTTTTTATTATTGTTTTATGTATGATATGTATTATTCCATATTATTGGCCCAGTGGTGGCGGTCCCGACTTACGAGCAGTAAGTCGTGGGTTCGAACCCAGGCAGGCGCATTACTTTGTGTAATTTATTTCATCACCACTGCTCTCAAAAACGGTGAAGGAAAACATCGTGAGGAAACCGGCATGTCTTAGAACCAAAAATTCGAAGACATGTGACATCTACCAACCTGCACGGGGCCCGCGTGGTGGATTATAGCCCATTCCCTCTCATAGAGAGGATGCCTGTGCTGAGGCCTTCCCAGCAGTGGGAACATTATAGGCTGATTATGATGATGATGATGTATTATTCCGTTTATTTATTTTCTTACATACTAATTACATTTTTAAATATTTCTTAAAAAAACCATATACTTAAAAAACATTTAAAAATATAAAAAAATAGTTGTCTACCGGTATCGGGAGCAGGGTCCAAGCTACCGGTGGTTAGGGCTCCAGAAACAGGAACCTCCTCACAATACGAGCCGTATCGAGGAGTACTGCCTTCTGAATCAGGCCCCTGATCAGAGGGTACTGCCTTCTGAATCAGGCCCCTGATCAGAGGCGTATTTAAAGATTTGGCGCCCCGCGCCAGTTAGCTTTTCCTTTCCAATTCATTTAAGAAAAAAAACCTGCTGTGTGGTGTGATAAATGAAAAAAAATCCTAAAAATAAACCATTATAATAGGTAAATACACCACTATAATAGGTAAATATTTACATTTTTTTTTTAAGCTAAGTTGCCTTAGACTCATTTTATTTACATAGGCTGCCAAGAAGTGTTTCAATAGAACACATTCGTCTTGTAGGTCTCCCGCGAGATCTAACGGAACATTTTGAAGGTTTACGGCATTCCTTCTAACTTCTGCCTCAGACATTGTATCTAATTCATCTAATTTACCTTAAAATTGGCGGTCACTGTGTCATATGACGTTTTGCGCCCCCTCAACTGGTCACAATTTTGGAAAAGGGTATTTACTCGAAAGTGGTCACGTCCACAGATATAGATAGACCTAGATAACACAAGTATCACGATCTGTATGAAAACCAAGCGTGCCATTTTTTGACTACCTATTATGACGTCACAAGCACTATTTAGTGATGGGAAAATCAAATCGATTCAAAGACGCCGCCGCGGACGGCGCCCCCCTCGTCCTACCCCCCGCCATGACGCCCACTGACGTCCGACTAGCGCTATGCTGCGATGCATCGATTAATATACCTTTCCTCCGATGCAGACTGAGTTCGAAATTGGCCACTTACGATTTTTGTACGTAAGATAGGCACGCGAAGTAGTTGCTCTCGCGTTATCTGTGGTCACGTCCCTGTAGTAACACTTCTCCTTCGCGAATCTCATCATCACGTTTCATCCTTTTGATAACTCTATTTTGGTTGTGTTTGTATTCTTCAGGTGATTTCGTTTTACCCGCCTCTTTGAAATCGTCAAAACTTTCTCTTTTATTTTGAATGAAACTAATTAAAGAGTTATAAAAGGTTAGAAACGACCTCCAGGTCCAAGTCAACCCCCTGCAGAACTGTTGAAGCTATATTAAATTGTTTCAAAATAGAAAATCTGCAAAATTCTGACAAGATGGCCGTTTCCAGGGAAGTCAACTGTTTCATCAACCTTCATTCTTCATTTATGACTAAAGCGGTTTGGTTGCCAGAGTCACCATTTATGGCTTCAAGCGCCGCCTTTATTTGATTCCAGTCTTTGTTAAGACTGGAACAAGCATCGTCCCTAGCTGACCATCTCGTCTGGGATAAGCTTTTCAAAGTTACATTCTCGGGCGCCGTCAAGAAATCTTGCAATAGTTTTGCGCGCTCCGTTGGCGCTGTAAAAAATAGGTACAGATTCTGCAGCAACCCGAAAAACTTTGTAGCTTCTAGGCAACATTCAGCTGCCGATGTGCCAACGAGGTTTAACGAATGTGCCGCGCAAGGCACGTATGTCGCATATTGGCATTTTTCTTATATCTTGGCCTGGAGACCATTATACTGGCCAGACATGTTACTAGCATTGTCATAGGATTGACCTCTGCAATTGTTTATGTCAATATTCAGTTTTCCGTTTGTGACCAGTGTAAAGTAGACAACAAAAATCTAATTTAAATGTCAATTAAAATATAATATTTATTGTAGTTAAGCTTGATAATAAAAGGCGCCTAGAGGAGGCAGCGAAAGGCGGCTGCGAAGCCGGCCTTCGCGGCCTGCCGCCCCGGGCCATGGCCCTCTTGGCCCTAGAGTAAATACGCCGCTGCCCCTGATCCAACCGCCTAAGGAGAGCTTCGAAAGATGGTCATCGAGGCTCTTGGCTATAAGGCCATTGGCCGTCACGACGATCGGCACAATGATAGCCGAGTTCACATTCCACATGTCGACAACCTCGTGTGTCAAGTCGAGATTTTTTTATTACTTTTTTATTTATTTTTTATTCTGATTTTGATTTTTATGTAATTTTACATGATTTTTATTTTCAACCAATAACTTGTATGCGTGGTGTTAACTGTAAGTATAAGTTGGTTATAAATAAATAAATAAGTAAAAATAAAACAACCATATTGGAAAAGCATGACTTTTATTTCGCACTTTTTTAACTTATTACAGATTGACCCAAAACATACATTTTGCTATCAAAAATCCATTATAAATGATTTTTGATAGCAAAATGTATGTTTTTCTTCATTCTCATAATCTATATGAGAAATGGAAAATCGAGAATTAGCGTTAAACTGTTGAACCGATTTTGATGAGATTTATACAGATAAGTATCTTACAATCAACCACACATCTATGGTAACAATAAGTTGACGAAGACAATTGATTTGGGAAACGCCTTTATACCGTACCAGTAAAGTCGATTTTCCTAGTTCAGGTATTACTTTGAAAAAGACATTAGCTTCTTTTCATAATAAGACAGAAATTAGACAGAATCTAGTTATGAAATAAAACTATGGCGGCCTTATTAAAGAACAAGATTACTATACAGATAACACAACAGCTGCAGCCGTATGAAACTCGCGCGCCATTGACCTATCAGCTGTTAGCCGCGTGACGTCGTTCTGTCTCATTACCGTATGACATCGTATTGTATCGTACCGTGCAACAGTGGGTAGGCCGAGCACCCACCCGCGCGGCTCGCAAGCTCGCTCCGTAAGTTTTATTGTGATAAAAATTAATGATAAAAAAAATGTTTCTTTGGGAAATTTGTTTGTTATTATGAGTACAATCACGTGTTTAAGTATCGGTCACTAATTATAAGTCACCCTTTATGCAGACTCAGACCATCGCGCAATTTTTCAATTTCAAACTTTATTCCGACAACATTAAAGTTCTAAATACAAAAACTGATTTCAAACCCGGATTCTATCAGTTTTCTATAAGGAACATAGTTAGAATAAGGTTCAATATACAAAAACTGGCAATGGTATACACCACCTTGTCATTTTTAAATTTCAATCTTTATTCAAATAAGATTAAAGTTCTTAATAAAAAAACTGATTTGAATGTCGATCATATGTTTTCAATTTTCTATTACGAACGTTATCTCATTCGGAATAAGCTCTAATGTTTGATTTTGGACTACATTTCATTGTTATAAGACATTTAAAGTCAAGTTTGTTCTGAAGAATTCATAATAGCAGCAAAATCCTTGACGTCAGGTGAATCTAAAATGTCTTCCAAAGAAATATCCTGCTCTCTTATATTCTGAATTATATCCGTACTACTAATTTTATCCCCTAGCGGTATCTTTAAAGTGTCAATCTTGCCATCAGCCACAATCACAGGATTATGACTAACATCGCTATGATGCCTCTTCACATGATTATCCAAAAGAGATTTCCTGACCGACTTATAATCACAAAACTTACATTTAAATGGCTTATTACCAGTATGTACCGTTTCATGGCACAGGAGACTCTCTTTTCTAGTAGCCCGGTAATCACAGAAACGACATTTTAAACCGTTCCCCAAATGCATAAGGGAAACATGCTTTTGTATCTCGTACTTATGCTTGCAAGAATAGTTACATTCAGAACATTTATGCGGATAATGACACTTCTGATGCGTTACAAATTGACATTTGAACAATGTGGTAAACGGGCAATCTTTACATTGCAATTCAGCTTCTGATTGACTGCGTTTATTGTGCAAAGCAATTTGATCTTTCGTTTTAGTTGAAAATTCACAATTAACACATTTGTAAGGCCGATTTTGATTGCCAGTATGATGTCTTTGGAAATGCCGTTGAACAGATGCTTTAAATCGGGACGAGTATTTACACATTATGCACTGGAAGGGACGGTCTTTGGAATCAGATTCAATGACTTTAATACTCTTCCAGTCCACCTCACAGTTTGGATCCAGCATATAATTGTTACTTTTCTCGTGCACTGACAGATTTGCTTCATCAATTTGGTTTGTAATTGGTTCATACTCAGGTAGATCAAAATTAACATCACCGTTACTCTCATCCAACGTATAATCAGTAGCTTCATCGTAATGAGTTCTCTTATGTTTCTTCGACTCACACATGTAAAACGTTTCAAATTCACAGCTAGAACATTTTATAACATTACTCTGTTTGCTTCTACGTTTATGTACGTTCAACCTCCAATTTACTTTCGTTGAAAAATCACACACATCACATTTATTAGCCTTTTCTGATACCTCATTGTGTATCTTAGCAAGATGCCTTGAAATATGACCCTCATATTTAGTAACAAAGGGACATTTATCGCACTGAAATAGGACTTCTTGCTTGTTATGTACCTTGCTATGTTTCATAAAGTTATGTCTATAAGCAGTTGCATAAGTACAATGAGCACATTTGTACTGCTTTTCCAATTTATGCTTTCTTTTATGTGCTTTCAAGTTCCATTTGAAGCAAGTACTATACGGACACTCGTCGCATTTGAAATGTTCAAGCTTCTTTTCCATTGCCTTCAAATCATGTTGCATTGTTATGTGTCTATTTAACGAGGTAGGATATTTTGTAGTATAATCACAGGTATCGCAAGAGAATGGTTTAGCGTTGGTGTGTCCTAGTATGTGGAGGTTTAAACAGTTCTTGTAGATGGTTGTGTATTCACAGGTGTCACATTTTAGAGTCCTTTTGATGCGTTCTTTTGCAGTTTTCTTTTTCTTGCAGTTTCTGGAATAGGAGAGATTTTTTTTAGAATTAGATTTAAGTTAGAACTTGTTTTTTAACCTTTTGAACGCCATCGTCACGTATACGTAACAAGCAAGAGGTTACGACACAAATATGTGACAAAATGGTAGGTGAAATTTATGCTCTGGCATTCAAAATGTTAATAAGACTGAGATGATTTGCTCTTGTCTATCTTGAGAGTTAGGGTATCGCATTAAGAAAGACTTTCAAGTCAATAATAATGACATGGCTTGCCAAGCCAAGAGCCCCAACAAATACCCGAAGAAGCTTGTTAGGCAGCTAAATCAAAGGGCTAGACTTAGAAACCTGTGCTTCTGGAAACAACTAATATTATCTGGTATCTCAGTTAGTCCAAACTACTGGTTAGGCTCCGTTACTGGCATGCTACTATTGATTTTATAGCCCTATACCCTGTATATAAAATGTTTCATTTACAACACTGTTGAAAATGAAACATTAAAGTACACCGACGCGATTACCACATACATCATTTTGAAAATCCCACAGAAAATTTTCAAGGAAAAAAAAAGGCAGCTGTTTATAAAAGTACACCTACACGGTCAAAATGTATGAATCAGCTGATTTAAAAAAAAATCCATTAAAAATTTCTGTGTGGGTTTAAAATGATGTACTGAATACGTGGTAACCACAGATATAGATAGACCTAGATAACGCGAGAGCAACTACTTCGCGTGCCATATTATTATGAAGCTTACGTACAAAAATCGTAAGTGGCCAATTTCGAACTCAGTCTGCATCGGAGCATAGCGCTAGTCGGACGTCAGTGGGCGTCATGGCGGGGGGTAGGACGAGGGGGGCGCCGTCCGCGGCGGCGTCTTTGAATCGATTTGATTTTCCCATCACTAAATAGTGCTTGTGACGTCATAATAGGTAGTCAAAAAATGGCACGCTTGGTTTTCATACAGATCGTGATACTTGCGTTATATAGGTCTATCTATATCTGTGGTGGTAACCGTTTTCGCGTCGGTGTCCCTTCCACCCCGTATATAAAATGTAATTTATAATGTATCAATATTGAATCAAAGGGCAATGCTCGGAGTTTCTTTGCATGATCAAATCAGAAATGAGGACATCCGCAAGAGAACCAAGGTAACCGACGTAGCCCGAAGAATAGCCAAACTTAAGTGGCAGTGGGCAGGGCACATTGCTCGCAGAACGGATGGCCGATGTTCTGAAGTGGCTACCACGAACCGGAAGACGCTATGTTGGAAGGCCTCCCACTAGGTGGACCGATGACCTAGTGAAGGTTGCAGGGATCCGCTGGATGCGAGTCGCACGGGACCAGTCAATGTGGCGACACTTGGGGGAGGCCTATGTCCAGCAGTGGACGTCTTTCGGCTGAAATGATGATGATGTTGGTGAATATTGAAGCAATTTAGGAGTGCAATACTTACACATGCTCCATCTCAAAAGGGGCCTCAGAGTTGTCTTCATCATGTTCGTCTACTTCTACCTTCACCCACACGCTGGCAAACATGCTCATCATTTCATTATCATGCCCATCCGAATCTTTTGAGTCCGACATGGTGCTCTGAAAGAATAGAAATATAATTTTAGCAGTGGTAGACTACTCCCTACATCATGGTCATCGGCGCACATACTGTGCGATTTTCAAAATTATAATTTGTAACCGAAGTCTGTATTAAACCAAGCAAGCTTATCCTCAACAATTGACTTAAGGAGAACTGCTTTTCACACGGTAAGCTTAACGTGGCCTGCTCCAGAGTAACCTCACTGAGCAGCCTGGTGATTCTAGTACCTTAATAATGCGCAGACTGTCACTCGCAGCTAACTTCTGAGCCGCCTTAAAGATTTAACAGAACTATACCATGGATTAAATACTAGGATTCAGCTGCATTTGTTCAGTCTGGAAGCCACACAGCTAATTTTTTTGTGTCTATCTGTGTGACCACTTAGTTCTACTTAACTACAAAGTGCATTTTGATGCGGTTTTCATCATTACTTTGAAAATGTGTTCTAGGAAATTTTTGTGCACCTCAATACATTTAATCAGAGGGTCCTCTTGTAGGCGGGTTTATTGCTGCTACTGTTAGTCTGAGACATTTCACTTTGGCCAAAGGTCTCTCCCAATAACTTCCAGTTTTTTTGGTCCAGGGCTAATGTGGACCGCTGGTAGTTGGTTTCGGTTTAGCAGGTTCGTATTTACGTGTAGATAGAGCACAGAAATCTCGATGATTGATTTAACATGGCGCCACATCAATAAATTACACTCGCAAGAAGTAACAAAAACAAAAAAAATAATGCTGTTTTTGTGTATCTAATACCGGTTTTGCTGAGTTGAGTCTTAACAATAACAACTATGCGAGGACACTAAGTATCTATTGTGTGTTATCAAAAGTAAATAAAGCATTTCCGACCTCAAATTCCTAATGTATCAGTGATTTTCCAACGGGCCATATCTATTTTTGGCTAACACAAACTTGACGCTATATCTCCGAATTTACGCGTAATAACTGTCTATAGCAGAAGGAATCATGTGTGTTATAGAAAATTAAGATTCATTTGCGTACTTACACACTTAATTCATGAAGATTACGGCTAAAAATTTATAGTTTTTCTCAATAATTCCGACAACACACGCTCAATCACGAAAAAAATCAATCATTCATTAGAATTTGACGTTCGGAAACTACAAAAGCATGTTAGTCTGTATACACAGAACTTAGGGTCCGTTTCCACCAAGAAATCCTCGGGTACTTTTTTGATGTCACTGAATGAAGGACTGTATCAACAATACCTTTAGCTTTAGTAATATAACATTTTACACAAACATGAGCGGCTCCTCGGGCGTGCCCGGGGATGCGCCCAATTTTATACTTAAATACAACACTGATACAGACCTTTATTCAGCAGCACAAAACAAAAAAAAACATCTTATAAGTTCGCGAGAATTTGTCTGCTTGGTGGAAACGGACCCTAAAACTCTAGCGAGCTGTAGGCTGTAGTAGGTCATATCTTAGGGTCCTCGTCCACTGTCGTTGCAGTAGCGATGCTGTCGCCGGCCGTATACGTTTAGGTACCTACCCTCGTAACCGCGATTCTGAATGACGTATTGATGAGTACTATCGCGATGCTGTTTCGCTTCAGTCGCAACGCAAACGAGATATATCGTTACAGAAATGCCTCATATTTTCACATGTAGTCAGATTCAAAATTCTTTATTTGCATAAAATATGGTACATTATAGTCTTACAAATAAAAAGGTTTTATATATTTCGCTTACTTCCATAAGCATAAACAGCAGAAACAGCGTCTCGTTTGTATCGATACAGTAGCGATTCTAATTTTCATTTGCATCGCTTGCGTCACGCGCTCGTCGCATTCAATTAACGATGCAGGTGTGAAATCATCGCTATTAATTAAAAGTCACTGTTAACGCACACGTTAACACCTCCAAGACACACTTGCGTCATCAAGCAGAGGGGAGCGGGCGGCGTGGTAGCAGCAGCGGTTCGACGACGGCTCGCGCGCCCTCAACAGAACACTCCTTTTAACACCGCGACCACGATCGCATCAATTACAATAATTAAATTTTGACCTGTAAAATACCTAATATTATAACCTAGAAATACAGTCCGCTTTTTATTTCACCTGGGCCTATCTAGTCACCATGGGCAGATCCTTAATAGATTATCTTTTTGGTTAACCATACAACTTTGAACTTTGAAAAGGAGAACTTTGATGATGTTGCAAAAAGAAACGAATCAAACAAACAAGGTCATCGATTTTCGGAGTTACTTTGCACTAAACCGTTATTTTTGGTAAAAGATAGAACTGAAACGTTCAAAAAATATCCAATTTTGTGTTAACGTTGTTCACTTTTCAATCCTTCTTGATAAAATTTCACGTTTCTGATCGTATTTTAGCCTGTCAGCGGAACTTGTTGCTAACTTCACACTGCAATTAAGGGTGAGGATACACAAACCTAAACGTTGTGAGGTACGGTTGCAGGACTATATTCTTCTAATTTGGCAACATCTCCTGAACTGTCAGTGTCAAAAAATATTTTGGCTGAAAATCTTATTAGTATTTCAGGATTACGAAAATTAATAAATATAAACAGAAATGTATACAGAAGTGGATGTATTTGTGAGTAATTTCACTTTAATTGATCCTGAGATATACCAGCTATGGATTGAAGGATGTTCTTGTAAGTATAAACGAATGTTTTTGTTATCATTAATTTATCTCTTTAAAATGTCTTATAAATTCTAAATTTAGGGTCTGTTTTATGTAAGAAGATATTGCGTGCATTTTTGTTACTATAGAAACATTGCACGTGCGGTTTGTTTTCATATTATGCCCAGATAATGTTCAATTTTACTTCTGACTTATATTCTGAAAATATTAAAGCAGAGTTGATTCCATTAAACTTTATTTAGAAGAGGCAGCATCAGCCTATATCATCGATATCTATGTGTAATGGCTTAAGGGATTTTAACTATAGTTAATAATTAAATACATCAATGAATTAAAGCTACATAATCAATAATTCAAACTAAATATTTACAAAAAAGGTCCAATTTATATAAAATAGGCTAGCTGTTGCCCGCAACCTTCGTCCGCGTCCGAAATATACTTTACGACCTATTCTCATACCTACCAAATATACATAAAAAAATCATAAAAATCAGCTGAGCCATTTCGGAGGAGTGTTACCACAAACACCATGACACGAGATTTTTATATAAAAGATTATCTAACTAAATAAACAATACGTCTAAGTACTTGTCCGCATCGCTGTCATCCAGTAACATGCCCAGAAGACTGGCAGCATTGCCACATTGAATGGCAATGCTAATTCTTTGGCCAAAGAAAGCGCCCAAGGTGAAGTCTCTCCAACCATTTTAAGTTGCCAAAGTCAGTAATAGAACTGACCGATGGAAAGTTCAAAAACTACATCAAACATCCTTATTAAAAAAGCATATTACAAAATCAAAGACTATTTTGAAGATAAAGAAGTTTGGCTTTAGTTCCTTCTTTAGCATGTGGCTTCCCTGGTAGCTCATAAACGGCACAAATATTTGGATGTCTCTAACTATTCTCAATCTCATTTTTTCTCTTCTCTTGATCTCATCATCATCTCTGAATCAGATTTTTACAATAGTTTTCAAATCATTTATATATCTTTTACTCAGAATAGTTACAGCACTGATAACAATATTTGTGTCACTTGTTTAATTTAGTATTTTAGAATTTTTTTTTTTTTACCTTTGTATAGATTCTTTTTTATTGATTGTTTGTGAATGTGTGAATATTGTAGGCTTTGTAGATTTCTAAATTTCCAATTTTTGTCAGGCCTATGCTGTCCCACCATACTTAAGTACAAATGCTGTATCCATGATAATATTGTAATACCAAATGATTTGAAAAGAGTAACCATGGAGTTTCTTGCCGGTTCTTCTCCAAAGGAAACGACTAACCCGAACCGTGCACCTTTTTGTCGACGTTTTATAAGTGCCCATCTAGGCCTATGTGAAATAAAATATTTTGATTTTGATTTTCTTAAACTACAACAATCTATTCTCCACTACATCATAGAGATATATTGACTGCCTCTTTGGACTAATGTTTGCAAGTGTGACTGCTGAGCATGAGGTCCTGGGTTCGATTCCCAGGTCGGTCAAAGTGTTATTGGGTTTTGCCATCATGAATTTGTCAGAAGCACCTACGGAGTATAATATTTCTCGGTATCGGCCACAGACTCTGGATTTGTGCCCAGTTGATGGCAATAGGATCGCCCCCTATTACATGGGACTTTAACGTAACTGGTGAAATGTAGGTGAATTATTAGGCACACCTCTGCTTAACTTTTCGGAGATTACAGGCGTGATGTTATGTTATTATAGAGATAAATATATTAGCAACACTTTCTTCACATCAGCTATTTATTGTTGATAAACTAAAATGAGACACAATTAATCTAAATGTTGGCATTATATCAAATTCTATATTATCTATTAATGCCATCTGTCTGCCACTCTTAATTGTCTGTGGTTATATTTGGTTCTCTATTATGGGAATATTATCTAAACAAAAAATAAAAATGAAAGCCTGTTTGTTCCGGCTAATGTCCGAAACGGCTGGACCAATTTTGATGGGACATTCACTGGCAGCTAGCTGATATTATAAGGAGTAACTTAAGCTACTTTGATTTTAGAAAAAGGATAAGGATTCCGTGGAAAAAAAATAAAACCAAAATAAAAAACATAAAAAAAATGATTAACAAAATCCGATACAAATAGGGAAGTCATAATTTAATAATAATTTCACTCGGACAAAGGTCGCTGGGCACAGCTAGTTAAGTAATAAGTGCTTATAGAAATATTTATGTGGTGCTAGATTTGACAAGTTTAAAGGGAATAGCAATGTTAAACATATTTCTATGAGTTGACTGAAAACATCTTATCCTAAAAAACGCATGTAGCAACGCAAGTATCACGATCTGTATGAAAACCAAGCGTGCCATTTTTTGATTACCTATTATGACGTCACAAGCACTATTTAGTGATGGGAAAATCAAATCGATTCAAAGACGACGCCGCGTACGGCGCCCCCCTCGTCCTACCCCCCGCCATGACGCCCACTGACGTCCGACTAGCGCTATGCTCCGATGCAGACTGAGCGCGAAATTGGCCACTTACGATTTTTGTACGTAAGCTAGGCACGCGAAGTAGTTGCTCTCGCGTTATCTAGGTCTATCTATATCTGTGGGTACAACATTCAGACACTCTCACAACACCAACACAACTGTCTTAATTCATCCCCCAACACACACATGCATATAACAGCTGCTGGCTGTACCTCGTGTCCACACTAATCTGTTGAATGCAGTGCCCCAGACGCGGGCGCTTCGCACTCTTAACCTTGTAGCAGAGGAGATAGATATTTTTGCTTGTACACTGAGTGAATTCACAAGGATAACATTATATGTAATCAGTTCTGCCGTCATAATGAAAAAAGGCACAACTAACATTTTATAAATATGGAGAAAATCGACTTTAAAGTTTTATAAAACATGAATATTAGTCTCATTTGTGCCTTTTGAGCCTACTGTATCTCCGAATTCCTTGAAGATAAAATTCTATAAAAAATTGAGTAGATGTGCCTTTTTTTTCTGATTCTAAATATGTATATAACTCAATTTTGTCAAAAATGTTAGTTGTGCCCTTTTTTCTTACGACGGCAGAGTTATAGATAGCAGTGATAGTTGTTAGTTTGCTTCACTATTGCATTGGGTTGTGCCTGTAAAAATAGTTGTAAGTAATGATTATATAAATAAAAAAAAAACAAAAAAATTAAAAAACATACATATACATATCATAGCTAACCTACTGTTTTCTTTATGTTTTCCTTTTTTTATAGTTACAAGTAGATTAAATTAGATTTAAAAATGTATTGTAACGGATATACTAGTATATTATTTGTGTAACAATAAAAATTGTAAACGGGACGAAGGAGCCTGGAACTCACGACACAGGGAATCCTAGTGTGAGTTTCAGGAATCAATGCATTGAATGTAATTTCTTAAACAATAAATTAAACTTATGCTTATTCGTTTCAGCAAGTGAAGCGGTCTCCACTTTGCACAAGAGAGACTTTGCCAAGCAGCATGGTGCTACGGTCGAACTGATTGCCAGCGATGTGCTGGACCATTACAGGTAAATATCTTCATTCTAAAGTAAAATTCCTCTTTCAGGGACCCATGTATCATCATCATCATCATCTGCCTAGCCTTTTCCCAAATTATGTTGGGGTCGGTTTCCAGTCTAACTGAATACCAGTAATTTACATGGACCTACTGCCTATCTGACCTCCACAACTCAGTTACTGGGTAATACGGTACCCTCTGGTAAGACTGGATGTCAGACTTTCCGCTTCTGACTACTCGTAACAACTGTCATAGATCTACAAATGACAACCGGGACCAATAAAAAACATTGGTGTTGAACGTGCATTCTTAAATTTCAGGACCTTCGCCCTTCTGGAGCGCCTGCTCACAGTCCCGTCAAAGCTGTCGGAACAGATGATATTCCAGATTGACGAGGCTACCAAACAGATGTTAATTGAAAAGTGAGTGGTTTTTGCACACCCATATGAGTACACCAGTGCTAGTCGGATTCGCGCATTTTGGGATTCGTACCACCAAAACTACATAGAGTGTTGATGTTACTATGTTTTGTAGCTTTACATTGAAGACACAATTATGGAATAATTATGGTTGTAGACAATGAAATGGTTCCTACTGTTGCTAGTCTGTGCTTACATGTTTTTGGGGCTGACTAAACATGACATGTATTCTGAGATAATTTCTGATTTAATAGAATAGAATAGAATAGGTCTTTATTTGCTTAGAATGTAGGTACATAAAAATAGGTTGTTAAATTATATAATAGGATCCATGTACATTCTGCCTTAATATAGCATGCAAATGTAGTACATAGCAAAGGATATTACAAAAAAATATCATTTAAGTAATCCTGCACAGAATAATAACATTTGTGTACAAGTAAGTCTGTGAAACGTTTTTAAAATTTTTGTAATGATAAGTTTTTAATTTGGGCAGGTATTTTATTAAAGATTACAGGAGCCATACAAATCACATTTTTTTTAATAAGCTAGTTTTAAATACGCCCGTTTAAATATTAGCCTTAGTGTGAGAGACAGTCAAACTCGGTTTGTTTAGCAATAGGATCCCGGTTCTGCAATTTGGGTTCTATTACATCATCTGCCTGCCTTTTCCCAACTATGTTGGGGTCGGCTTCCAGTCTAACCGGATGCAGCTGAATACCAGTATTTTACATGGAGTGACTGCCTTTCTGACCTCCACAACCCAATTAGTATTGGATAGACTGGTTGTTAGAATTTAGGGCCACTGACTACTTGTAACGAATGTCAAAGATCTTCGAATGACAGCCACGACCAACAGCATAACGTGCTTTCCGAGGCACAGAGGAAACTCGGTATGTAATGGGTGGTCACTCATCCACTTCCCAACCTAGGCAAGCGCGGCCTAACCTCAAGATCGACCCGAGTGGCTGTTATTATTAAGCCACGAGCTCCTCTTTGGGTTCCATTACAAAACACTAAAACCATGTTTTTTTTATAAACAGTTCTACACCAAGTTCATCCTTTGTCTTGGATAGAACTGACCCAGAAGAAATTATTTCCACCATAAATTCACTGAGACCAAACGCGGTTACAAGTTGGGATGGCATATCACCTATAATACTAAAGAAATTATCCGCCACTCTGGCGCCTGTTTTATGCCATTTATTCAATATTTGTTTTGAAACAGCTGTTTTTCCAACTTCTTTTAAAAAGGCAATAATTTATCCAATCTACGAGGGGGGTGACAGAATATTGCCGAAAGATATATACAGAATATTGCCTGACTATCGTCCTATAGCTGTTCTAAGTGCTTTATCCAAGGTTCTTGAACGCTTGTTAAACAAAAGATTTATTAGATACCTGGAGCATTGTAAGATAATCTCACAACAACAATATGGCTAATATGGCTTTCGCAAAAATAGATCAACCTGCGACGCAGTTCTTGACCTAACAAGTTTTGTCATAGATAATATGAATAAAAATAAAAAGGTCCTTACAATATTCCTAGATCTCGCGAAAGCATTCGACACTGTTCCCGTTTCCACACTCTTAATCAAACTTGAGAAAATAGGCGTCAGGGGGCTACAACTGAATCTTTTCCAAAGTTACCTCTCGAATCGTTCGCAAAAAGTCAGGATTGATGGCCATAACAGCGACGAGCTTCCTATTCACTATGGGGTACCACAAGGAAGCATTTTGGGCCCCACTCTTTTCTTAATCTTCATTAATGACCTGTGTGATCTCAATATCGTTAATGCCAAGGTGGCTTAATTCCCACACTCGAACCCTTAATCCCTCCAAAACCAAATTTCTGACTTACTCTAACAGCTCGATCTCCCAACCACAGACTCCAATTTTGGTCAAAGCACACTCTTGTCATCCACAAATACAGGGTTCAAATTGTCAATGTCCTCTTTTAACCTCTGTTGAAAACATCAAATATTTGGGAATAGTCTTAGACAGAAATCTCAATTTAAAGTCTTATATCGGTTTGCTAACTGGACGAGTTCGCATGCTGATATACATATTTAAAACTCTTCGATATATTGCCAATCCCATTGTAATACGTAATGTCAATTTCGCACTTTGCCTATCAATCGGAACATATTGCATTTCCTGTTGGGGCGGCGCAGCTAAAAAATCAAAATCAAAGCATTTATTTCAAATAGGCCAGTTACAGGCACTTTTGAATTGTCGAAACAAAGTACTGTAGTTGCCCATTCCCTGACGTAGATCTCTATGGAGAAGAACGGGCAAGAAACTCCATGGACACTCTTTTAAATCAGAATACTTTTACAATATCTTGGTTACATCATTTATGTTGAGATGGTACATTATGTGAGAACGATGTAGCAAGATATGTACTTTAAAAGTGTCCATAGTAAAAATAAAATAATTAATTCAAATAAACCGTGGCAACCAAGAGATGACCAGTCACCTAAAACCACCCTCAAGCCGCTAGAAGTAGCACATAGGGCCATTTTAAAAGTAGCCACTTTTCGTCCTATTCTATTACCAACCGATCAATTATACAATGACTGTAAAGTTCTAAATGTTCGGCAACACTTCATACTACAGACAGTCATTCTGCAACACCACAAAACCCTATACAGAATTATAGAAAATAAAAAACGTAGTAAACGCCGGAGTACGTTCAACTTTTGTCAAGAGATTTTTTAATTTTCTTGGTCCGTTCCTGTATGACAAAATAAACGAAGAGTGTCAAATCTACAAAATGTAAAAAGATTGTGCAATCGTACCTCCAAAATAAGTCATATGACGAAACTGAAAAAATCTTAACATAAGTGAACGTGGTCAAGCAAAAACACACACACACATACACATACACATGCACACACACACACAAACCTATACACACACACTTTTTCGCCTTAAAATTATTTCATAATAACGTTTATTACAACGTACAGAATATCTTAAACTTAATTGTCAAACTCAATACTCCAAAATTGTAACAGTAACATCAGAAGCACTATGTAACCTTTACATCATTAAACCTTAGGAGACCGGACTGCTTCTCCTTAACACACGTTTTCATAACCTAGCTGGGAGAGCAGTGCTCACCCAAACGTTTGTAGATAGTACTTTTTTTGTAAAACTGTATTTTTAACGTGTACTATGCCTTGTTTTTGAGTAAATAAATAAATTTATTATTATGTTTTTTTTTTAAGAGTCGCCTTTGGATCAGCCTACGATGGCCCCGACAAATACTTTAATTTGCAAAATAAAAATCATGATTTCAATATTTTTCCAGATATTATGATCTTGATGATGCTGTGATCAGAGAACTGCTTGGAAGGAAACTGTCTTCGAGACACAGGAAAGACCTAGATGAGGTAATGTTTGAAAGTCCTTTTAAACACTTAAAAACTGTGTTTTTCTCCTACTGTTCTTATTAAAATTTCATGTTTTTGAAAAAGATCCTATCTCCACAAGTTACAATCGTTATTTCTCGCAGAAATTGCTTTTAAATTTAGGAAAGTGTATACATATTGGTGCTCGTGACTATACACCTCTGCCCAACCCATTGGAGATTACAGGCGTGATGTAATGTGTCCCCAGGTGGCGGAACGCTCGGGGGCTCCACTGCGCTGTTGTCGGCGTCAGTTCGACAACGTTCGCCGAGTGTTCAAGGCGGTAGAGGAGATGCCTGGCAATGTGGTCGCTAATATTAGGAGCACATTCCTGCTATCTGAACCTTTGGCCAAGTAAGTATTACATAAGTTAACTGCTAAATCAGTTCTGATTAACTTACTAGATATACGACTTACTGAAATTGTGTTCTATAATTCTACTAGCTGTACCCGGCATGCGCTGCAATTCAGCTTTTTCTACCTACTCCTTGTATAACTACCTACCTACTACCCGCCTACAACCCGCCTACTTACCGCCTACTACCCGCCTACTACCCGCCTACTACCCGCCTACTACTCGCCTACTACCCGCCTACTTACCGCCTACTACTCGCCTACTACCCACCTACTACCCGCCTACTACCCGCCTACTACCCGCCTACTTACCGCCTACTACCCGCCTACTTACCGCCTACTACCCGCCTACTACCCGCCTACTACTCGCCTACTTACCGCCTACTACCCGCCTACTACTCGCCTACTTACCGCCTACTACCCACCTCGATCAAAAGTACCCTATGTGTTAATCCAGAATATAAGCTATTCCAAATCCGTTAAGCCGTTTGAGCGTGAAGGAGTAACAAACGTACACACAAACTTTCGCCTTTATAATATTAGTGTGAATTGTGATACATATACTAATACTAGCTGTTGCCCACGATCTTCGTACTCGTGAAATTATCGTAAAAATATTACTTCCTTAGTTGAATCGGATTTTATTAAGTACCAAGTTAAGGGTTTTTTTTGCACGGAACACTAGTCCTTAATAAAAGTAAGCCTTAGTTACTCCTTATGAAATCAGCTATCAGCCAGTACAAGTCCCGTCTAAATCGGTCTAGCGATTTCGGACGTTAGCTGGAACAAACAGACAGAAAAAAGGTGTTTAAAAAATATCGCAATATTCAATCGGCTCTAACTGCTAGAGAAATGAAGCAAGGCAACACAGTTTTGCATTTCTTTCTAAAATTCCGAACTCACATTGCCTTTTACTTATCATTTATGTCACAGTTCATTTACTAAACACGTGAAATCATAGTCTATATCAGTTTGTTTGTTGATGGGGTGAATTCAGTATATCATACTAAGATAACCGGTACAAGAAATTATTTCTGGAATGTTATGGGAATCCAATAAATTTGATTTGTTTTATTTCCTCATACGCAATGTACGATACATTGCGTATACTGTGGCAAAAGGCACGTAGCGAACGGCAATCGCGACGACGAGTTCGATGAATTCTGTAGCTAGGCAGGAAGTGAACAGCTGATTTCACGCGTCGTTCGTTAGAGTATTTCAACATCTATTGTTGGTATTTTGATGTTAGCCGTATTATTTACATAAATGGTGTGCTGCGTACAGTGAATGTATTTTTACATTGAAATAAAACAATAGTAACTGAAAAAAAAAACCCGGAGAAAAATTTCAGTGGAATATGATTCAAAATAAGGAGCTGAATGCACCCTGTCAGTTTGTGGAGGGCTGTCCCTTACACCCTGTATGCAACTGGGTGTAACAGAAAGGGTATAGGGGGGGGGGGGGGGGGCGGGTAGGGTGTGTCATATGAAAGGATATGCTGCAGACCATCAAGCTGAACAACTTTCTCCATGGGTCCAATACCGTAAATAAAAAAATTATCACCTGTCCCATTCAAATTTTCAATACCTACTCGACCCAAGTGTATGGGACAGCTGATAATTTTTTCACATTTACGATATTGGACCCAAGGAGAAAGTTGTTCAGTTTGATGGTCTGCAGCATATCCTTTAATATGACTATACCGTTTCTGTTACACCCTGTATAGTCATAACTCTAATGAACTTGTAACTACTTCCAGAAAGTATGGAGCAGTGGTATTCATAGCTTGCATGCGGTTTGAGACGGCGAAGAGGAAGCTTACATACTTGACGTTCAACGATTTCTATCATTGTGCGCAGGTGAGTCAAACTTGAGTTTTAAATAAACTACTCAGCATCTGCCTGCCTTTTCCCAACTATGTTAGGGGTCGGCGTCCAGTCTAACCGGATGCAGCTGAATACCAGTATTTTACATGGAGCGACAGCCTATCTGACCTCCACAACCCAGTTAGTACTGGGTAATACGATATCCCTTGGTAAGACTGGTTGGGCTACTGACTACCTGTAACGACTGTCAAAGATCTACAAATGACAGCCGGGACCAACGGCTTAATGTGCTTTCCGAGGCATGGAGGAAACTCGGTATGTAATGGGTGGTCACCCATCCATAGACCAGCCTAGGCAAGCGCGGCTTAACCTGAAGATTGATCCGAGTGGCTGATATTGTTTAGCCACGAGCTCCTCTCTCTTTCTTCTCTTTTTAAAGTTGCGATTTTTTTGTCAGGTAAAAATGGTCTCCAGAAACATTCTAAATCAATTGGTTTTGGAATCTTTTTAGTACTTCATGTCATGTATCCATAATCTTTTTTTAACGGATCACTTCGAAGGCGCGGCGCAGGCATGATGCCGCTTCAAAACGTTTTCATACAAAATGTACGAAGGCGACGTGTCGTGAATTACACTCAAGCGGCGCGGCGCAGGCACGCCGTTTTTTCTTTTCGTTATCAGTGCCACGCCTGCGCCGCTCCTTCACCTTACACAGTTTCTGTATAATTCACGCCTTACGCCATTTCTGTATAAATCGCGTCTAAGCCGTGTGAGTCAGATTAGCGCAGATAGGGGCCATCTTTTAATCACATGAAGTTTTTTAGGCCACTTTTTTAGCCCCCCCTAACCCTCAGTGATACGTCGTGAGGTTTTAGGTCACCCCTCATCTTCTTTTTTGATAAAATTTGCTTGCGTTTTTTTAAACAGAAACAAAAACAACTCGGTATGTAAAGGGTGGTCACCCATCCACGGAACAACCTAGGCAAGCGCGGCTTAACCTGAAGATCAACCCGAGCGACTGCTATTATTTAGCCACAAGCTCCGCAACAGTCACCTTTACTTATTCTAATAATAACATTCTTATTCTCATTTCCAGGCCATAATGACAAGCTGGACCTACAGCTGCACAGGCCCAGAGTACTACGACACGGAGATGGACCGGGAGTTCTTGCTCGAGTTGCGTGAGTTGCGCATTCTGCTCGACAAGGAGAAGGAGCATAAGCAGTGAGTGTGTTAGCGTAGTCGGCCTGTAACGTGCCCACTGCTGGGACAGAGAGCCGACTGTTCAACTGGCCTCCAAGGCTCCAACACAGATGCGCAATACTGATATCTTTAAGTACGTAACAACAAAAGTTAGATATTTGAATAAAAATCGAGATCATAGGGTGAAAAACTTATTTGTGTCCCAGAAAATGAGATGTAGTCTTGGCATGTGTATAAATAATGGTAATCTACAATACGAACTCTGCAAAGGCAATCCAACCTTTGTTTTTAATTATAACTTAAAATAGTAAGATTGGGATAGCTAAAGATTAATAATCATGTTATTGTTTTCAGTTTGATCTGCATGCGTCTCCGGCCAAAACTATTGGAGAAATCCTACCAAGAACTTGAACTAAACTTCAGGTAATACAAAATAACAAACCACTCATACTAATCTATTTATTTTATAAGTCCAGCGATCGACGGTTGTTACAACATCAACATCAATTGAACTTATAACATCAGCTATCTGCCAGTGAAAGTCCCGTCAAAATAGGTCTAGCCGTTTCGGAGATTAGGCCAAACAAACATAAACCATAAATATTTTGACATGCATTCAGCACAACACTATTATTTTGAAATTACAAACAGACACTTCAATATTATTCATTTGTATATAGATGTAGGTATAGATTTACCATTTTGTTTTTATAATTTTCTAGGTTATACACTCGCGCATTGGTCGGTCTGGCTTGTAACTTACATCGAGGCAGAGAACTCAGATCTCTGTTCATTGATCTACTTGAAAGGTAAGAGTACCAATAATCAGTACGCTTGAGAATGTAACGGCACTACAAAAATCACTACAACGCCATCTATGACAGAAATGAAGAACTAACAGCAAAGTTCTAAATCGCGCTATTAAAGTTATCCTTGACTTGAGAACATAATTATAGAAAATCCCGACAGCAACTGTCGGGCAGTAGCCCACCAGACACAACACCCGTCTGGTCGGAGGATCCTCCCTTTTCTATGGGGGATGAAGAACTTTACTCCCTGTTCTTCATACGCCTCTAAAAACTAAACACTTCTTGGGAAGTTTCTTCAGAAAAATATACTCTTAAAGCCAATGGTGGACAGGCTTTCTGAAATCGACGTCAAATTGAGAGGCTATTGGAAACCAATGGTAAAAACACCAAGGCTTCTTGTAATCAAAGCTATAAACACCAAGGCTTCTAGTAATCAAGGCTAGAAATACAAAGGCTTCTAGTAATCAAGGCTAAAAATACAAAGGCTTCTTGTAATCAAAGCTAAAAACACCAAGGCTTCTTGTAATCAAGGCTAAAAATACAAAGGCTTCTTGTAATCAAAGCTAAAAACACCAAGGCTTCTAGTAATCAAGGCTGAAAATACAAAGGCTTCTTGTAACCACAGTTAAAAATACAAAGGCTTCTTTTAATCAAGGCTAAAAATACAAAGGCTTCTTGTAATTAAAGCTAAAAACACCAAGGCTTCTAGTAATCAAGGCTGAAAATACAAAGGCTTCTTGTAATCAAAGCTAAAAATACAAAGGCTTCTTGTAACCACAGTAAAAAATACAAAGGCTTCTTGTAATCAAGGCTAAAAATACAAAGGTTTCTTGTAATCAAAGCTAAAAATACAAAGGCTTCTTGTAACCACATTTAAAAATACAAAGGCTTCTTGTAATCAAGGCTAAAAACTAAAAACCAAATACAGACGGAAGAGGTTCTTGCGACTAATAAAATACTTTAAAAAACAAAAAAGGCTTTTAAGAACGCAGGATAAATAGAAAGGCTATTTGAATACAAGTTCAAATAGACAACTATCAAAATGCCGAGCATTTTAATAATAGTTTTTCAAAAACCATGGAAAAATCATAGAGAAGCTTTGAAAAACCGAGGGTGACTGTAATCCGCGAAGGGTTAGGCAGAGGTGTACCTAATAGTACACCCACACTTCACCAGTTATGTTTAAGTCCCATGTAACAGGGGGCCAGCCTATTACCATCAACCGGGCACATGAATTCCTGATGGAAAATCCCAATAACACTTTGCTCGAACTGGGACTCGATCCCAGGACCTCATGCTCAGCAGTCGCGACCACTAGACTAACGAGGCAGTCAACTTATATTGGTTTTCTTAATTTCCAGATGTGTAGAGCCTCTAAGACTTGGTTCTTGGCCCAAAACTGATCTGGCGCAGTTCTTGTGTGCCTACGAGCAGTGTGCGCTGCAGATGGATGTGTTGAGGTAAATATGGTTTATACAATATTATATTTAGTATATGCGAAACCTGAATATAGTTTTTTCAGAATAAGTAACTGAATCGATTCCAATCATTTTTAAACCATGTTATATTTTGTCCCAAAAATATTTAAAAAAAGTTACAAGTTGAACACCGAGCGACTTTAAGTTCCTATCGCAATAATTTAGGTACTTACTGCCAAACTGTTATTATCAATGAGCTCAACACGACGCTGGCGGCGCTGCGTGGTGACCACGTTTTGGTGCGGACAACCAGGTGACAGAACAAGCCTATAACTTTGTGATTTTTCATGATACAGTTTTGAAATTTTGTACATAGATACTTTACATAAAAAAAAAAACTAGACACGTGTTTCAGGTTTCGCATATACTAAAACTAATATTGTATAAGATCCCATTAAAATAGATGGACAAATTTTAACACAGCGTTCAGTCAAACCATAGATTCTCCCCTGTCAAACGTCACGCAATCATTTACTCCTTTATCTTTCATATCATTCCTCGCACAATCCATACATCGTTTCCTTAGTCTTCCTCTCCCTCTCCATCCATCAACGTTTATATTCATCAGTCTTCGTCTTCTCGTCCCTCCTCATCACATGTTCATACCAGCCCCCGTAGCATGACCACCGTAGACAAGGATTTCTTTGACGGAAGAATCGACAAAATGACAGATTGTCATTTTGTCGATTCTTCCGTCAAAGAAATCCTTGTCTACGGTGTTCATGCTACGGGGACAAGACACTCCTCAATATATTTGAATAAAATTAATTTTATTGTTACAGGGAAGCCGATTTGAAAAGCGTTTGGGAGAGATATATGCGTGTAATCAGCCAGTGTTTACTTACTATGTATCATATCTAATTTATATTGTATTTTATTACTAAAATATAGTCCAGTGTCTGAATTAGCAGGAATCTAAGTGGTATACATTTACTGTATACCAGTAGCGAATGGTCAATTTTAGTAAGAGGTAAGCCGGAGTATTTGTCTATAGAATACTGTGACATTTTTCAAAGGGAAGCCTTGGGAATCGAGTTGTTTGAAACCTTCACCACTGCTGTATACAACGTGTAACAGAAAGGTTATAGTCATATGAAAGAATATGATATAGACCATCAAACTGAACAACATTCTCCATGGGTCCAATATCGTAAATGCGAAAAATTATCAGTTGTCCCATACAACATTTTAATACCTACTCGACCCAAATGTATGGGACAGCTGATATTTTTTTCTTACCACGTATTCAGTTTTCTATGTGGGTACATAGAAATTTTTCATCAGTAATTTAAAAAAAATGCTGTATCCGGTCAAAATGTATGGAACAGCTGTTTTTGATGTGGAACATCTACAGGATGTTTTTTTAAACGTGGGAAATACTTTAGGTGTGTGTAGTACTCATGAAAATAAGCAACTTTTACTATAGGACCGACCATGAAATTGCGAAAAAAATATTAGCTGATCCATACATCGCATAACTCGAAAAATTGTAGGCAACAGCAGATTTTTTAATTCATATTTCATAGTTAGCCCCATAGTAAGAGTTGCTCATATTTATGAGTACTCCACTCTCATAAAGTATTGCCCACGTTTAACCAAACATCCTGTATATGCGCGCCTAGGTAGTAAAACCGACTCGTATGCCGTGACGGAAGATGGCATGACACCGTCATGGCGTGATGCTTCCACTATGCCACGTAAAGGCAACATTTTCCCCATTAGAATAAAGTTTGTTTTGGAACGATTGTTGATCGAAAGTTCCACGCTACTCAATTAGTGATGTAGTTAGGTAGTATGCAGATTTGATCGATTGATAAAAGAAAATACTTTAATGTATGTAATATTTATTTTACTCGATATTTTGTTATTGGTTTTTTTATTAATTATGAATTTTAATATTAACATAAATGTTTCACATCTGCCGGGCGTCCCGCGACGTCCATTTTTTATGTTTGTGTTATTATGTTATATATAGGCACATTATTTAATTCCTAAAATAAATATGTTAATATTCTCGTCGTTAAGAGTTGAAATTCAAAGTGCTTGTGACATTAATTTAATGAGAAGCCAGTGCTGTGACTTTTTTTTTTAATGTTGCAACACCATGCTGAGATAGGGGCCTTTTGGCCTCGTACAGGACCAATCTAATTTGTTTTATCTTTTTCTTGTTTACTTTTTTATATATATTTTTTTTGTGTTTCCTTCGTGCCTCGGAAAGCACGTTAAGCCTTTGGCCGGCTGTCATTTGTAGATCTTTGACAGTCGGTACAGGTAGTCAGTGGCCCAAAAAGTCTGACAACCAGTTTTACCGTATTAATTCACCTAGTACTGAGTTGTGGATGTCAGATAGGCCGTCGCTCCATGTAAAATACTGGTATTCAGCTGCATCCGGTTAGACTGGAAGCCGAGCCTAACATAGTTGGGAAAAGGCTAGGCAGATGTTTGTTTGATGTGTGTTTGTGAATTCAACCATTTCTTTTTGTTTTGTCCTGTGTGAGTGTAATATATTTTTTTTAAATTTAGATATGGCTTAGTTCAGTGAAAACGCGCATATTGTAGGATTCCTGGTAATTCATATCAATACAGGGTGTAGCAGAAATAGCGCAACACCTCATAGGCCTAATTTACACCGCCGCGGAATGGAACGGAAGCGACTTTTTGCAACGACATTGTACATAGCATAATGAACTTTATGTCAATTGCATAACATACAAACTAACACGACCCAAATAGGCCACGCATCTTCCGGGGAATCCTCGTGTATTCTTGGGAATTCCCCTAGCTGCTGTCGGTGCCGTCAGTGGAATCAGCCAGTTAGTACAACCCAGATAGTACTGGGTACCCAGGTTAGATGGGCAGGCCTTTCATGTAAAATATTGGTTTCACCTGCATTCGGTTAGACTGGAAGCCGACCCCAACATAGTTGGGAAAAGGCTAGGCAGGTGATGATGTAAGAATCAAAGATTCGATCGCTGTTAGGGAAAGTTATCCAGTTTTTTGTTCTGAAACTTCAGAATCACACGTATTGCGCTTTTCTCTTACACCTTGTATATCGTCGGGGATAGTGCAAATCCGCGGAACTAGCATTGGATAATTCCGCGTATCTGACAAATGTAGCCAATTTCAATTACGCATTGTTGTAGCGACTAAATTAATTAATTTAATAGATTTCTACTGTTAACAATACATAGAACACAAGAATTGTTACTATTCGTGTTAAAATGAGGTCAAAAATCGTTGAAATAAAAATAAATAAACTTATAACCTTCCCCTGTAAACCTACACGTAGTGCAGATACTTGCACTTTACGTATTGTAGATTCGCGGATTTGCACTATCACCGACGATATGCCAAGGTTTTTAAGAAAAATCGTAGTAGTAGTAGTCTTAGTTAAATTCAAAATCAATGTAACATTAAAAATTAAGAAATTTGTTAATTCAATAAAAAACATAATTTATTTGAAACAATAATTTTATTTTACTCATTCATTTGTTACAAAAAAACAACCTTAAAAAGTATAAAATAAACTAAAAAAAAAGTTACAAAATAATTAAATAAAGTTAATATTTCTGTTTTTTTTTTTATCACAAAACTATTTACAGTATTTCGTTCGACGACATGATTGTATACAAATTTAGCTGTCATTGGAAAATATATGCTATCCAAATCAGTATAGGGTTGTATTTACAAGATACCCGACCGTAAACATAAATATTTTCTTGAAAAGACCATCTCAGACACTAATCTGAATGGTCCTCATATGACTTGACCAAGATTATATCAGCACGCGTAGCATGCCCACCGTATCGACAAAATGACAGATCAGCAAAAGAAATGCCATTTTGTCGATTCTTCCGTCGACAAAACCAGTTTCTACCGTGGTCATGCTACGCGTGCGGGACCTTAAAAGAGACTATGACCTGAGTTTGTTTCTCCTCAGAATAGTCAAGTACGAAAACACCGGCCTCAAGTATTAATTTTTTTTGCAACGTTAAAATATTTAAAGACATCCGTCTGCACTGTGCCCGCGTGGTGGATTATGGCCCACACGTTACAGAGATAGCTCTGTGACCCAGTAGTGGTGCAAAGGTCATAACCTGATTATTGACAGTACCTGCCCCCGTAGCATGACCACCGTAGACAAGGATTTCTTTGACGGAAGAATCGACAAAATGACAGATTGTGTCGACACATTGACAGATTTCTTTGCACTATTTTGTCGATTCTGGGTGGAAATAGAGAAAACGAATTTTCGATTTTTCATCACCTTAAACAGCTATATTGCAACTTTTATCGAAATCGTCAGAGTCGTTTTCGAGAACGTGAGTACAAATATATCTATACAAATATTATAAAGCTTGTTTGGTATTATAGAGTTTGTTTGGTTGAACGCGCTAATTGAGGAATTATTGGTTCGAATTGAAAAATTCTTTTAGTGTTGGATAGCCCATTTATCGATCACACTACAACCTGAAGCGGTGCATCAATGAAAAATGCAAAAACGGTGAAAGTATTATTTTTATAATAATTTCACGCGGACTATGGTCGCGGGCAATAACTAGTATATACAGGGTGTAGCAAAATGGTTATAGTCATATGAAAGGATATGCTGCAGACCATCAAACTGACAAACTTCCTTCATGGGTCCAATATCGTAAATGCGAAAAAAATATCAGCTGTCCCATACATTTGGGTCGAGTAGGTATTGAAATTTAGTTTGGGACACACATATATACAAATATTGCTCATTTAATAGTTTATGGTACTTACGGTCAGGTACTGTATTTTACATATTTTTTAATAGAAAATACAATAATCTGAAGGAAAATTACATCCACATACAGATTGTTAAGTTACATAATTTTTTTTCGTTTGTTTACAAAGTTACCAAGTATTTTAGGTAAAGTAGATCGAACATCAATGGTAATGCTGGCCTAGCGTAGTCATCATCTGTCTGCCTGCAACTATGTTGGGGTCAGCTTACAGTCTAACCGGATGCAGCTGAATACCAGTATGTTACTTGGAGCGACTGCCTAACTCAACTCCTCAACCCAGTTAGTACTGGTATCCGATAGCTGGTCTCTCGTAGTCTGGAGTTTCAACCGAAAGAGGCAGTCGCTCCATGTAAAATACTGGTATTCAGCTGCATCTGGTTAGACTGGAAGCCGACCGTACCATAGTTGGGAAAAGGCAAGGCAGATGAAGCGGCAAGCTCATACTGATCTTGTCACCACTAATTTGTGATGGTACAGTAGTTTTCGGCACATTATACATTTTTTTTTACAAATTAATTTTTCCTCTATTTTACCATTTTTTTTTTTTGATCTCACTTTTATTATTTTTAAAGAAAATGTCTGCGTAAGTAAGTTAACGCCATGTCAAAGTAGGTTCTATTTGTTAAAGGCTTCCTCTTAGCCTTCAACAGTAGATACTTAAATGTACGTAGGACGTATGTACGCACACGTACGTATGGACAATCAGCCCCGCTACCATCTTGAAGACTGGCTTATAACATGGTGTAAACGGACCCTTCATGAAGTCGTTAGCCAAGCATTCTGTACATCAAACTAAGTAACTCCACGCAAAAAATATTGCTGGGAAAGTACTTTTTTTGGGATGAAAAATCACGTTTTACGGTAGGACTCAATGTAACGCACTCCATACATTGTGGTGGTGGATGCATTGAATAGTACAGGGATCATGGAGGTATTTAAAGTAAAGTTATGACATTAAAAACTTGTGGAAAAAGTTGCAACTTCGACCCCCAATATCTCCGTAACTAGAAGTTTCCCAGATATGGTACAGAAGTGCCTTTCGGCTTCGTGAAGGGTTTTTTTACATCCATAACACCAGGGCATGAGGATACTCTCATCAAACTCATGCAAGCACGAGATAAAACGTAAATATGACATTTTTAAGTAACCAATGTTATTTTTAAGTACAATTTTGACATTTTATTTACCATTAGCTACTCAGTCAGTACCTATAATGCCACAAACCCAACTTAGACGACCCGGAGCTTTAAGGACAGGACAAACCGTTAAGGACAAATTGGGACACGGGCGTCTCCATACAAATTCTGCGATGGATGGACTGTGTGAAGGATGATGTGGCTAGAAAGGAGGTGACTGCTGAGATGACGAGTAATAGAGAAGTATGGAAGAAGAAGACATGCTGTGCCGATCCCAAATAAATTGGGTTAAGGGCAGGAGAATGATGTTGATGGTTCACATTATTTCAGTCCAGCACGTGTAGCATGACCACCGTAGAAACTGGTTTTGTCGATGGAAGAATCGACAAAATGACGATTTCTTTTGTTGATCTGTCATTTTGTCGATTCTTCCGTCGACAAAACCTGTTTCTACGGTGGTCATGTTACGCGTGCTGAGGGAGCCTTACGTCGATCCTGTTCAATGTCTTTGAAGAAATACGAAACTCATTGAAAGCGATAGTAACATGACTAGTTTATCACCTGGCCAAGTGGGTTTGTGGTACTGTACACGCAAAACTTTGCCTTATCCAATTAGTATTTAAGCTTCAAAATTCAAAGGCACAGGAATTTAATACTAATTAGCCGATACAATTCTAGGATATGATGAATGTGCCTTTGTCTGTCGCGCAACTGTTGTGCGACAGTTGCGCAATTGTTGGTCGACTTTATGTGGTCGAGCCATTTTTAGTTTTTTTTTTATGAAATCTGGACAGTTTATGAAAACTATAGGACTTAATTCTGTCAAAATGAGCCAATCCACAATCTATTTTTAATTCAATTGAATACAGTAATAAAACAGGAGACTAAAAATTAACCAGCTTGAACTATCCAAAATGATTACAATTTTTCCGGAAAATATATCAAGTTAAAAACGGGATATTTACCATGTTCACTATTTGTTTTGAGTTCCCAATATAAAATCGCGAGCGGACACAGTGGGTTTCGTGTGTCGGGAACAGAATCGAGTTGCGAGTGACAGTGGTAGCGGTATCGAGCGCAAAAAACGAACAAGAAAGAAGGTAGACCGATTTATCTGCTCATAAACACCCACCCGCAATAACTTCAGTATATCCGTGAAAATAGTGCCTGCAACAGCGCCGAAATATCGGGAACTCAAAACTCAATAGTAAACATGGTAAATATTTCGTTTTTAGTGTTAATGATAATGTTAGTGACCATGTCAGTTAAAAAACTGATATTCTATGTGGGTTGGTAAACTTTAGCAGAACTAAGCCACTATGTCCCAGGTTTTTACGTATATTCAAAAAGGTAGATTATGAGAATTTAATGAATTACAAAAGGTATAGCAAATTACAAATTCTTTTAAGTACGTATATTACATTATTTCCATGAAAAAGTTTAAAGGTGTCGACGACTTAGAAGTTATAATAAATAGCCCAAATTCGACTTAGTAAATAGATACGAAATCCGCCATTTTCAAAATGGCGGTGTTAGAGCAGATTGACAGAAGTGACAGCTGTCAAATAGTAAATGTCATACTGTCAGACATTACAAGACATATACAGGTATTCCGTTTTCCTTTTACAAATTGTACAAACACAAATGATTAAATAAAGTACAGGACCGATTCGGATCAGTCTAAACATTTAAATACCTTTTTTAATTCTGAATTTAATCCGTTTTAAAATCTCATTTGTGATTCATTTTTACCCAACTTCGCTGCAAAGCTAAGAAAGTGGGTAATGTGTTTTACCTGTATGTTAGTATGGACTCTAACATAGCTGGCGAAATGTGGGTGTACTATAGCTACATATGTGCCTAACCCTTCGGGGATTACAGGCGTGATGTTCTGGTAACATATCACATCATCAAGTAACACACCAATTGTCAAAATATGGGTGTACTATTGACTATTATAGACACCTCTGCATAACCCGTCGATACAGGTGTGATGACTAAAACATAAGATCTGAAAACAAATTCAGAAATCCAAGGCTTGTTACACTCAATGTCAAATCAATAGATTTTTTTTACATTTTTTTTTAAATAAAATAAATTAAATACACAAAAATCTTGGATAGGAATGTTATTTTTCTACGAGAAATTCATTCGTTCCAAAGCATCAGGAGTCAGGACACAGACTTATAATTCTATAATCACATTACTTAATAACTAGACAATTTTATATTTTTAATTAATTTTTTAGCTTGGAGATAAAAGTTAGGTTTTTTTTGACATGTATAGAAGTTACATTATTGAAAGTATTTGGTTCATAGCAGTGATAGATGGTCTGGTAATAGGCTTGCGTTTGGCCGCGACTAGCCTGATGTGAAGCGATGACGGGGTCTAGGGTGGAGCACGCTTGCCTAGAAGACACCGATTCACTCGAACTTTGAATAGATCCAGATTATAATGATCAGGGAACAGAGAAGCCGGCAGTGAATTCCACAGACTGGCGGTTCGCACAATAAATGTGGAAGCACAGCGCTTGGAGAGGGCTATGCTCGGAGTTTTCTTGCGTGATCGAATCAGAAATGAGGACATCCGCAAGAGAACCAAGGTAACCGACGTAGCCCGAAGGATAGCCAAACTGAAGTGGCAGTGGGCAGGGCACATTGCTCGCAGAACGGATGGCCGATGGGGCCGAAAAGTTCTGGAGTGGCGACCGCGAACCGGAAGACGCTGCGTTGGAAGGCCTCCCACTAGGTGGACCGATGACCTGGTGAAGATTGCTGGGACTCGCTGGATGCGAGTCGCACGGGACCGGTCAATGTGGCGACACTTAGGGGAGGCCTATGTCCAGCAGTGGACGTCTTTCGGCTGAAATGATGATGATGATAGCGCTTGGTTCGGGTCTGTGGTACTTCAACCATATAACGGTGACGCCGTATCTCTGCTCGTCCGATGATAGAATGGGAGTAGGGGAATTAGATTGGAATTTCAGTTTTTGTTTTTTTTTTTTGGTATTTTTGAAATAATTGCTTTGAATTTGAAATATACTGTAACTGTTTAAGGTAACTTCTATAATGTGTCGATTGATTCTAGATTCGTAGATATACAAGGTGGGCGGGACACCGACGCGAAAACGGTTACCACGTATTCAGTACATCATTCTGAGCACATAGAATTTTTTTCGCGTTTTCGCGTTGGTGTCCCTTCCACCCTGTATGTTATTACCCGACTTCACCCGTTTACTTATAAGTAATTATTTACATTATTGAGCCAACTAAGTTTGAGCTTTTTATACAGCTTTGCTCGTTTCGCTTTAAAAACCAAATATGACTGGTACGATAATCATTTTTATAATTCTTATGAAAACGACAGATCAGTCGTAGGGTGACTGGTAATTAGTGACCGATACTTAAACACGTGATTATACTCATGATAACAAACAACTTTCCCAAAGAAATATTTTTTTATACCTACTCGTTCACTTTTATCGCAATAACACAACGGCGTCACGCGGCTAACAGCTGATAGGTCGCGGGCGCGAATTTCATACGGCTGTTGTGTTATTGGGATAAAAGTGAACGAGTATAAAAGAAAGTTTCTTTGGGAAAGTTGTTTGTTATCATGAGTACAAACACGTGTTTAAGTATCGGTCACTAATTACCAGTCACCATATATACGTTAACATCATAGGAATAAGGTTCGTTTTAAGAATAATAAGTGATAAGAAGAATCTACCGACATGGCTGGGACAGTTTGGTGAGTTATAGCCCACTCACTCTCATAGAGGTCTGTGTCCCAGCTGTGGGGACTTTATAGGCTGATTAAAGTCATATTTTGTTGCCAAAGCTAAAAGCATTATAAAGGTAAGTCGGGATTTCTTAGAAATGGCAATATAAATTTTGTCATTTTTAATAACCATAGCTTGCATTGTTAATCTTATAAATTTATCTTTTACAATAATATAATAATAATAAATATTTTCAAGTCTGTCATACATTTTAAGACAACTTTCTTAAATATTTAATCATACGGGGAAGATTTTACTTCCATATTTTTTTTTAATTTTTAATTTTTTTGGTATTTTCAAGAACACACTCTATCTATGGGAGATCCTTTAAGGGAACATATCCAAGTAAGAATGGGGGCACAAAAGGAAACAATTAGCTATTTTTAAATAATTGAAAGAAAAATTTTACCAAGGAGTGTCGTATTACCCAGTACTAACTGGGTTGTGGAGGTCAGATAGGCAGACACTCCATGTAAAATACTGGTATACAGCTGGATCCGATCAGACGGGAAGGCGACCCCATCATAGTTGGGATAAGGCTAGGCAAATGATGATTCCCTGCTGTGCACCCACTCTCATACAATCAGTCATTTTGCATACCCAGCGTCGACGAGCGACCTCAAAAAACAATACATGTTTGTACTTACATAAATTCGAGTTTACTCCAACACTGCTAAATTGTTTTTGACGAAACTCTAGTCTAACTACAGCTAGGATATGCAGATCTCAATATTGAGTCTTTGAACTAAAGCCTTGTATTTAATGAGAAGCAAAGTTGCAAATATGTTTTGTGTTGCGAGCAACATGGACTGTTGCAGGGTTGCCAGCAACATCGTACTTCACAGTTTTCCAAGTAGACAAAAAAATCGCGTCATCGTTGCCCGCAACAGTTGATGTTGCCGGCAACAGTTGCGCAACATTTTCTCAACTTTGTTTTCCAGTGAATACTACACTTCAACGGAATTACAATCTTAGTTTGAAACATTGAAAGCGATGACTTGAAAAGTTAATTCGGACAAGGACCTAAATATGTCCACTGTTACCCGACTACAGCAGAGCCTAAAAAGAGGGTAATGTATTTTTACTGTAAATCTAACATCAAAACACAATACTGGAGCTCAGGAACCAATGATTGACTTTCTTTTTATTTACACCTCTACTCTTACGATATTTAGAAGTCCAGTTTAACATTTAGGTTAAGCAACCTCGTCAAGGACGGTCCTTGGATGGGTGACCATACATGTCATTCCGAGATAACGCCGTGCCGCGGAGAGCACGTCAAGCCGTTAGTCCCGGCTGTCATTTATAGATCTTTGACAGTCGTTACAGGTAGTCAGTGGCCTGAAAGTTTGACAATCAAGACTGGTTTTCAGCATAGATAACACAATACGTGTTGTCTTACCAATAGGTATCATATGAACGTGAGATTGTGGAGGTCAGATAGGCAGTCGCTCCATGTCAAGTACTGCATCCGGTTAGACTGGAAGCCGACCCCAAAATAGTTGGGAAAAAGCGGGCAGATGATGATTTTGAACTTTAAACTGGACTCCTAAATATCCATACAGGTTACTAGTAGCAACTCAACTGCATAATCAGTCTATGAAAACACTTTGCACCTCCGAAAACTAACAGCACTCAAAACCGGTTCTGACTTTCAAAAACCGAATAACAAAATTGTCCCAACACTATTTTTGACACTCAAAACCTAAGAAGATAAGTTCCGAGTCGCATCCCAAAATTGTCCATCACTTTCTGACATTCACAAACCCAATACTAGAGTAAACAGGCCAGAAATTCAAAAAAACCGGTTCTGACTTACAAAAAAACGGACCTCAAAAATGTCCATCGCAACTCAAAAATCGGAGTTTTCATCTCTCTTCAGAAATCATAATTCTGGACCTATAGTGCTCATCCAAGGCTGAAAGCATTGTGATAGGCGGTAGCGGGCGCGGTTTCTGGTATAGCGAAGTGCGACATGAACGCGTTACTTCTTTCCTTGCGAGTACCGTCGCGTCGCGGTGAGTCGATTAGCTCGTGGCCTAACGGTACGGCTGATTCTGCATCGCTTGCTGCGTTGTATTATTTCTTTGGGATAAATCGCGCCCGCCTCCGCTCCCGCTACAGCCTCCCACCCTGGACGTAGCCTTAGAGGCCCATCTCGCTCGCCGCTAAGACCTAAAACAAAACAGTTTTAATGAGAAAATGCTTTTCTGTAGTTTTTAAATTATTGCTGGGAAACGACTTTTTAACACGCTTTTATTTTCTTCACCTGTAACTAACTATTTAAACAAAGATCTATTATTCTCAGCACACCCTTTCATTTGATACCCATATCATGGGAATGCATAAAATAAAATAAAACAGCCAAGTGCGAGTTGGATTCGCGCATCAAGGGATCCTACCATCGTAGTAGGCGAGCCCACTTTAATTTTTATTATTTATTAGCTTTCTTATGGGTTTTCCTGTAATCTATAGGCAAAGAACATTTTTTTTGTAATTTTTTCAAAATTTGTTTGTCTTAAATAACTTCAAAACTATTTATCTTAAAATTAAAAAAAAAAATATTTGAGATGCTTACAATGAGCCCTTTCATTTGATATGTAACACGGTATATAATTTACGTTACACTTCCGTCTTTGGTCATCGACTTGCGTAACAAATTTCAACTCAATCGGTCTAGTAGTTTCAGAGTAAATTGGCTGTGACAGACGGATAGACAGACAGACACGCTATTGATTTAGTTTTTTCCTTTTGACATACGGAACCCTCAAAAGACTAGTCCGCCATATTGTATTTAGAATGATGTCACTTAGCTAATCATGCATTGTCATCCAAACTAAACATGTATGCAAATTTTCAGCTCAATCGGAAACCGAGAAGTGTGTCACATTTAATTTCTAAGATTTTTTTACATAGTTACAGGTGGAGCTAATCTTCTTTATCGTGTGGTTAGTGCCTAACCTGGTGTCAGAGTTTCTATGCCACTCATGGGCCTCCGACTAGACTTTACATGCCGTCGAGAAATATCTCTCAGGCATGCTGGTTTCCTTCACCGAAGCAAGTGATAATTATACAATACGCACATGAATACGCAAAATCAGAGGTGCGTGTCTTGGGTAGTCGTAGTGGCTAAAGAAAGCGTGTTGCGCCGACCCCAAGCAACATGGGACAAGATGACGATGATAGGACGGGAGAGTGATGAAACAACGACTATACCTTAGTCTTGAAGCGCGAGGGTGTCGAATTTGGCTCATATGTCAACCTCGCAGATCTTCCTTTTTTGGGGGAGGCCATATTTGTCCTTTTTAATTACTTCCTGTTTTAACTTCAGGTAGACATCCAGCCTGGCCAGGGCGTATTCCTGGAAAAATAACAATTTTAACATAACATCACGCCTGTAACCTCTGGAGAGTTTAGGCAGTGGTGCACCCATTAGTACTCCTCAGTAACGAAGGGTCAATTATTGTAAGAGGTAAGCCGGTGTACATTTCTTTAATGTGATTATATTATTTGTCTATACAATGCTGACTGTGCCAGTTTCCAAAGGGAATCGAGTTGTATGGAACCTTCGCGACAGGAACTCCTACAATAGCAAAGTCCCATGTAATAGGGGGCGAGTGTATTCCCATCAACCAAGCACAATTTCAGACTCCGTGGCTGTTACTTAGGAATTCCTGATGGAAAAACCAATAACACTTTGTGCGACCTGAGAATCGAACCCAGGGCCAGGCCAGGCAGTTTTAGAATTTTAAAGGTTTTTAACACTGAAGGGTAAGATTACCCCTTTCGGAAGAATTTACAGAAACTCTATTCTATTTAAACTTATTTGGGGTCTACGGCTCCGAGACCAACGACGACGAGAATAAATTAGCTAGCGATATTCCGAAGACAAACAGGTAAATTGAATAAATTAGAAAAAAACCGGCCAAGTGCGAGTTGGACTCGCGCAGCCCTCTTAATTTTTTTAATTCATTTTTATTATTTGTTGTTATAGCGGCAACATAAATACACATTCTGTAAAAATTTCAACTGTTTATCTATTACGGATCATGACGTCTGTCGTCTGTCTGTCAGCGGGCTGTATGACCGCTGACAGACAGACGGACGGACGGACGGACAGCGGAGGTTTAGTAATAATAGGGACCCGTTGGTTACCTGTCGGGTACGGAACCCTAAAAATTATCTAGCGATACTCTTATGCTAAATTACACAGACGAAGTCCGAGGTTAAATTAGCTAGCGAGACTCCCGAGATAAATTAGCTAGCTAGAGTTCAGACTTAAATGAGTTAAATTAGCTAGCGAGACTTTTACGTTAAATTATCCAGAGAAAGTCCGAGGTTAAATTAGTTAACTAGCTTTTCGAGATCGAGAGTCCCGAAATAAATTAGCTAGCAAGAGTCCAGAGATATAGCTAGTGAGACTCCCGAGATAAATTAGCTAGCGAGGCTCCCGGAATAAATTAGCTAGCAAGAGGTCCCGAGATAAATTAGCTAGCGAGAGTCCAGACTTGAGTTAAATTAGCCAGCGAAACTCCAAAGTGTTACTCACCCAATATCCGAAGGGGATCTGGCTCTTAGACGCGTTCACAATGGACCACAGGGTCCAGAACAGATGGCTGCAGACCGCAAACGCTTCGACCTCCTCTAGCAAGGCGTTCACATCGTTCAGGGATACCTCGGACTTATTATCCTGCTGGCTTGAGTGATGCTTTAGGTATTCGCGGATGAATATTTCCTGGAAATAACAGAATATTACGTAATCAACGGTACGTCTATATTGGGCCAGTATGAGTCCCATACAGGGTGTAAACGGACCCTTCACGAAGCCGTCAACCAAGCATTCTGTACATCAAACTAAGTAACTTAACGCAAAAAATATTGCTGGGAAACGACTTTTTTTGGGGTGAGAATTCAAGTTTTACGGTAGGACTCAATGTAACGCACTCAAAACATTGTGCTGATGGATGGATTGAATAGTACGGGGGTCGTGGAGGTGTTTAAAGTAAAGTTATACCATTAAAAGATAGTATTTAAAAACAAAACTTGTGAAAAATTTGGAACTTTAACCTCCAATATCTCCGTAACTAGAAGGTCCCCAAGCATGGTCCAGAACAATAAAATGCTCACAATGACGGGGAGAACAAGTGGCTTTCGGATTCGTTAAGGGTACTTTTACATCCATTATAATGTTAAATCTCACCTTTTGTTCAAGACTCGGAGTAAAATCCTGATTCTCATAATAAAAAGGATGCTCAGGATTCGTATAATCAAACGCCCACTCCTGGAAATGATTCGCAATATCGAAACCTCTATAATTATAGGCGCAGTACTCAAAATCGATTAACACCAACTTAGGCTCGCCAGAATCGGAAATATGGCTCAGAACTGTGTCTGAAGTGTTTGCATCTTCATAGTTAAGTTGGTCGTATTCTTCTTTGGTGTTATCTTCTCGACTTGAGCGAGTCTCATCGGAGTCAAAGCTTCGGATGTAGAGTGCTGAGCCATCGTCTTCTGGGACTGGTTGAGGAGCGTCTTCTATTAGAAGGATGTTGCCTGTTGAAAAAAAAAAGTGGCGGTTAGTGTTGCCAGGGTGAAATATTTAATAAGACCTTCCTTGGAGAAATATGAAAAAATTATGTTAAAAAACCACTTTAATAGAGATTCAAATTAACATAACGTCACGCCTGTAATCCCCGAAGGGTTGGGCAGAGGTGTACCCAATTATAGCACACCCACATTTCGCCAGTTATGTTCAAGTCCCATGTAATAGGGGGCGGACTTATTGCCATCAACAGGCACATTACTGGTGGAAAACCCAATAACACTTAGCCCGACCCGGGAATCGAACCCAAGACTGCTCAGCAGTCGCGAATTAACTACCTTTCATATTTTATAAAACTAGTTGTGTCTAGCGACTTACCTTCCTGCATATCATTGTGGCAGAACACCACAGGGGACTGGATAGAGGCCAAGAACTTCTTCAGCCACTCTATCTCCTTCTCTAAGTCTGTGTTCTTCAACTGCTTGATGATGCGCTCTTCGTCTTGGTTCTAGAAG